>CM029021.1:103074656-103669655 GCA_016801055.1 Panax notoginseng
TCGTACTTTTCGAAGTCAGGAGTTTTGAACTTCTCTGGATAATGAACACTAGGGAATATATAAAGGTCAGCATATGAGACACTTCCGTGTGTTCCAATTCCTTTGATAGAACGAAGGGTTTCTTCCATTTGAAGGACCTTTTTCCTGATATCACCGGTGTCTGGATCTCCTTTGAGATGAGTGTTTTTAGGGTTTTTGTCTATGGTAATCAACTGAAATTTCAGATTGTTTTTATCCGAAACTTGAATTCCTCCATGTGCAGAGGATTCTGGATGTGTGGGCATTTTTGGGCCTGAGTAGACTAATGTAATTCTTTAAGCAGAACAGCGAAATCTGTAATATGTTTACTTAATCCGTCAAATTCTTCGCGGGAGACAGGATTAAGGTTAGCCTGCTCAGATGAAGACATGATTGGCTGTAGGCTCGTGGACTTTTTGGACTTTGAACGGGTAGTAGGTCTGATTATTTCCCTGCAAAAGACTTGCATAGTTTAGTCTTTAGAAAAATGTGTAAATGTTTACATGCTATGTGATGTATCCGTTCTAGGAATATTATCCTGCAAGGCGGATGTTAGTTGTTTGTTGTAGACACTCGAAATTTTTTATACACCTGTCACTAACATTGCAGGAGGACAGATTTGTCTTTCAAGAGGGAACCCTGGAAGACAGTCCATATCCATTCTGGATACTACCGGAAGTTCAGGATCAACCCTAGAACACACACTGGGGGTAACAAGTCCAACCTCGGAGATAACCCCGAGGCGTGCAGATCCAATACCGGAACACACACTGGAGAAGACCGATTAATCTTGGAGATAACCCCGAGGTATCCAGTCTCAGTCCCAATCATGGGAATAGCAACTGACCTTGGTGATCACCCCAAGGAATGCAGTTCCAGCGATAACCCCGAAAAATGCTTGTTTCAAATGCAACCAGCTTCAATCTCGACGCTCACAATGAGACACCCAGTACCAACCCAGAGATAACACCGGGAGGACATGCACCTCAGAGCTGACACTGAGGACTTTCAACACTTGCAGCAGTCCAATCTCAGCGAAGCCCTGAGCAACGTCTGCGTTATCAGCCCAAACCGACGATAACACCGGTGAGGGGCAACCTCGTCATCTTGCTAATGCGATGCCACATCACGTCGTCTCAATATTTTATACACACATCTCTACACAACGATGTCCCACAAGAATCAAGGAAAACCAATCCCGAGTGACTATTATGCGGGGTAACGGATAGAATTTGAAGCTTGAAGACCGGAGGGCATCGTCCCATCTTCAATGACTTCGTACAAACTCTAATCCCATGCCATTGTACAACTCTCGACAACGGCGGTCCAAAATAGGTCTTGTATACCTCAATTGGATGCCCGGATTGCAATTCTGAAAGTTCAAGCGGACATTACAGTGCCTGAGTGCATGTACTACGAGACGACTTGACCCGAGAAACCCGGGGTAACCCGGGCAGCCTCAGGTACACCTACGGCTGGCCACAGGTACACCTGCGGCTCCCCCCCTCTATAAATAAAGGGCTTGGGGTGGCCATTTTAAGGAGAGAAAGAGCGAGGAAGCCCTGTCAAATTTTCTCCGTAATTACAATATACTGAGTGTTTTCCAATTTTAAACACTTGTGAGCTCACATATAGCTACTTTTGTACTAGCGGGAGCAGAGTTTCATCCACTTTAAAGATATAGAAGTCTTCGTTGGCAACCCACTGTAAGCCTTCTCACACACTTTAAAGCCTTTCTCTTCATCTTTGCACACACCCTTCTTCACGTTGAGAGTCGTGTTGCGTGTGTTTGCCCGGACTTCGGTCCGTGGTTTTATTTCAGTTTGTATATGCATATATATATATATATATATATATATATATATATATATATATATATATATATATATTTATATATGTGGAATAACATTATCGAGTTATGCCTCGATTGAGCCTAGACTTCGGTCTGGAGCGTTTACTGCTTTAATATATATATATATATATATATATATATATATATATATATATATATATATATATATATATATTAACTGTGTGTCGGACTCTGTTCGATGAGCCTGGATTTTACATCTGGTGCGTTTATTCGATTTTATATATATATATATATATATATATATATATATATATATATATATATATATATTGTCCCACCTTGAGTTTACTTCGTGCTGGTTGATCGCTTTTACAGCTTTCTTTACGTTTCGTCCTGCCTGGAGTTCACTTCATGGCAGTTGATTGCTTTGTACAGCTTTATTTACATTGTATCCCGCCTGGAGTTTCCTCCGTGGTTGTTGATAGCTTTACAGCTTTATTTATGTTTTGTCCCACCTGGAGTTTCCTCCGTGGTGGTTGATAGCTTTTTATAGCTTTATTTACATTTCTGATCCCCCATGGAGGTGCTTCGTGGTTGGTGATCATGTATGTATATATATATTTACAGCTTTTATATATATACATGCTTACTGTTTTCATACAAATTGTGGTATCATGTGCGCCTAGGAATCATGTGATCACAGATTCAGCCTATTGGATCTAGATTCGGTTCCCCTGATGGACATTTTCAGCTGTAAGCAGCTTGTAAATTATTCTGCGGTGTCTGAATTTCCTCAGATGGTTTTCATACCCACGAGGAAGCCGACATTATTTTGTACATTATTTTCTTATAGATGCTTCGCATCTCAAAAATAAAATCAATCAAGCCGAACACTTAATAAAATGGAAGTGTAAAAGGTCTCAATTACTATTGAGCATCAGGGCTTGAAAAACCTCTTTTATAAAACATCACTGCCATATCTTGCTAAAAACTAAATTTTTACATAAATTCAAACCATGTGTATATAGGTGCGAACGAGGCCTCGCACTACTTCCAAATAACAGCACATTGACCCACATACACACACATTCAGATAATAGTTTCTTGAAAAGAGGCGGTCACAGTGGTAACACGGATGTCGGGGGGTGCCTAACACCTTCCCTCCGCATAACCAAGTCCCCGGACCCTAATGAATCTCGGTTTCACCGACCCGTTTAGCAGTGTCACATCACTCGGTCAATGTGCAAACCTTTTCTCGGTTGTGTTGGTACAACCATTTAAAAAACCAACTGGCGACTCTTAACAGTCCATCGTCGACATTATACATGTCGGACCTTTTTCACTTATTTTTTCAAACAAATCTCACCTAAAATGAGAACACCAAAGAACAAGTAACGGAAAGGGACATTCAAAAATCCCGACGTCGACAAGTGGGGACTCTGCTAGGGACTCCAGTAAGAGGACTTAAGCCGCTATTACAATCTTTTCAAAACTGTTATCTGCTTGTGTGTGGATGTTTCATTTACATTTATGATGAATGTGTACAAATGCATTTACTTAATGCACTTAGTGCCTCGCACCATATCTGCTTGTGATATTAGTGCTTCGCACATGTTATCATTTTCATACGGTGAGACGCGATGTATGTGAATGTATGTTGTGTGATCCCTCCACCAGGAGGCTATCCCGTTGGTGTTTGATTACTGGACTCATGGGAAGACTAATTCCCCGAGGCTCAGGAAAGGCACCACCCAAATTCGCTCCAGTTGAAAGACCGGATTAATTTCCCGTTGAGTAAATTGCGATGATTTGGGAACCTTCATGCCAAAAAGCCGCGAGAGTAACCTAAGATAGGTCAGCCTCTGATAAACCAAAAACGGAGGAAAGTCTCTTCATGCTTTCTCATTTTAATTACTTGTAAGCACAAATTACTTGTAATTTCATCCATATCTATCTCCATGTAATGAAAAATATGAAGAAATATGTACACATACATATTTAAATTGACATGCTAAAAACAGCTGACATCCGGTGTTGCAGGATAAAATTCCTAAAACGAACGCATCACATAGCATGTTAATTTACATTCCCTAAAGACTAAACTATGCAAGTCTTTCGCAGGGAACCAATTGGACCTATTACCCGGTCAAAATCCAAAAAGGTTGCAGGCCTACAGTCAATCATGTTGTCATCTGACCAGACTGACCTTAATCCAGTTTCTCGCAATGAATTTGACGAATTAAGCAAACAAACTACAGATTTGGCTATTCTACTCAAAGAACTACACCAGTCTACTCAGGGTCAAAAAATACCCGTACATGCTGAATCATCTACACAAGGGGGAAACCAGATCATTACAATACCTAAACTACAGTTGGATAAGACCAACAAAACTCATGATGTTGCCCATCTCACAGGAGATCCAGACACCGGCAACATCAAAAAGAAAGTTCTCCAAATAGAAGAGACCCTTCGTGCTATCAAAGGAATTGGAACACACGGGAGTGTTTCATATGCTGACCTTTGCATTTTCCCTGGTGTTCATTATCCAGAAAAGTTTAAAACTCATGACTTTGAAAAATATAACGGGTTAGGAGATCCTTACACACATTTGAAGGTGTTTATTGGAGAACTTGGATCTTATGCAGATGACGAAAAGCTCAAAATGCAACTGTTCTATAAGAGTCTAACTGGAGAAGCCTATTTATGGTACACAAGATTAGACAACTCAAAGATCCATAGCTGGGAAGAGCTAGCACACGCCTTCCTTACTCAATACAGCTTTCAGTCTCAGATGGCTCCTGATCGGTATCAATACCAAGATCAAGAAACAGTCTAACGAGTCTTTTAGAGAGTATGCTCAAAGGTAGAGACGTCTGGATGCCCAAGTTATTCCTTCCATGACAGAATCAGAGATGGTCATGACTTTCATAGACATACAAGAAGCTCCTTTCTATGAAAGAGTTTTAGCCGGCATCGGTAAACCATTTTCTGAAATGGTCAAACACGAGGAGATGGCTGAGATGGGAATGAAGTCCGGAAAAATTCAAGACCTAGATGCCCTCAAAGTTGTTGCTGATCACATCCAATCTGAAAATTATGGAAACAACCCCCGGAGGGTCCATAAAAAGAAAGAGGAAGATGTTTCCTTGATACTACAGGGTCAAAAAGGAAATCAGAACATGCCTATTCAAAGGAGAAATTACATTCCCTTTCAAGCACAGTCTTCGAACCCTCCAATACCAAAAGGTGGAGAAGTCAAACGCCCTCGAGTGTTCACACCCTTAGGGGACACCCTCGAGAACATTCTCACTCTTTTGACAACATAGAAGAAAATTACGCATCTTCTTTCACCAACCAGCCCTAATGGACGGGGTTTCAATGCTGCTCAGAAATGTGCTTATCATGTTGGGGCACCTGGACATGATACTCAGGATTGTTGGGCTTTAAAACACAAGATCCAAGACCTGATAGACAACGGTGAGATCGTGGTCACCAAACCAGATCAGCCTCACGTGCAAGACAACCCTCTTCCTCAACACAAAGAAGAAGAGGTCAACATGATCAATTGGACCAATGGACAGAGTTCCAATTTCAACTGTGAATCCTCCCAGACCCTCAAAGACGGTGTTGACAAATGGGATTATGCCAAGTTCTAGTTCACAATAGAACGAAAGATGAAAGCTCTATGCAAGCAAATTGAGCAATTGGCAGAACTGGTGACTTATCAGCATCAAGTGACACGCCAGTTAATCAGCCAGGAGCATGCCAGTCTCCTACCTCTTGTCATGAATATTCCCTCGTCACTTTCAGAAAATGAAATGTTGGAAGACAAAGTGACAAAGAGAGCAAATGCCAAAGCCCGTTGGGATTTTGCCAACAAAAGGGAATTCACCTATTTAGGTCAACCTATGGAGGAAATCCTTCAGATGTTAATCAATGAAGGAAGGATCAATTCCCTTCTACCTCCAATCAACCCTCGTTTAGGATGGTACAATTCTGATGGAGTATGTCAATATCACTCCCATTCTCACGCTCACAGCACAGAAGAATGATGGGCACTCTGCCACCTCATCCAAAATCTAATTGACAGTGGTGTCCTGCACCTAGCGGACGATGATACTGTGTTACGTGCAAGTGAGAATACATGTCCTACTAAGTGGAAGAATTTGGTAGCAGTCATATCCACTAAAACTGATAGGGCTAACAAATCACTCACAATACCAATAATTCAACTTAGAGGAAGCAAAAATCCTTTGAAAGTGGCCGCTCCCGAGCCAATCAACTTACCGTGCAGAGCAGAATATCTTATTGTTAGCTTGCGCAAGGTTCCGTGGAATTATGGAGAAGGTGAAGGATCCACCTCACATACAATTGCTACAGTGTCGAAGAAAAATCCATTATATCTTCCCCAACGGGTGATGAAGTCTACCATCAAATAAAAGGGGGAAATACTCATGGAGAAGATTGAAAAATTCCTCTGCACTATGGGTCATAACGAAGCCAAGGTGGTTTTAAGCTTAAAAGGTGGTTTTAAGGTGGTTTGGACTTGGTCCTAACTTCCGAGGATCACCGGACGATCTTGCTGAAGGTTTTAGAAGAAGCTTATCTACCAACATCAGTTGATACGGGAAAATTTCAATATGTGGTTGATCACATTTTCAACAACAATGTGATATCCTTCACTGATGATGACATACCGCCCGAGGGGACCGGTCATTGCAAGCCGTTGCACATTGTGGTCTTGTCCTCCGGATACATGCTAGCTGGAGTCTTGATAGATGGAGGTTCATCTCTAAATATCTGTCCATACGCTACCTTGGTGAAGATGAATATCAATCTCAACCGACTCCGAAGTAGCCATACTGTCATCAAAGCTTTTGATGGAGCCCGTCGAAATTCGGTCGGAGTAATTGAACTGCCAATTGAAATTAGTCCCCATACATTCTGTGTATCCTTCCACGTACTCAATATAGATTCGGGATACAACCTGCTCTTGGGATGACCTTGGATTCATATGGCAGGGGCAGTCTCCTCCACCCTCCATCAGTAGTTGAAATACATTATCAACAATAGCCTAGTAACGGTCAACGCTGAACCAGAGTGTCCTCAACACGAGGACATGCCATTCATCAATGCCAATGCAGATGTTGAACCGGTCAGTTTTCATGCCTTGGAAGTAAGCAATACCCAATACCATGCTATTGGAACGCCATTTCCCAAGCCCAAAATTTCTGCCGAGGTCATGTCAGCTACTTAAGAAATGATGTCATTGGGTCATAAGCCGGGACAAGGGTTGGGTAAAGATCGCCAGGGTATCAAGTACCCAATTCAATTAACCAATCAAACTGGAACAGCTGGACTAGGCTATTCTGCCAGTTCTAGTCATAGGAATCCTCATAAGCATCAGCAGATTCCTTCAGCTTCAACCATGCGGCGTTTATCTTCGCCTGCAAACTCTGAGTCCGCACAACCTCCTGTAAAGGTGCCAGCTAATATTATGGCTATGTTATTTCCCAAGCCAGTACCGGTGAAGGAGAAAGAAGTCTTTGTTCCAAATCCCGCAGTGGAAGAGGAGGAACGAAGAATCAAGCAAGACGTCATCCGAATAATGTCAGACATACGCATCATCGTTCATGATGAACATACAAATAGATACACCCCCGGACGTAATGGCCATCATTCGGGACAGGGAGGATGATGACAACCCATCCATCACTGCAGTCCACCCGGACTTTGCCCTTGCCAATTGGAACAGCACTCCTTACATTGGTCTACAAGGGTAAAATGGGTAGAACTCTTTCTGCCCTGTAGATATCATAACTGCTTACTTTTCTGTATAGTATTAGCAGTTTATTTTGCCAGTATATGCTAACACTGTGTATGATCAAAACGCTTCATATATACTAAGTGAAAGCATATTTTGTTTCAGGACCATGAATTTAGATGTGCATGTACTTGCTGATACAGTGCCTCTTCTCCACAAGGATTGTACCTTTGATGTAGAGATGAATTCAGCCTTGATGGAAGTACATGATGACATTGAGGTGCCTCCAGAAATTCAAGAATGGGTCAAAGACAAACCTAAACCCAACCTTGACCAAACCACTTCTTTCAATCTCGGAACCTTAGAAAGCCCTAAGTTAATCCAGATTGGTTCAGACCTTACCCCAAACCAAAGGAATGACATGGTTACACTATTAACCCAATTCCAGGATGTGTTTGCATGGTCTCATGAAGACATAGTAGGTTTGTCCACTGACATTGTTCTTCATCGCCTTCCCATTAAAGAGGGATTTTAGCCAGTCAAGCAAAAGCTCAGGCGATTGAAACCTGAGTGGAGTTTAAAGGTAAAAGACGAAATTATGAAACAGTTTCAAGCTGGCATCATTATGGTGTCCACATATCCTGAGTGGATATCCAACATTGTTCCCGTGCCTAAACCTAGAAAAAAGGTACGAGTTTGCGTGGATTACCGGGACTTGAACAAAGCTTGCTTAAAAGATAGCTTTCCCGTGCCATTTATCCACATTCTCATTGACAATATTGCTCAATACGACATGTACTCCTTTGCTGATTGCTTTGTGGGGTACCATCAGATCATGGTTGCTAAGGAAGATCGTGAGAAAACTGCTTTCATCACGCCTTGGGGAACCTTTTGCTATAGACGATTGTTATTCGGCCTCATCAATGTCGGAGCCACCTATCAGCGAGCTATGATGGCTCTCTTCCATGACTTAATGCACAAAGAGATCGAGATCTACGTGGATGACATCATTGTCAAGTCCTGGAAGGAGGAAGACCACTTAGACCATCTCAGAAAATTGTTCAACAGGTTGCGTAAGTATAACTTGAAGTTGAATCCAGCCAAGTGCGCCTTTGGCGTTAAATCAGGCAAGTTGCTAGGGTTTCTAGTCAGCCACAAAGGAATTGAGCTGGATCCTACCAAAATCTAGGCCATCACGGAAATGCCCATTCCTCAGACAGAGAAGGAAATACGAGGATTTTTGGGAAGAATCAACTTCATTAGCAGGTTTATCTCTCAACTCACAGCAACCTGTGAGCCAATCTTCAAGCTATTAAGGAAGAACTCCTCCATGAAATGGAATGATGAGTGTCAGAATGCCTTCCTCGCAATTAAAGAACATCTAGTTAAAGCTCCCGTTTTGGTACCACCCAGGGATGATGTTCCCCTGTTCATGTACCTGTCCATAAGTGACAATGCCATGGGCTGCATGCTGGGACAGAAGGACGATAGAGGCCAAGAACGAGCTATCTATTACCTCAGCAAAAGATTCAGCAGCAGTGAACATAAGTACACTCTGATCGAAAAGACATGTTGTGCTTTAGCATGGGCTTCTATGAGGTTACAACATTACCTCCATGGTCACACAACCCATCTCATATCCTGTGTGGATCCTCTCAAATACGTGTTCAATAAACCCATGTTAAATTGTCGGTTGTCCAGATGGCAGTTGATCCTACAACAATTTGACATCGTATATGTGACTCAAAAGTCCATCAAAGGTCAAGGAATTGCGGATCAACTGGTCATCGCACCTTCAGGGGATTTCAAACCTTTAGAAACATATTTCCTCGATGAAGGAATAATGACAGTTCAGCAACACCATCAGTACGATACACTCCAAACATGGAAGATGTATTTCGATGGAGCTTTTAATATGGAAGGTTCTGGAGCTGGAGCAATTCTAGTATCTGGTACGGGGGAGCAGTATCCCGTCGCCATCAAATTGCAGCTTGTCAGCACCAACAACACAGCTGAGTATGAAGGTTGTCTCATGGGGCTAAAACTTGCCCGTTCAATGGGCATCAGGCAGTTAACTATCTTTAGAGATTCAGAGTTGGTAATCAGACAATCCACCGGAATCTATCAAACCAAGGAACTACATTTGCTGCCTTACCATCGACAAGTTTTACATATGGTTTTGGAGTTTGAAGAAATCTCTTTTCTACACGTTCTTCGTAATTAGCAACTTTGGCTTCCTTTATTCGCATATCGGACAAGGGAAACTTGCCACAATTTCCCTGCACAAGGCCCCAGCCTATGGGAATTACATTGGAGAAGTATAGGATGAGCTACCTCCCATCCAGCATCCTTGGTATCAACATATCAAGGAATATCTACGAGATGGATCTACACCCGCTGAGGCGAGCCCGACTGAGAAAAGGCGGATCCATCGAATTGTTATGAAATTCTACCTGAGTGGAGATGCGCTCTACAAAAGAGATGCAGGACTAGGTCTCCTCAGATGTTTAAACAAAGATCAAGCCCAAAGGCTTATGGATGAATCCATGGTGGAGTATGTGGCCCCCACATGAGTGGCCCCCTCCTTGTCAAGAAAGTCCTCCAGACAGGACATTATTGGTTATCTCTCAAAGCTGACTGCAATGACCACGTCAGGAGATGTTATCAGTGTCAGATTCATGGGAATGCTATACACGCCCCTCCACGGGAACTCCACACTATGAGTTCACCTTGGCCCTTCTCAATGTGGGGAATGGATGTTATCGGGCCCATCGAGCGTAAAGCCAGTAATGGACATCGATTTATCTTCACCATGATCGACTACTTCACCAAATGGGTAGAAGCAACCTCCTTCCCCAAGGTTACCAAAGAAGTCATCATTGCTTTCATCAGAAACAATGTCATTTGTTGATATGGACAACCAGAGGTGATTGTGTCAGACAATGCTAAGAACCTCAACAACAAAATGATGGAGGAATTATGCAGTAAATTCCACATCAAACATCTTAACTATGTCATTTATCGTCCAAAGATGAATGGTGTTGTTGAAGCGGCTAACAAAAACATCAAGAAGATCATGCAAAAGATGTTCGCCAACCACAAAGATTGGCCTGACCTATTGCCTCTTACTCTGTTAGCCTACAGAACCTCAATGCATACTTCCACTGGGGCAACCCCCTACACATTAACCTATGGGATGGAAGCAGTGTTCCCCATAGAAGTTGAAATGGAATCCCTCAGAGTGTTAATAGACGCTCAGCTGGATGAAGACCAATGGGTAAAAGAAAGGTATCACCAATTGTCTCTAATAGACGAAAGGCGAACCGCGGCTATCTTCCATGGTCAGTTATATCAGCAAAGGATCGCCAGATCCTACAACAAAAAAGTTCGGCTATGGCAGTTTAAACAACATGACTTGGTTTTGAAGAAGATCATTGACAACCAAGATCAATCTAAGGGAAAACTCGCTCCTAACTGGGAAGGCCTGTTTGTTGTCAAGGAAGTATTGACAGGAGGCGCTCTCAGATTGCAAGAAATGGACGGCGATGAATTTCCATAACTCATCAACTCGAACGCCATGAAACGGTACTATGTCTGAACTAACCAGCAAACACCCTGGTGTTGGATCATCAGATCACCAGTCATTCTGGTTCTTTAACCCTTTACCACATACAACTTTTCCACACTTTGCCCATCAGGGAAAACATACTTTTCAAGCCAGCAGCCTGGTTTCTCTGCGTTCCTACGATTTAGGTCATCCCACTATGGATTGAACCTCTCGCGTTTGCAGTTTGGCTACCCATACATGGGATCAAACTTCTCATACCTACAGTTTATCCTCAACCTATGATTAAACTTTCTTCTCCCCGTAATCTGACCTGCACATGGGATCACGCTTTTCACCTCGCCCTGAGGGGCGAACTACGTCGACCTGATCTCCTCTTCAATAGGAGTACGTAGGCAACCATTTCATATGGCCCGGTCGCAATAAAACAAAAACATTTCCACCATCTTCTCTTCACAAAAATAAAAAAAAATTCCTACACCATTTCTGTCACATACAGCGTTGAACCTCTTACACCAGGTTCGAACTACGCAGACCTGATCTCCTCTTCAATAGGAGTACGTAGGCAGCCATTCATGGTACGGTCTCACCTACCAAAACATAAACCCTTGTCAACTAGTACTGGGATCATCTTTTAATCCACTACATTTCATTGGCTTCAGACCAAAGGGATGGAATTACCTGAACTCCTCCCAAATAGGAAATTCAGCGACCATCTAAGCTGCGGTCATACCTTGAAGAGCAACACCAATCCATAAGAGATGGAATTAACTAGGCTTCTCCTAAATAGAAGTACTGGCGACCATCTGTTGTGCGGTCAATCTCAGTGAGGAAAGCCAAATTCCTCTCCACATTTCCATGCAGAAACCAGTCCCAAGACACCAAAGATGGTAGGGATACATACAGATCGATGATCCATTCTGAACTGTCCAGAGACAACTCAATGTCCATCCATCCAGGAGGAATTCAGAATACATTAAGATCACAAGCCCTGAAGCAGCAGGCAAAATATCAAGCTAGTAGCAAAGCATATCTAAAAGGGAAGTGATCAAAAATATATTTCACTACCATATATATAATGTTGTTTGATATATACAATGTAAACTATACATAAAAAATGGCTAAGCTAGTCTATGCAGGAAACTACAAGCACATCTACAAGTCAGGGTATATGCGAGCTAACAAGACCAACATGGCGTCCCTCTCAGAAGAAGGAGGCGAAACTGTGGTCTCCTGTACGAGAATATCCACACGACCCAACAGATCTGTAGCCATCTTCATAGTGACCATATGCTCATCAATGTAAGCGCTCATCTCTGCGATCATGCCAGTGGTAAGGGACCTCACTACAGTACTATCTGTAACGGCTACATCCCGGGCAGATATGGCACTATCCCACTCAACTATCACTACATCTCTGCCTTATCTGGCCTCATCCCGCTCAACAACAGCGACATCTCTGCGAGCTAATGCCTCGTCTCTCACTAATAAAGCTGCGTCTCTCCCATCAAGGGCAGCCAACATCAAGGATCGAGCCTGATCTCTCTCGAAGGTCATCAGATGAAGACTCTGCTCAAAGTACTGTGTTGAGTGTTGAATCGCAACAGTACTGGTACTGGGAGAATCTAGAAGAGATTTTGGCAATCCAACACCTAACCCCTCCTCAATGTGGGAATCGATGTCCTCCATGGGCTCTACATCATCTGACTCACTATCCGGTACTGTGGATACTACTGTAGCCGATAAAATCTCTGTCTCCATCCATGCGGAATACTCTGCAGAACAACCTGGATGACTAATAGAAAAATAAGCTATCTCACGCTGATCCCAACATGCATACACACGGGATTGGTCCTCTGCTGAAAGATAGCGAGAAGCTGAACGCTGACCTATCTCCCCCTCGAAAGGATGAAAGTCCTAAAACTGGTCAAACTGCGACATCACGGCCAGTGGGTGATAGGTAGTCATACCCCTCAAACCGGCAAGAGGGAGGTAGTCCATGCCGGGAGCATGAGTAATAAAGCTGTAAGGTGAGCTAAGCCCCAAACACGACAATATGACAAACAGATCTCTGATATCCGCCAAGAATATGGGCCAAGACATAGCATCTATACACTCCGATGGCTGAAAGGAGTACGACATGGCTATATCATGGGTGAACCAGTACCCATGTCGTCTAAGAGTGCTAATCGGTCTCAAGTGTGACATAAACCACACGTATAGCATGACCGAGCTGCCCGTGAACACTCCTGTCGGATAAGTGCAACAGTAGGTGGCTGATCGCAGGGTCTCTGCTATAATCATCGGTATAATGGTACGACCCTCCCTGAGAGCTCTCACTTCCATGATGACTCCAATGTCAATCTCATCCATGTATCGTGGCCTATAGACATACGACAGCACGCATACTTAAAGTACATCAATCCTGGCTAGACACCAATGATCCTCCGGTGTGGTGAAATCCCCGAAATGTCGTGTATAACTATCCTCAGAGCAAAATCTGTCAAACAGAAAATGCTGGGATATAACGTGGCTTGATGTAAGCTCATCCTGCACCACTCTATGCCTCAATCCAATGAGGGTCATGAACCATCGACTCATGTCCCCTAAAGGTCTGTCCAGAGGCAGCATCGTCAACCGTGCATACTCCTCCAGAGTAGGAGTCAACTCATGGGTCCCAAATCGAAAAACTTGCCTCTCTGATACCCAATGCTCTAGCATGCCATCCACAAATCCTGTGGGAACCTGAAACATCAACAGGGTCATAGTATGTTGCAACAAATGATCTACGGTCACCCTATCTGATGGTGACATGCTATCATACCACGATCGCATACCCGATGCCACCAATGATGGTGGGGTATGATCAATACGACTAACTGTCGAAGAAGACATCTGTAAGGGCCGTGTCATAAGACCATCCAGAGGTCAATGCTGAATATCTCTAGAAATACATATATATGCATAACATGATACATGCACTGCAGATAATGGATGGCAATATGATATAGGGAATGAAAAACTGTGCATACATTCTTAAGTATATCAACATCTAATACATCATCTCTGTACAGCTACAAATACAGGAAAATGGGGCACAGACGCCCTACTACTAATAGAGGCCTATCAAAAGATATAGCGAGAATGGGGCACAGCCACCCAATAGCTAACAGAGGCCTATCAAAAGATATAACGAGAATACACATCAAAAGAAGACAATGGTGTCAATGTCTACATCATCAATCCTGTCCATCTGATGTAACTCCTCCAGAGTCACTGGATCTCTATCAACAGGGATGTCAGGCCTATATAGAGGAGGATCTGCGCCGATAAAACCGAATGGGTCATCTGAGGGGCCAGCGCCTGAGCTGGAAGGATCAAACGAATCTGCCTCTGTCGGATCTCTGCCCAAATGCCGGATAAAGAGATGTGCCTGGTCTAGTCGCCGGGTCAAACTGTTAATCTGTGTCACATGAGTCAGATCTCAGACACAGGCTATCCAATCCGTCATCATCACGGATCCTAGAATCATATCCACCATGAACTGAGTGGCGCGGGACTAGGCTCCAATAGTACGAGGTAACCACCAATGCTGGAATATCTCCTGAGTGCAAGGACCCTCTGATAATTTAAAGCCGTCAAACCCCAACAATAGGATATTAGTGACAGGTGACTGCGATACAGGCCAATAATGCCAGGCAGGAGGCAAGATCGGCATACGAATCTCCCATGTGGTGCTCTTAATAGCACGCTCTCCTAAATAGAGCTCCCATCCTCCATCTGTAAAGAGAGGAACTCTCCGGGTGAAGATCACATACTCGATGCCAGTCGGGTACCCATCCTCAAAACCGATGGCCAAATGTTCCCCAGAATAGGGAATCCATGTGATGATATCAGCTGTCAACAACTCCAGCTGCATGCGGCAGTGAATGAAACCCTCAGCTACAGGGACCTCCACCAATATGGAATGATGTCATCATCGTCCTCGTGGATAGGTATCTAAACCTAACACGCTCACAGGGCGCAAACATGGAAGCCTCTCATAGGCCCAAAACTGCCAACACAAAGGCAAACGTCTGCGGCATCCCTATGTGGGCCCTACCCCTCCAGCTCGATCCAGTTCGAGTTGCAAAGGAGTTCTTGCGGACTAAAAAAGTTAAATTGGGAATAAAAATGCTACGCAATTGAGCAAAACAGCCTACAATCCTGGTCTTCTCAGATGGAACTTTGAGTCTGTACATCACTCATTGGTAGTCACCCGAACACGAGATATACCCTGCCAATGATCTCATTTGTTACAAATCACATTCGACTACTTTGTACAGGTCCAATACCGCCAACTCTGGGTCATTACCCTAAAGATCAACGTGATCCCCGACGGGGGTTACAATATGGATCCCCGACGGGGGTTACAACGTGGATCCCCGACAGGGGTTACAACGTGGATCCCCGATGGGGGTTACAACGTGAACCCCCGGCAGGGGGTTACAATGCATATTCAACCGTTGACACACATATCAACGAAGGTCAAGCAGCCTTGATGTTATCTCAGCCGATAGCGATTAAACCTATCGAAGCTTGAGAGCTATTCGAGGATTTCATGCTCGATTACTCATATTCCCCAGCGGATTCCTAACAGGGGTTACAGCGCGTTCTGCCGTTGATTCACACGTCAACGAAGGTCAAGCGACCTTAACAAATTTTCCCCACGTGGTTCTTTTTCATCCATTGATTCACCTACCGGTGAAGTACACGTCAACGAAGGTCAGGCAACCCTGACAGCATTTGTTGTTGGCAGTAAATCCAACAGAATCCTGGCATGTCCTGACGATACAAACCAGGAAAGGTCAACATCATCAAGGAGGATTGATGATGGAATATGTTATACACATCCTCAAACAGACCAAGCTTTATCCCCACAAATCTTTTACACATAAGAGGTACATCTTCAAGATTAAGTCGTTATCAAGGATCTAGGAATATGGTGATAACCCCAACATCAACATCCTAACAGATTCGGATTACACATCAAATCTGGTCATCATTGCCAATCCCCAGTTGAAGCAACAGGGAGCCAGCAATCATCCCTAGCATGTTGGGCAACAACCCCGTACACATGCATCATATATTTGCATCATGTTTTTACATGATATCATGTTTGTCTTGTTGCAATTCAAGCGTCTAGGATTCTTTATCCTACTCATGCATCGCATTGCATGAGTATGATAAAAAGGGGCATCTGTAGACACTCGAAATTTTCTGTACACTTGTCACTAACATTGTAGGAGGACAGATTCGTCTTTCAAGAGGGAACCCTGGAAGACAGTCCATATCCATTCTGGATACTACCGGAAGTTCAGCATCAACCCTAGAACACACATTGGGGGTAACAAGTCCAACCTCAAAGATAACCCCGAGGCGTGCAGATCCAATACCGAAACACACATCGGAGAAGACCGATTAATCTAGGAGATAACCCCGAGATATCCAGTCTCAGTCCCAATCATGGGAATAGCAACCGACCTTGGTGATCACCCCAAGGAATGCAGTTCCGGCGATAAGCCCGAAAATGCTTGTTTTAAGTGCAAACAGCTTCAATCTCAGCGCTCACAACGAGACACCCAGTACCAACCCGGAGATAACACCTGGAGGACTGGAACGCCTCAGAGTTGACACTTAGGACTTTCAACACTTGCAACAGTCCAATCTCAGTGAAGCCCTGAGCAACGTCTGCGTTATCAGCCCAAACCAGCGATAACACCGGTGAGGGGCAACCTCGTCATCTTGCCAATGCGATACCACATCACGTCGTCTCAACATTTTATACAAACATCTCTACACAACGATGTCCCACAAGAATCAAGGAAAACCAATCCCAAGTGACTATTGTGCGGGGTAACGGATAGAATTTGAAGCTTGAAGACCGGAGGGCATCGTCCCATCTTCAATGACTTCGTACAAACTCTAATCCCATACCATTGTACAACTCTCGATAACGACGATCCGAAATAGGTCTTGTATACCTCAATCGGATGCCCGGATTGCAATTCTGAAAGTTCGAGCGGACATTACAGTGCTTGAGTGCACGTACTACGAGACGACAAGACCCGAGAAACCCAGGGCAACCCGGGCAGCCTCAGGTACACCTGCGGCTGGCCTCAGGTACACCTGCGGCTACCCCCTCTATAAATAGAGGGCTTGGGATGGCCATTTTAAGGACAGAAAGAGCGAGGAAGCCATGTCAAATTTGCTCCGTACTTGCAATATACTGAGTGCTTTTCCATTTTAAACACTTGTGAGCTCACATATAGCTACTTTTGTATCGGCAGGAGCTGAGTTTCATCCACTTTAAAGATATAGAAGTCTTCTTTGGCAACCCACTGTAAGCCTTCTCACACACTTTAAAGTCTTTCTCTTCATCTTTGCGCACACCCTTCTTCACATTGAGAGTCGTATTGCGTGTGTTTTCCCGAACTTCGGCCCGTAGTTTTTTTTCAGTTTGTATATACATATATATATATATATATATATGTGTGTGTGTGTGTGTGTGTGTGGACTAACATTATCGAGTTATGCCTCGATTGAGCCTAGACTTCGGTTTGGAGCATTTACTGCTTTAATATATATAAATTTATATATATTAACTATGTGTCGGACTCTGTTCGATGAGCCTGGATTTTACATCCGGTGCGTTTATTCGCTTTTATATATATATATATATATATATATATATATATTGTCCCACCTGGAGTTTACTTCATGGTGGTTGATCGCTTTTACAGCTTTCTTTATGTTTCGTCCTGCCTGGAGTTCACTTCGTGGCAGTTGATTGCTTTGTACAGCTTTATTTATATTTTGTCCCGCCTGGAGTTTCCTCCGTGGTGGTTGATAGCTTTATAGCTTTATTTACGTTTTGTCCCACCTGGAGTTTCCTCCGTGGTGGTTGATAGCTTTTTACAGCTTTATTTACATTTTCTGATCCCCCATGGAGGTGCTTCATGGTTGGTGATCATGTCTGTATATATATATTTACAGCTTTTATATATATACTTGCTTACTTGTTTCATATAAATTGCGGTATCATGTGCGCCTAGGAATCATGTGATCACAGATTCAGCCTATTGGATCTAGATTCGGTTCCCCTGATGGACATTTTCAGCTGTAAGCAGCTTGTAAATTATTTTGAGGTGTTTGAATTTCCTCAGATGGTTTTCATTCCCACGAGGAAGTCGACATTATTTTGTACATTATTTTCTTATAGATGATTTGCATCTCGAAAATAAAATCAATCAAGCCGAACACTTAATAAAATGGAAGTGTAAAAGGTCTCAATTACTATTGAGCATCAGGGTTTGAAAAACCTCTTTTATAAAACATCACTGCCATATCTTCTTAAAAACTGAATTTTTACATAAATTCAAACCCTGTGTATATAGGTGCGAACGAGGCCTCGCACTACTTCCAAATAACAGCACATTGACCCACATACACACACATTCAGATAATAGTTTCTTGAAAAGAGGCGGTCACAGTGGTAACACGGATGTCGGGGGGTGCCTAACACCTTCCCTCCGCATAACCAAGTCCCCGGACCCTAATGAATCTCGGTTTCACCGACCCGTTTAGCAGTGTCACATCACTCGGTCAATGTGCAAACCTTTTCTCGGTTGTGTTGGTACAACCATTTAAAAAACCAACTGGCGACTCTTAACAGTCCATCGTCGACATTATACATGTCGGACCTTTTTCACTTATTTTTTCAAACAAATCTCACTTAAAATGAGAACACCAAAGAACAAGTAATGGAAAGGGACATTCAAAAATCCCGACGTCGACATGTAATACAGGATAACATGTTAATTTAAATATGTATGTATAATATCTCTTCATATTTCTCATTACATGGAGATGAATATGGAATGAAATTACAAGTAACTGATTTTACGAGTAATTTAAAATGAGAAAGCATGAAGAGACTTTCCTTCGCGTTCGGTTTATCAGAGGTTGACCTATCTTAGGTTACTCTCGCGACTTTTTGGCATGAAGGCTCCCAAATCATCGCAATTTACTCGACGGGAAGTTAATCCGATTTTTCAATTGGAGCGAATTTGGGTGGTGCCTTTCCTGAGCCTCGTTAGAATTAGTCTTCCTACGAGTCCAGTAATCAAACACCGACAGAATAGCCTCCTTATGGAGGAATCACACAACATACATTCACATACAACGTGTCTCACCGTTTATGAAAATGATGACATATGTGAAGCACTAATATCACAAGCAGATATAGTGTAAAGCATTAAGCGCAGTAAAATATATGCATTCGTACACATTCATCATAAATGTAAATTCAACATCCACACACAAGCATATAACAGTTTTGAAAAGATTGTAATAGCGGCTTAAGCCCTCTTACTGGAGTCCCCAGCAAGTCGCCACCTGTCGACATCGGGATTTTTATTTGTCCCTTTCTATTCTTGTTCTTTGGTGTTCTCATGTTAGGTGAGATTTGTTTGAAAAAAATAAGTTGTGAAAAGGTTTGACATTTATATGTCGACGATTGGACTATAAGAGTTGCCAGTTAATTTTTTATATGGTTGTACCAACACAACCGAGAAAAGGTTTGCACATTGACCCAGTGATGTGACACTACTAAACGTGTCTGTGAAACCGATATTCATTAGAGTCCGGGGCTTGATTATGCGGAGGGAAGGTGTTAGGCACCCCCCGACATCCGTGTTACCATGGTGACCGCCACTTTTCAAGAAACAATTATATGAATGTGTGTGTGGGTCAATGTGCTATTTATATGGAAGTAGTGCGAGGCCTCGTTCGCACCTATATACACAGGGTTTGAATTTGTGTAAAAATTTAGTTTTAAACAAGATATGGCAATGATGTTTTGTAAGAAAAAGGTTTTTCAAATCCTTGTGCTCAATAGTAATTGAGACCTTTTACACTTCGATTTTTTATTAAGTGTTTGGGTTGATTGCTTTTAATTTTCTAGAAGCGAAGCATCTTCGAGAAAATAATGTACAAAGCAGTGCCGAACTCCTCGTGGGCATGAAAACCATCTGAGGAAATCCAAACACCGTGAATAAATTTACAAGCTATTTACAGCTGAAAATGTCCATCACGGGAACCGAATCTTGATCTAGTAGACTGAATCTGTGATCACATGATTCCTAGGCTCACATGATGTCGCAATTGATATGAAAGCAGTAAGCAGTTTATATATATATATATATATATATATATATATATATATATATATATATATATAAGCTGTAAATATATATACAAACATGATCAGCCACCACGAAGCACCTCCATGGGGGATCAGAAATGTATATAAAGCTGCAAAAGCAATCAACTGCCACGAAGTAAGCTCCAAGCGGGACGATAATATATATATATATATATATATATATATATATATATATATATATACGAAAGCAAGTAAACGCTCCAGACATAAGTCTAGGCTCAATTGAGGCATAACTCGATAATGTTAGTCCATATATAAATATATATATATATATATATACAAACTAAAATGAAACCACGGACTGAAGTCCGGGTATACACACGCAACACGACTCTCAACGTGAAGAATGGTGTGTGCAAGGATGAAGAGAAAGGCTTTAAAGTGTGTAAGAAGGCTTACAGTGGGCTGCCAAAGAAGATTTCTATAAGTATAAGTGGATGAACACTCGGCTCCCGCCGGTACAAATAGAAAGTACTCAGTTTAGGGTGTGTACAGAGCAAATTTGACAGGGCCTCCTCGCCTTTTGTCTTTTATAAAATGGTCACCCAAGCCCTCTATTTATAGAGGGGGGAGCCACAGGTGTACCTGTGGCTGCCCGGGGTGTCCCGGGCTCCGCGGGTCCAGCTGTCTCGAAGTACGTACACGCATGCACTGTGATGTCCGTTCGAACTTTCAGAATTGCAATATGGGTATCCGACTGAGGTATGTAAGACCTATTTCTGACCGCCATTGTCGAGAGTTACACAATGACATTGGATTAGAGGTTGTACAAAGTCAGGAAGATGGGACCATGCCCTCCGGTCTTCAAGCTTCAAATTCTATCTGTTGCCCCACGCAATAGTCACTCGGGATTGGACCTCCTTGGTTCTTGTGGGATATTGTTGTGTAAAAATGTATGTATGAAATGTTGAGACGGTGCGATGTGGCGTCAAGGTGGCAAGATGACGACTTTGCCCCTCACCGGGGTTATCTCTGGTTTGGGCTGATAAAGTAGACGTTGCTCAGGGTTATCTCTGAGATTGGACTGCTTCAAGTGTTGAAGGTCCTCAGTGTCATCTCTGAGGTGTGCATGTCTTCCCGGTGTTATCTCCGAGTCTTGTACTGAGTGCCTTGGTGTGAGTGCCGAGGTTGAAGCTGATTGCATTCATTTGAAACAAGCATTTCTGGGGTTATCTCCGGAACTACAATTGCACTCCTTGGGGTTATCTCCAAGGTTGGAACTGCTACTCCTAGTGTTATTTCTGGGACTGAGACTGAATATCTCGGGGTTATCTTCGAGATGAATCGACCTTCTCCGATGGAATTTTCGGTATTTGAACAGCATGCCTCGGGGTTATCTCCGAGGTTGGAACTGATACTTCCGGTGTGTGTTCTGGGGTTGAGACTGAACTTCCGGTAGTATCTGGACTGGATATGAGTTATCTTCCAAGGTTATCTCTAAAAGACGAATCTGCCCTCCTGCAATGTTAGTAACAGGTGTGTAGAAAAATTCGAGTGTCTACAGGTGTCACACATGTCTTTTTACCCCAGATCACATGTGTGACAACCCCAAAATAGGTCCAATCCACCCAACCCATTCTGATTCACCAAATACATGGTACAGAAAACAACTACAACTTTATTATTACAATTGTCGTGCAAAATACAACAACACATATGTTGTGAGTTTTGATACAAATATATACCAACTGTGACTCTCATCCCAACATTGGATAGCACGTCACAATAGCACCTTACATAAAGGTACAGTCAATAATTGTTTTAGAAATTAAAATATTCGGAAAATGCTCAAGAAAACCTTCGTACATGGGAGGCCATGCATCTAAGTAATATCATATGACTGGAGAATTATCCTTGGTTGACCCAATAGACCCCAAAGAAAAATAAGAAGATTGTTATCATATTCTTTCCAATGGTGAGTCTTCTCTTGACATATAATTATCTCCATTGTCTCTAATTGAGAATTATATTTCATCCAAACTCCAAGATTATATAGGCAGTGCTCGTAGATATACTCAGCAAGTGGATGTGCACAACCCTATCTTATGATAACACGAAGTCGCATGTCATTAGACATCTTGTATGATAGTGGCAAAACACCCTTCCAACGTTGAGTTTGCCTCACCCTATTTGATTCACCAAATATAACTACTAAATGATGTATAAAATACAACACACTATTCTAAAGTTCTCAATAAAATTATTTCCATACTGTTTAGGGAGAACCTCCACAGCTAGAGAACACCGTTTTATTCCCCTGTTACCCCCGCTCGACCCAGCTACACTCTTATTACCTGAAAGGAATTGTGAAGTAAAAGGGTGAGCACAACTAAATCAGTAAAGAATATCATGACTAAAGATAATTAAATTATCAATAGCCTTCATCAGTAATGAATCAGAGATTTAGAACATATGGTAGATGAATAAACTTTTCAACCATAGTTGCAGCGGAACGAGAAATCCATTAGAAGAGTCAAATAGACCATAAAATCTATAATCTTCTCCATGTTAAAGTCCACCAATAATGTTTTATCCCTGTAACATCAATCAATAGATCATGTCCACAATCATGTGAATAACTCATAATCCTATTTGTGGTTCTAAAGTCCTCTTCGCACCTAGGACGAAGATAATTTTCATCACATGTCTTTACCTGAAACATCAAAGATCATGGTTATATCAAATCACAGTTCCTATTCATAATCATACTAATAAAATCATCTTTGCACTACGGGTCAAAGATATTCACCAACAGTTTATCTTTGCACTATTGGCCAAAGATATTCAACAACAAGTCATCTTTGTACTACAGGCCAAAGATATTAATATCTCGTAGAAATATATAATCACTTCAGAATTTATATAAACAATAATTATAACCATGTTGATCAATTCACCTTTGCACTTAAGCTAAATATATTCAATTATAAATTCAATGGTTATGGTCATACCAGTCAACAATTCATCTTTGCACTACTGGCCAAAGAGAACCCATAGTCACGATCATACCAATAATCTACCCAGCTTTACACTCAAGTGAAAGAGAAATTTCATCACCAGGATTATAATAATGTTATAAAAATAATATAATCAAAACATGGGTTTAATTTCAAGAGTAAGATTCATAAATCAACGATAATTTGGTCAGAAAAAGAAACCAATTTTGTCGTGAATAGTAACTTGTGAATAGTAACCCGTGCATAGTACCTCATATCCGTACATAGTACCGTATACATAAATAGTGTCGTATACGTAAATAGTATCATATACATGAATAGTGACGTATACGTGAACAGTGTCGTATACGTGAATAGCAACCGCGACACGAAAAGATAAAGTTTCACAATAAAATCCATATCAATATTTTTGTATAATGATATTAAAAGAAATAACATCATTTACTTGAAAAAATAACATTTCTTACCATCCCTTACCTTAAAAGAACAGTACTTCTGACTGGAATATCGGATATAACGTTGAAAAAAACTTTCACCGTATAGCAACACTCAAAGTATCAAAATACTCACAACAATACGCTCGATATTATAGAGAGAGAAAACTTCAGATTCTGGTGTGATTTTCAATTCTAACATAAGCACCTTATTTATAGAAAAATACTTAGAACACCAAGTAGAAAATTTAATAAAATATTAATATATTAAAAAAATTCACGCCCACCTTAGAAAATCTGAATTAAAAATGTTTACCACTCATGTGGGGCCCACCCAATTGCAAAAAATGTTTTTCTTAAAATAAATATTTCAAACTCCAAAAATCAATTATTATGGAACTTCAATAATTCATAATAAATAGCCTTTCTATCAGAAAAATTCGAATCTTATGTCCTTTCCGTAGGAAATTCAATTCTCTATAACTTTGTAAGTTTAACTTTTTCCAAATTCCAAATAGAAATTGACCGAAATTCACATACGGACGATTTTACAGGCTATAATCAAATTTCAGTCAAAAATGGGGCTCACCGACATGTTTAACATGTTTTTAGCATTTAATGTAAAAAAAATACTCTTACTCCTCATTTATTCATATATTACACATTCATTGTAAAAATATCACCATTATTTTAAGAAAATTCATCCATTTATATCCACATAAAATAAATATTTTCTTTATCATATAAATCAATAATTAATTATTCACAAATAATATTACAGAATCACAATACTGACAACCAGGCCGTTCTAAAGAAAGAGGGTGCTTTCCAATAAGAATTTTTCTTTACTGCAGCACAATTAGGTGATCAAACCTTTCCTTAGACATAACTTTTTAGACATTGTCAATAATGTTATCTAGTAATATTATTAAAATAATATGAATTATTGATCTGATAATGGGAAATACTGTGTAGTGACAATTATTGAAACAACAATAATATAAAATATCAACATATCAATTATTGAATCAATAAAATAAAATATTGAACACTAATTACTGTAACAATTATTGAATAGTGACATCTTACGTAAGATCAATAATTGGTGCAATACCGTGTGCTACTATACAACACCACGTATTACTGTGTTTTAACCACCGGGTATTCCAACAGTGTTAACGGTAATAATTACGCCGTTATTTATAAAAAAACTCATACTTGTCGTTTTCTTCATCCAATCGCTTTTCGTTATGGGGCCCACAAAAGATTGCGCCGTCGTACGAATATTCCCCGACAGCAAGAATATTCCACGACGAAACGAATATTTTTCGACAACAATGAGTATTTTATAGCCACTTACTTATTTTGAAAATTTTACATATATCACCCTTAACTTTAAACTTTTATTAATTTAACTATTTATTAAATAGAAAAATTGAATACTTTTATTTCATAAAATTCGGGGTCTTACAACATGAATCGGTAACAACAAGAATATGCAAGAAGAAACATAAAATTCTTGAGTTTAGGTCGAACTCTTTGTGCGTATCAAGATGTCATTTGACAGTTCTATCTCATCTTATATATAGGAGAAATAGCGTCCGCAAAATTAAACTGTGGACGAGTCGTTTAACTTCCATTATTTGAATACGACGCCGTCCGACCGTCGCTTTATAATCCTAATGCCCACAATATTAAATTACGGACGAGACCTTTAAGTTTCATTATTAAAAACGACGTCGTCCGACTGTCCCATTATTGAAAACGACGTCGTCCGACTGTCGCTTCAAAATCCAAACGTCTGCCACATTAAAGTGCGGAAGGGGAATTGTAAAGAAGGGGCATTTTGGTCATCTGTCCCGTCCGCAGTATTAAAGTGTGGAGTACTAGAAACTAAACTGCGGACAAGAGTTCTATTAATCCGTTTGATCTTCTGATGGAAGGTCGTGATGTGTTGTACAATGTGGAGTAACAACACAAAGTTGATTCCATACTTGAGCCTTGTCATTGGCGGATCCGGTTACCATGAAATTAACTTTATAGTAAGTTGGTTAATTGACCAATACAGTGTTGATACGCAGAGAGAGATCACCCCTCGGCCAGCGTGCTGACACTGTATTAATCAATTGACTAAAGTTAACTTTATGCTAACTACTTCCGTCTTTAGCTATTTAAAAAAGTTGGTTGACCATGGTAATATCTCGGTTTATAAATATTTTCTTTTTTTTTATTATTCAAATCACCCATTTATTATACACATGTGTCAGTAACAAAGCAAAAAAATAAAAAACTAAGCAAAATAATTCTAATAGATAGACATAATTAAATCATATCATTTCTTATTTTTATATATGTAAGGATAATATAATACTAGTATTAGTATAGTTTAAAAATATGAATTCTTTCCATCCCCTCCTTTACCTCTAAACTCACAAACAAAAACAAAAAATTTAATTAAAATCTCATCTCATACTTTCTTCTTTAAAACTCACAAAGACAGAAAAATTATAATCGTTTCCCCTCCAATATTTTTCCTGCCTCCTCTGCACGTGACTATTAGACTATCCCTCTATCCCAAACTGGGGGCGAACTAATCTGATTTTGTTGAAAAACAGTTGATCCTGCTAACATAGATATTTAATTATATTTATACGAATTTACTTCAGTCTCAACGTGTCACTCTTTCCCGTTAACGTGCTGCCACCTCCCCTTTCACCTCCTCATTCCTGCGCATAATTTCTCTCCCCTTTTATACTATCCTCAGAGAAGCTTCCAAGTTCATCTTCAAATCAGTCGCTAAATTCAGCAACCACCATATAAAGTACTTCTCTCTCTATATCTCCTCAAACCACAAAAGTTTATTAAAATTGATTATTTAATGGTAAATTTTGTTGCATTAGTATATGGGTACAAGTTTTATTTACTTTACTAATTTAAGGGTTTTTGATGAATTCAGGGTTTAGTGTCTTTAGCTATCTTATGGTAATGGCGTTTTGTTTCCTATATAAACAACTGTTTGTTTGTTATGAATTTAGTGCATGCTTTGTTGTTTAGTATTCTGGTTTACAATGTAGTATAGAATTAGGGTTCTTGTTCAATTAATTTTCCGTGTTGTTCAGAAATGACGCTCCTTCCCTAATTTTGTTTTGTTTCTGGTTTATGTTGAATTTGTTTGCTAATTTGGGCGTTTCTGTTAGTAGTTTGTCTTGTTTTTAGAATATTATATTTGTTTCTCTGATTGATTGTTGAGATATTACTTAAAAATTCTAACTGGAATTGGGAATTTTGTTTCTAGTGCATCTCTGGTTTTCTAGATAGTAAGAAAGTTTGATTTTTTTATTTTTTTTCCAGTATGATTAAATGAGGAATAATCAGATTGGAGATATCAAAAATTAAAATTCTCAACTAATGTGGTGATTCAAGATTTAAGCTTCCTCATTCTTAAAGAATGATTTTCTTTGTTGTCATGGATTCGAGATGCTCTCAGCTGTTGATTGTCATGGCAGCATTCCATTAGTTGTACATGCAATTAGGGGCTATTAAAGAGTTAGCAAATGTCCTTCAATATCTATAAGTTAGTAAGGCCTAGCATCTTCATAGGTTCCACCTAGTACGTCCTTTGTAACAATTTCTTCTTTTGAATTTGAAATTTAAAGTATAATTAGTTCTAACAACCATCATTTTAAGCATTGGATTGATAGTATTCACGCAAGCGAAGGCTAAAATATTGTAGGATAATATATTTTTCACGCCAAAAATCTTGCTCAGATTGTACAACCCTTCCCTCTTACATCTTTCAAAAAATCAATGTTCTAAAAGGCGCTAAGCGGGAGGCGGCCGGCCGAGGGAAGGGGAGCCTAGCGCCTAGGTGGCCTAGGCGGAATTTTTTATTTTAAGCCAATGTTAATATTTTATATTACATTTATTCAAACAAAATAATATTATAAAGCAAACAATCTATAATAAAGATAATAAAGACATTTGTTTAAAGTTCAAACACATATCCATATTGCTAATGTCAAAGTTCAAATACAAACATGCAATTATTCAAAGTTCAAACATATTTTTAACGTATCAATTTTATTCATAAACAATATTGCTATTAAATAATAAAATTTAAAATTTCAAGAATTTAATTCAATATTAAAACTTCAGAAACTAAACATAAATTTAAGAATTATATTGAATTAAACTAAATATTACAAATGTATCATCATTTATATAATTTGAAGTTGGTACAAGTTCAAAAAATTACAACTATAATAAAATTATCCATTTTGACTTGATATTGTTAACTTCTTGTTGTGATTTGATGTGCTACAACCTGTATTATGAATATGATAAATCATTAGAAAAATAAATATATCAAGATCTGGTTTGAGTAGTTATTAAAATAAAAAAAAATCTCTCCGCCTAGACCCAACTTAATTTTCTGGAGTGATTTTTTTGCCGCCTTGAGCCTAGGTGAGGCGCAAGGGGGCCTAGCGCCTAGGCAAGGCGCCAAGGGGGGCTTAGTGCCTAGGCGGGGCCCCAAAGGGGGCCTAGTGCCTAGGCGGGGGTTTTTAGAACACTACAAAAAATAAAAGGAGAAAAAAAGTGTTCATCTCTCTATTGGGTAACAGTTGGGGTAAAGGTTTTAAACCTAAGGGATTTAATATCTACCATGTGGAGCATACAAGTTAAAATCACATTTAATATCGATAAAGTTCTTTGAAATCATACCAATATGGATTCTAATCACACAAGAAAGTACACAACCAAGTCTTCTTCCAATTGCCACTAATCACTCCATTCATCCAAATGTAGCCAGTGATCTAGCAGCATTCCCATTTTCTATGTTTGTGCTAACTGGTCAGCCTGTGGAAGATTTACGATCCTGAGTCTCTGTTGTATCAAGTGTAATAAGGTAATAATAATTAATACATCATGATGCATTCTCTACGAGCATGAGATCAGGAGAGCATAGCCAAGAAAGTAATGAAAATGATTGTGTTTAAGTAATATTCATGATAAGTATTGGATGGTTAGTCCTTTGTGCTAATCGCCATGTATCAAAAGAAAAAGTCTTCTTGTAAGTATCTTTTGAAGTTTTTATATCTATTCTAATTTCTAACGGCTTGTGGGATATAGTCAGCGGGGTATCTAATAAGTCAGATAACAAGCCCTGTAAGACCACATGGTTTCGAGACAATATAAGTGCAGTGATTGTCTCTGACATTTATAGTTTTATCTATCCACCTTTACTGATGTCTCTCCACATTTTTTGTTCTCTCTCCACATTTGCTGCAATTATTTTTGATGTGATACGGAAGAAGAAATTTAAGATGTTAATTATTAACTTTGTATTGTTATTTAGAGATAAATATTGAATTATTAATGTAATTATTTTAGTAGGATATTCTAAAAGTTTTAATTATGGTAGTAGATTTTATTTAGAGATAAATGTTGGATTATTAATGTAATTATTTTAGGAGTTTTAATTATGGTAGTAGATTTTAATTAGGAGATTTTTAATTATGGTAGTAGATTTTAATTAGAAGAGTTTTATTGTAGTTGTATATTTTAGTTAGTAGATTGTTTCCTTTTTGAATTAGGGTTTTTACTTGGTTCCCAAGTATTGAGTTTTCTATATAACTATTGTAATATTTCATTATTTTGGAGATTATTGAATGAATTGATTTGAGATTAAAGTTGTGTGTTTTTGTGTGTTTCTTTACCTATTCTTTGTGGTGATAAGTACTATTTTTCCTTCTTTCCTATTCCGTCTTGCATCATCATTGTATCAATAGCCAAATTTCTTGATATTTTAGATTCAACTCAATTCCTTCCTATTCTAGTTTTTTTGCCTCCATCAAATTGTCAAAATTTGCTAGAGAATCGACAATAATGTTTCGAGACGAAAACACGATCTACAGGAGGAATCGTCGTCGCCACAGTCTTCATCTATCTTAAGAAATAAAAACTAATACAACGGTCTTCATCTATCCTAATCGTGTTTGTTCAATTAAAGCCTCTGTTCTAAAAATTCCCGCCTAGGCGCTAGACCCCCTCTTGGCGCCCCGCTTAGGACCTAGGCCCCCCTTGGCGCCTCTAAGCCCCCAGGCGCCTCACCTAGGCCCAAGGCGACAAAAAAATCCCTCTAGAAAATTAGGCGGGTTCTAGGCGGAGAGATTTTTTTTATTTTAATAACTACCCAAACCAAATCTTGATTTATTTATTTTTCTAATGATTACCATATTCATAATACAGGTTGTAGCATATCAAATCACAACAAGAAGTGAACAATATCAAGTCAAAATGGATAATTTTATTATAGTTGTAATTTTTTGAACTTGTACCAACTTCAAATTATATAAATGAGAATACATTTGTTATATTTAGTTTAATTCAATTTTATAATTCTTAAATTTATGTTTAGTTTCTTAAGTTTTAATATTGAATTAAATTCTTGAAATTTTAAAATTTATTATTAATAGCAATCTTATTTATAAATAAAACTAATACGTTAAAACTATGTTTAAACTTTGAACAATTGCATGTTTGTATTTGAACTTTGACATTAGCAATATGGATATGTGTTTGAACTTTAAGAAAAGACCTTTATTATCTTTATTATAGATTTTTTTGCTTTATATTATTATTTTGTTTGGATAAATGTAAGATAAAATATTAAAATTACCTTAAAATAAAAAATCCTGCCTAGGTCCCGCCCAGGCCCCGCCTAGGCCCCCTAGGCGCTAGGCCCCCCTCAGCCGCCCGCCTCCCGCCTCCCGCCTAGCGCCTTTTAGAACATTGAATTTAAAGCGACGTGTTCACAAAAGGAGACCCGTAAAGTAAATTCTTACAAGACAATTAAAGAATGTCCACAATACTTCAACGTATCAACCAATATGAAATTGGTGAGGATAAAGAAAAGCAAGTACTCACGTATTGATGCTTGTGAGAAACATGAATTGGAAGTTAAGTGTGTTGAACAACTTTCAGAGATGGTTTGCATTGGGGAAATTGAAGTTAAGTTTGACCCTAAATGCGAAAACATCAAGGAAGTTAAAGTTGAGGTCAGCCATGTTGATTCTCTCTTTCTGGCTGATACATTTGAGTCCCAAGCTACTTCAAATTTTTATATTATGTCATTGTTATTCTCGAAAATTGTGTTCATGACATTAAAACATCGAATGCGAATGTTTTGTTGGAAGATATCTCTCGGACTATGGTTTTATTATTCTTCGATATTTCAAATCTCGAGGCCTAGTTTTTTTCAAAGGTGAAGAGAATTATGCGATAAGAAAGAACAAATTTAAGAAGTTTATTTTTAATTTAGTATTGTTATTTAGAGATAAATGTTAGATTATTTATATAATTATTTTAGTAGGATGTTTTAAAAGTTAATTATGGTAGTAGATTTTATTTAGAGATAAATGTTGGATTATTAATGTAATTATTTTAGTAGGATATTATGGAAGTTTTAATTATGGTTGTAGATTTTAATGAGATTTTTAATTATGGTAGTAGATTTTAATTAGGAGAGTTTTATTGTAGTAGTAGATTTTAGTTAGGAGATTGTTTCCTTTTTGAATTAGGGTTTTTACTTAGTCCCCAAGTATTGAGTTTTTTATTTAAGTATTGTAATATTTCATTATTTTGAAGATTATTTAATCAATTGATTTGAAATTAAAGCTGTGTGCTTTTGTGTGTGCTTCTTTACCAATTGTCTGCGAGGATAGGTACTATTATTCCTTCTTTTTACCGTGTCCTACATCAATTTTGTTATAGGCTGGGTATCAAATTTAGATACCCACTGGGTATCTCTTGTTTTCTCCAACTTACTTAATATATTTTCATCATAAAGATTTTCTCTGTAAAAAATTGTTTGCTTGGATTGAGACTTCTTACGAGCAGAAGTTGATTACTTTTGTCAATAAATGTTGGTTAATATATATGTGTGTTGTGTATATATATGTATGTATGTCAGATAAGGGCACGTGTGAGTTGGTTGTAGGAATTACTTACTAAAGGTGACGGTTAAGAAGTAGTTGGTGTAGTTTAAGCTTTCTTTTTACAAGTCAGTGAGTCTATAAATGGTATAAGAAGAGTCTGTAATTTTCATTTTTCCTATCATTCAAAACTGAAGAGCTAGAAGCATGTCTGCTCTCAATCTCTTGCCCCCTCTTTTATCTGAATCTCTAAGTTCTTCCCCAAACTCAACCTAAATTCATCGTTATTCCTTCCTAGTCTCTGAAATCTCTGTTCTCTAGAATATCCGTGAATCCCTAGGCCAGAGCCTCCATGGCCTGACTATATATGTGCACGCCATAAATGTAATTGTATTACTGAGACTTTTTGTGGTTAGCATATTGCGATGCACCTCTGTCTTGTACTCACAATACTGTCATAGGATCTGCACATGTAGTAATCTCAGGTAGAAACCACCACATTGTATATGTTCATGAAATTTGGGTCTAAATGATGTAGGATGGAAATTGATAAACAAATAATTAATTGAAAGTGGTAAATCAATAAGGAAAATTAAAAGAACTAGGGTGATCCAACCACAGGAGAACCACTACCCTTAGGTTTCCCAACCGCAGTAAGGTGGAAAAGTATTGATCACAACCAATAATTAGGATAATTTCAATATCAAAGTGTTACGAGTCTAACATGACTTGCAATCAAATTTATAAGAAAATAAACTCTAATAACCATAAGCCCAATAACAATGGGGTTTGTAAATAAATAATCCAATACTGAAATAAACCAATAATGAAGATGTCCAACAAACTAAGACAATAGACAAATAATAAATAAATAACCAATCATTCACGACGACGTAGTCTTTCAGATTTATCCCTATTTACTCTCCCCGATTGCGAAAACGAATCCTCTGGAAAAATGAAAGCCTCACATCTCTCCAAAAAGTTTGGACCAAGCGGACAGAACTACTTATCACTAATCCATGTACAATCATCCGGAGGCCTGTTGCGCCACTTCACAAAAAACTGTCGGTAACCACTATGCCTGGTCGACACAACCCGCTCATCAAAAACATCATCAATAATCTTTGTTGTACACTGTGTATGAACAATAGGAGGTGTTGGTGGAACAAGTAAAGTAGAAACAAGTATAGGCGAAGTGGGCGAAGTAGTAGGAGAAGTGGAAGAATGGTCGGAATCATTAGAAGACCCATGATAAGGAGTATGGTCTTTCACATTGAATACAAGACCAATACCCATATCACTCGGAAGATTCAACTCATATGCACTAGCGTTAACCTTCTTTCTAACTCGAAATAAACCCATCCTCTTAGCATGCACTTTCTTCCATGTGCCAAGAGATAATCTTTCAGCACGGTGTTGCAGCATCACTCGATCATTCTCATTAAACTCTTGATATCTGCGAGGAACATATGCATAAGACTTATAATTTTCATTTCTCAAATTAATTTTCTTCTTTATCTAAGCATGAAAATCATGAATGTGATGTGCAAAAGAATCTACAAACTCACTAGCCCTATATGCAACGGGAAGAGGAACTAAATCAACAACAAGTTTCCTAAGATGATAACCAGTGTAAGCCTGAAAAGGACTTACTCCAGTCGAACTATTAACTGAGTTATTATATGCAAACTCAGCCACATGTAAAATTTATCCCATGTAAACACATGATCACCTACAAGACAATGTATCAAATCACCTAGACTTCTATTAACTATCTGAGTCTGACCATCGATCTGGAGATGATACGCAGTAGAAAACTTAAGCGTGGTATTAAGTTTCTTCAAGAGAATTTTCCAAAAATAACTTATAAATTTCACATCTTTATCAAAAACTATAGTTAATGGCAACCCACACAATCTCTCTACCTCACTAAAGAAAATCATGACAAAATATGAGGCATTATCAGATTTTCTGTAAGGAATAAAATGTGTCATCTTAGTAAAATAGTCCACTACAACAAAAACTGAATCATGAGGGATTATCCATGCTAAGATCCTCCCAAGGTGCATGGGGAATCGGAAGTGTACAAACCCGCTTCCTACCCTTAGCAGTCTAACATGTGCGGCATTAAGAAACAACACGAGCTACATCCTTCTTGAGGCTAGGCCAAAAAAACCTATTCTCAACAATGACAATGGTCTTATCTCAACCAAAGTGTCTAGGTAACCAAAGTGTCCAGGTAAACCTCCCGCGTGTAACTCCCATAATAAATACTCATGCATTGATGTGCTAGGTATACACAAGAGGGTTCCCTTAAAAAGATACCTATTATGGATACGAAAATCACTAGAGGGTGGGGAACTAGGATAATGCGCTCAAATCCCACAACCTTCACTCTCAAAGAGTTAAGGATAAACACCCTATTCAACGCATCGACAACTATATTCTCCTCCAACACACTCTGCTCAAACTCCTTTCTATTGAGAATATAATGATTTGGTTTATTGGGTAGGTAAGCTAGTCTCTTTTGGTTGACTCTTAGACGACACTTGAGGTCTCACAAGTGCTCATGATATTTTATGTCCCTTGTGCGTAAACACATGTGTTCGTCCTCCCATAATGAGTCGCATTACGGTCATATAGCCAAGGTCGCCCTAGTAGAATATGTGCAACATCCATAAGGACATCATACCAAATACTCTCCTCATAACCTGAAAGTGGATCAACGCTAGACATTTGTTTGACACAGGAATGAATGTCTTGTTGACCCATGCGACACTAAAAGGTTGGGGATGTGGTTCTACCTTTAGCTTTATCCGTGGTAAGGCGGACTAAACAACCACATTTAAGCAACTACCCCCATCAATGATCAATTTAGAACAAGCACCACCTATTTTGTTGTAACTTTGAAATATTGTGGTTCTCCTCCAATTATCATCTCTCAAATGACTTGAGAAAACGCACCTTATGATAGTTATCTCCTCTAGGTTCTCATCAACCTCCTTATCTTGGTAGTCATACTCACCCTTGACTTCATCCCCGACAATATATCCCTCCTCTTTTGAAGTTACCCCTCCTATTGTTACCTGTTGGCGATTGCGATTGGGGCACTCAAAAGACTTGTGCCCTAACCACTGGCACGTAAAACACCTTTGCTGAGTGGTAGACTGAAAATTTCAGCCACTGGGTTGGTCTGAGTAAGAAGGGACTCTCCTAACGATTCTATATAACCTATACTCATTATCTAGATTGGAAAAGGTCATCTAGGGTAATGATGTCACTGGTCAGGATGTGTGATTGAAGTTCAGTTCGTAACTCATTCTTAAACTTCATAATGGTCAATCTATCACTCGCATTAATCCTACATCTTTGAGTCAACTCCCTAAATCTGCAGATGTAATCAACAACAAACATTATTACCCTGACGAAAGTTATTATATTGTTCTATTAACTTATCGGTATGTCCTACGGGTAAATAATATTGCTTTAGGCGAGTTTTCATCTCCCCCAATGCCTGATAGGTGGCTCACCTAGACACTTTAAGTCTTTCTCAACCCCTGACCAGAATAAACTGATCAATTTCACCAATTTCATTTTGGCGAATATCACTTACCTATCCTTAGACATCTCATACCAATTAAGGAATACATCGGGATCAAATTTACCATCAAACTCTGGTGCATTTATCTTGATTTTTCTATAGTCGTCATCATAAGGATTATGCCTAGGATGTTCATGGCGTCTAACATGGGAGTTTTCGACATGCCAATTCCCATTATTCCCCTGAGTTTTCATGTTGTTTTTGTTCAATGTGTGTGATTCTATCTTTTATTTGGCCCCATTGTGCAACTGTGGCCACTAATTGGTCCTGAATGTCTTCTTGGTAATTTTATTCATGATGCAGATGCAGATGCAAATGCAAGTGCAAACCTGAGACAATAAAGATATTTAATTGAAACAAATTAAAATTATAAGTCCAAGCTTATCCAATTACAATCCCAAAAGTTAATAATAATAATAATCTAATAATATGCAACTAGATGGAATATTATGCAATTTTAAAATAACAAATCCAAAACAAGCTTTAAAATTTTTTAGAACTAATGAACGGAAGGAATTCAAGTGATTAAATATTGAAAGTCCGAATATTCAAAATGAAATATTTACTTTTACTTTTTTTTTAATGAACCTAAACTAATAAACTTTGGGGCAAATATTTAAATGGAGAATGGAAGTTTGGGGTACTAAAAGGTAATTTGCAAGGTTTTTTAATTTAAATTAGGAAAGTTAGGGTTACCTCCCTATCCCCAAAACAACGCAGCAGTAGTTTTTTTTTGAACAGTGAACCGCGATGAACAGTGAATGGCGAATAGTGAATGGCGATATATATGTATACGTATATATATGTATGTGATACTTACAATGACATTCACACACACATATATATGTATGTATGTTTGTATGTAGGGGTGTGATACATAGCCATCGCCAGCTATGGCACTGTTTGTAGCGTGTTTTCGACCATCCAAATAATAAGTGAATGGTAGCGATGCAATATTTTTTTAAAATATCCTAACAATTTATTTTGGATACTGCAAGAAACTCTTGCGGAAAGCTTTTGCAAATCGAATGAAAAAGTTGCCCTACCCTACCCCATATCCATTTACCTTCGGCAAGAACTTCATGCGGTAGGAAACCAGAACTTATTTTTTGCATCATTCTACTTTCTCCCTCTTGTATTATGCAGAAGAGTAACTGTATTGGTTTTGGATCGGTGCTTTAACATGGTATGGAACTGTTCATTAAGGCCTATGGATGTAACCAGAAAAAGTTAGATCTCCGAAAAAAAATGTTTGCTTAATTTTATGTGTTGGCTAATTTAACAGGGATAATCTTCCCTTGATCGATCTTTTGATGAATATCAACTAAACAAGTAGTAAAGGTCTAGATAATTTTTTGGAGATATGATGGTAGATTTTTTTTCAGATTTTAAAATTGATTTAGTTCTTAGAGTTTGTTATTTTTGGTAAAGTATATCCTACACAAGATTTTTAATGCTTAGTTTCTTTATGTGATTTAATTTTGTATAAGATCCCTGCTATCCTATTCAAAGAGCAGATTTTATTCTCCAAGTAAACTAATCTGAACTGATATATTCTGCACTTTCATCTTTAAACATGTTCTCTTCTCTCACAATCATATAAACCAGCTTTGCAGGATATAAAGTTCCACATATATTGGACATGTAGTCAGCCAGGATACACTAGCATTGGTAGTTTATGGATTTGATGGCATTATTTCTTGAATTGGTGGCTACCCTAATAATCGTGGTGATGAAGCCATTCTGGTTAATTAAGCTATCTTGTATATTTGGCGTGAAAAGTATTTTCATAGTTATCAACACATGGATAGAACTGCTGAGAGCTGCTATATGTCTCCATGTAAATATAGTCTGGAGACTTGTGGTCTGGACTGTTGCTTTTATATCTCTTCCCGGACGAGTTTTGACTGCACTACACAGGGAAAGGATGGTTAGTCAATTTAAAATACTGTTACCAGTTTTTGTTTGTAATCTTAAGCTTGTGTATTCCCCCCCCCCCCACAAAACAAAAGTAAAATAAATAAAATTATATTCAAACATATATATACTATGAAGTTAATCTAATAGTCTTCCAAAGATTGTTTGCTAACACTCGCATTTTATAATTAAGATTTGAAGTTAAATAACCTCCTCCTGGATTTAGTGAATCAGATTCTGACTCAGCATTGTTTAAAAACATAAAACCATTTTAACCATTTTAACCATAAAATGGAAACTGTATGTTCACACGAACTTACAAGTACATTAAACAGGTTAAATTTTCAGTTATTGTTCTGAAATAAAAGTCAATTATAACTTGAAAAAGCAAGTGGGAAATGAAAACTTAAAAGACTTATCAGAGTTTTCAACATACCATTTCACTTATTTTTAATATTGTATATAGTAATAGAAATTTTATCCGCATAAGCAACTTTAGGGGCATTGGGCTAGCCAGTGCACACCAGAGGAGTAATGGCTATGGTGCCTCCACAAAAAATAAACATATTAGAACAAGTACGTTTGGTTGCTCTTGTATTCATTAAGAAGGTTTTCCCCTTCAGTTTTCCTTTCTGTTTTCCTTTTGCATTCCCAGTCACTTTCCAATTTCAGTATGGATCATAAGGCTTTCTGTGCCATGACGCTACAATTAAAACTTGTCGTCTTACTGCAAAGGTATATGTGGGAGGATATTTATGATTAGAAATTTCTAAAAAGTAAAAAGGGACTAAAACTTTGGTGGCTTGAATTAAGGCAAACAGAATGATGTTGGGAAGCTGTCCTGGAACTGGATACTGTGGAAGTTCCTAGGAACAGTAAAATTGACTCGTTAGTGGTTTCTAGTGCTGCTAGTTTTAAGAGAAATATAGAACCTTGCAGAGTATGAGTTTTAGAGTTTAGACGAGCAGGATATAAATCTTGATCTCAGATTAAACATGCATACATATAAAGAAAAAAGAACAAAAGTAGGTTAGGCATTAGATCTAAGAGTCTGGAATATCGCATACAAGAAAAAGATGCATCACACAACAAAACAGTAATATTTTCTTCAATCATTTGCGTGGTTTTTCCCTCCCACGACTAAGTGATAAATAGAAATCCTTAACTCTACCAAAACTGCTATTAACCAAGTGCAGCTGACAACGAAAATGCATGAGTTGCAGTCACACAGTTTTATCTGTGACCTAGCCTCAAATCTACTGCTCCAATAGCAACAAGAGACTCTTCACATTCATTTCCTCTTGTAACACAGATTGTTCTATTATTCATCAAGTAAAATATTGCTATTCGATCTTGATTTTAGGTTTCTTTGGGTCTTAAAGAGCTACATATTTATTTTTGGTATTCTTTTTTGGTTCTTTCTAGTGGAACCCTTCTAGGTCCAAAAAACACAATTAGCAATTATCTAAGAGTCAACAACTCAGCATCTTTCTTTTCCATTTGTGATAAATTCCTTAAACATTAGTCTATCATGCTCAATAGTTCAATACTATTTTATTTCAAGTAGATCTTTTTCAGTTCTTTCTAGTGAAACGTTCTAGGTCCTATAAACATGAGTATCAATTATCTAAGAGTCTGAACTCTGCTATTCCATTTATGATAAATTCTAGCATCTGTGTCAATTTAATTTAAATTTATAATATACAAAGGGGAGATCATTAATTAGTATTGTTAGCTGGAGCTTAAGGTGAGTTGCTATTTTGGCTGGTTACCACATTCACTTGAGCCATCGAGTCTTTCTTCTCTTTCTTTTCTCACAAATTGTTGTTTTCGCTTTTCAGTTTGGTTCATCTCTTACTGTTTTGACACATTTTTCTCTTTGACGCAGCGGGAACATGGTTAGTTTAACGTACTAACACAAACGTGGGGATTAGATAACGTTCTAATGCCGATGTAGGAATAAACCTCAATAAAACAAGGAAGAGAGAGAATTCTCCAAGAGAAACAATGAGTATATTCTTATAAAATTGAATGAATAAGAAGTCTCAAGACAACATATATATATAGGCCTGGGTACTCTCCTACATATACTTTGAAAAGGATAATAAATAACTCCTATTCTACTTTAAAAAGGATAATTAAACTATTAATTAACTTTCCTACAAGTAGTTGGAAACTATTAAAATAAAAATAATACTAAATTTAAATATACTAGATTTCTCAAAATAAGAAACAAAAATACATCAAATAAATTAAAACTCCATAAATTATAAAGTTTATGGAAATCCTAATCTTCATTGATATTTTCCACCCCGTCATTCTTCCACGTATTTGACAACAATACTTGTGGCATGTAGATGGAAATGCATCTGCATGAGATGCAAGATGAGTTGGAGACCATTTTATGGGATAAAAAGCAGCTTAAAGAACGATTAAAGATGGTCATAAAAGAAAGAAGGATGATGGAGGTGATGTTAGCAGAATTGGAAGAGGAACATGACCAAGCCATTGTCAAAATTGAAATATTAGAGGGTGAGGTAAATTGCTGTCAATTTAGACCCTCAATTAATCCACACGTCATTCTGCTGAACTATATATTATTTACATACTATTTATATGTATGTTTTTAAAGGTTGTAACTATTTCATCTCATGGAATTAATTCATAAAACTTATATTATTTACATATTACTTATATGTATGTTTTTTATAGTTTGTAATTACTTCATCTCACGCGCTCATATATATTTATAGGGTGGTCCTAAATTCATTGTTGCACACCCTTTTATGTTAGAGAGAATAATACTGTAACGACCCCAAAATTCATACAATTCAACTATCGATTTCGGTCGTTAATAATACGTCTAACTTCTGATTTTACATCATTATTCGATATTAAACTTAATAAAATGCGGAATAATTAAAACTTTTATGTCTTTTTACTTTAATTCCCGAATCAAAACCTTTATCATTTACACATCTCTGAATCAATTTTATTTTATGATTCGCTTCATCACAGTTATTATATAAAATTTTACATTTCAATCCGATAGCCTTTACATATTAGATAACTCAAACTTGATAGTTTATCATTACACAATCACTGTGATTTATCAAGTACATTTCTCAAAACCTTTATCTTTACCTACCTTTGTACCATACTTGGTTCATTACTCACTTTATCAGAGTTAATAGATAAAACTTACATCCAAGTTCAATACCCTTTATACAACGGACAAAACTTAAACTTTATAACTCAACATATATTAAACATCATACATTATTCGGAACCTTAAACATGGTTCAAATAATAACAACTTAGCCAAAACATATAAATCTTCATGCATTACATCTGATTCATGTCTTTCAAGTAGCACATAACATTACCTTGAATCCTTAACCTGCAAAAGTGGTTATTTGCAAGGTTGAGCTCGACAGCCCAACAAAATCTAACAGTTTTCATGCATCACGTAGCACATAATAACATGCTCAACATATATCTCATAAACATTGGACTAACATAACATACATGCTGCAGTTCATATAACGTATAAAGATTGAGTTCCTTGGTTAATCAACATTCATTACTCAATCAACGTAGTCATAAATTGACTTTAACGTTTCATACTTTCAACATATACAACACATCATGCTCTTCACAATAAAGATTTAAAACAGTTCATCATCAAGTTCACATAGCAAATAGGAACTGAAAGACTTGTCTTGATCGTTGTTTACCAATAATAGTTTAACAGCTTACGGCTATCTGCACTTCACGTGCCATACACAATTATATAATCATGCACATCAACTATTAGTCACATAGCAATGCATAGTAGTAATGTAAACTTTACTCTATATCTCATAACCCTTCATATTATCAATACACAATATTCAATTTGATTATGTTAACTTTCGACTTACATCTCACTATATTTCATACTCGAAGTTCATTCAAGTGTTTAAGTCTTACTATGAATCATTATTAGTTTTATATTAACCCCATTTCATATCTTATAATATTCATTTCATTTGACTTAAAACACTTTTTACGTTCATTAACACTTGTCACAACGTTTCGACGTTTATTCGTCACACGCCCGATTTGTCTCTATTGTATATGCTTAGTATGCTTATACAACTTATCTAATACATCATTTATTAATGTTAAGCATCATTATATTTACTAACATTCATATTTTATAACTTAGAACATCTTTTATCGTCAGAAGCACTACACTTGCATACGTGCATGCCCGACGCTCTCCGATTGCCTCCGAAAACACAACAGTCTCAAAGATGATTATTTTGACACCTTCTAACGACCTCAAATTGAAAAATTTAAAGAACAAAAGTTCTAGGTCTATTCGTCCTCGTTCCGGATCATCTTGAATCGCTTCAATCGGAGTCCGTATGAAAAAGTTATGACCATTTTACCAAAATAAGTCAAAACAGTCACACTTGGCACACAATGGGCACGGCCGCGCCCATTTCCTTCACAACTCCAGCGTGCCCGCACTATCTAGCAGCGCCCAGCTGTGCGCCCGTGCTCCTGGGCAGCGCGCCCGCGCTTGGCTTCGCCCAGATTACAGTTTTCTCAATGTACATACTTCAAATCTTCATAACTTCTTCATTTTAAGTCGGAATTAGTTTGTTTTCGACTCTATGAACTCGTGAAACACTGAACTACTCATCTACAGAATAATTTTAAAATTTCAAAAACTTTAACAAATCAATTTAAGGGTTCCAATTCAGTGTTCATGCTATATTTTCATGTTTTAAACATATTTAGCGAATTTATTCACTACGAATTCGTTTCTTAACCAAATTGATTCATTCAACTTACGTTATTTTCGTTTTTTATCGTATTAACACAATCCATCACCAATTTTATAATTATAACATAAACTCATAACCAATTTTAGTCTCAAAACAGACCCAAAATACATATATTAAACAAAACTCATACTCTTCATCCTTAACATGATTTTCATGAATTTGACAACTCTAAAATCGTTTATAGATGACATACCATAGATTATACACACGTATAAACAAATATATCCTTATCTTTCATCAAACAAAACTAATTTTATAGAAACCTAATATTTGAGGCAAACAAGAGTAGAGAGTTTTAAGGTTGAATAAATACCTTTTGATTCCTTCTTAACCCAATTAGATGATGAATAAGGTTATTTTTTTCTTGTTCTTCCAAAGCTCTTCTCCAATTCTCATAGAATTCTCTCACTCTCCCTCACTCCCAAATTTCTTTTTACTGAAGAACAAGCTAACTGATGAGTTTTATTTTTAACGTAAAAACTCAATTCCTTCATCAGTTACAAAACTCCAAAGGTCACAAGGCCTTGTTTGACAAACTTCCTTAGACACCCCTTTCAATTATTTTAATAATTTTTTTATCATATGGTATATTTGTCATACTTAAATTTAATTAAACTTATTTTATTAATAAATCTAATTAAATCTTACTAACAAAATTATAATCTCTAATTAGACAATTATAATTTTATTTAATAAATCGTTACTCTTCTGATTTAATTATTTAATTAAATTAGAATATTATCATTATCCTCGCGTAATAAAATACGCACCAATTCGTAAATTATTTAATTTAATCAATAGTATCACACTTACATAAATTATCCCATAATAATTACCATCAAATATATTTATATTAATTCACCATTTTAATTAAGTGAATTACTCATTATTTATGAAATTTTAATGCATACCAATTTCATTGACATATAGCTTAATAATCGAATTATATTATTTCATAATATAATTTTCAACTTAATTAAATTAAATAATATTATTTAGTTAATTTCCTTTCCGTAACAATCTCAGTTAATTTCTTCAATAGTTAAATTAACTATTAAACCTCATTTTTTCAAACATATACATCTCTTTTATATTCACACTTAATCTCTTCACACTTAATCTCTTTACACCAAATCATATATTTCAAGATAAATTGTAAATATATATACTTACCCACAGTCAAAACACATAATTCAAAATATATACATTTCATAATAAGAATTCTAATTATTAAATTCTTATTTTGAATAACTTATAAAAATTCCGGTTGTCACAAATACCCTTAATTATTAAAAAGCCAATTAAATAATTCGACACTTATTTATTTTAGCTTTAAGTTTTTTATAATTAATACTCAATATATATATATATATATGTATATATATTCATGAAACGTAAATTATTACAATATAATTTATTAGTCATGGTAGTAATAAACTTGAGAATTTCAGATTTTTGATAATTCTAATTTTAAATGGTTGCCAGTAATTTGTTATTCTTTGTTCTAGATTTAGAAACTGACATTGCTTTTTGGAATTTCCCTGAATGAGAGCACACTATTTAAATCAATGTAGATCTCGTTATAAGCCATGAACTTGGCTGATTGTTATCAAAAAGTCTACATTATTTCAAGATTTTGACTTTGTCCGTGTATCATTTTAGTATTAGTCCCTCCTATCCAGATTAAATGACGTTTTAGAGTTAAGCACACTTATTAAGAAATAACAAAAAATGTCTTTTGTATCCCTAATTAATTATTTCTCTCTCTACAATGAATAAAAAAGGTAATAGTCAAAGATGAAGGCAATTAATGGGCTATTGGAACTTTGGTTGTATATATGGTAAAATGGTTCATGGAATTGCATTTACTAAACATATTAAATAGAGGGGTAAATTAGGAAAAAATAGTGCAATATTGCATAAAAATTCCAAAACGACACTTATATAGAATAAAATTAAACTCCCTAAAACGTCATTTATTTAGGATAGGAGGGAGTATTTATTATTGCGTTTCTCTTCCTACTAATTACTATTGTCACGTGTCTCGTAGATTATTATGTATAATCCCTCAAAATTCTGAGCAACTAGGCCCTAATGCAGTAACTAATTTTGAACTGTGTGCATTTGTGTCAAACTGTGCCTTTGAACAGTTGCAAGATTTGAAGGATGAGAGCAATCGGCTAAAGGAGGTTAAGGGTAAAGCATTCTGGAGCTCCAGAGATCAAGCTGATACTGTTAGTGGCCAAAATGCCAAAAATGCTGACAAATACGCTTCTACTCATGAGATTTCCCCGTGGAGATCTAGTTATAATGGATCCAGTGTCACTCTCGAAGACCTGCTGCTGCACAAAGATGCTTGGGAAGATGAGAGCAAAGTTAAACCCGAGATGCATCAATTCATGAAAGATGGATCAAAATCCACTTGTGCTGTTATCAAACTCACACCTGCTATTATTTCAAAAGATTCAAATGTCGATGATATTCTCGACCAACGAAGAGATGTTGCTCTTTCACAGAGCCTTTTCAGTGCAATATTATCACTATTGGTTGGAATAATTATCTGGGAAGCTGAAGACCCGTGCATGCCTCTTGTTGTAGCTCTTTTTTCTGTAGTTGGTATGTCCTTGAAAAGCGTTGTCCAGTTCTTCTCCACCATTAAGAATAAACCCGCGTCTGATGCAGTTGCTCTCTTAAGCTTCAACTGGTTCATACTTGGCACACTCAGTTACCCTACACTGCCCAAGGCCGCCCGTATGTTTGCTCCCCTTCTGTTTAGTCTTTCAGACCAAACCGTAAGGTCGCTTGGTATTTCGTCCTAACCCTTTTACCTCTTCGAGTTATTTTATGCTACCATGTATCATAGAGCTTAAGCAGTAGGGTTTCTATTTTCCCTTTTTTGGATTCTTGACAGCTTGTACGGAATGGTCAGCTAGTATTCTGGATATCCTTTTTCCGGAGTTTCTAAAGTTTTGTTTTTTCCTTTATGGAATGGGCAAGGTACAATTCTATGAAACATTTGTATGATTATATGTCTCTCTTATTGTCTTTAGCATATCTTATTGATAGATAATTAGTGATACAATTCCTTTGATGTTGCATATAGCCAAAGTCTGATACTTTATACTTACATGGGAAATGATTAATGTGTGTTAGATAGTTAGATTGTGATTAACGTGAAACTCTAATCTATAAGATAAAATATATTAGCCATGGTTCTGTTTTTTTAATTCCCTCATACATGTATCCACATATATCCATATGTTGGGATTTATTATCGACATAAATTTGTCGTCATATGTTGCGAGACTAGTGATGAAGATATAAATCAAGATATTTTCACATTTATTTGTATATTCTCTAATTATGTCTTTTGATTCTTTATTTGATTTATTTCTTTTTCTTTTGCTCGTAATCAATATATACGTTCATATCAATGAGAAGGTATGCTATAATTATTTAATTATTACGGATAGCTACCTGGCTAACAAGTATATGAACATCTTGTTATAGTAGCTGAATAGCCAAATATATCTACACTTTATTATAAAAGTTTCATTTTTAGCAACATATGCAACTATGGGCTTTTTTTTAATCCCAAATTTTATATGTGATGTTCTCAAATCTGAGTATCTTTAAAGGTACTAAACATTCATCATCATCCATCTACTTTATCTTGTTAATATGAAATTAATTACTAGCTATTATAGACATTACATTTTTAGGTTTTATGACTTTTAAATCTTTAATACATGATAATTAACATATTAATTATTACAATACTTCTATTTATTACAGATAGGATCCATATCCTCTACTCGTTCATCTTCCCTTTGTTCTTGTCCTTACCAGAACTTTTCACGTGCTCATTTTTCGCTGAAACATTTAATTTCAAAGCAAGAATGAGCATTTACATGCCCAACAAGTATAACAGTTGCATATTAAACAACAAAATCAAAAATAATGCCTTTATACTTCTAAATCTTTAACAACTGAACAAAAGTTGTGAATAGATCTTGAATAACAGGAAATTATTTCTTTTGTGTTCAAAACATATTTTTGAAACGATATACTGACTTTTGTTGAGTGATCATAAGAGTAAGAACTTTCATTATACATTCGAAAAGGTTTAAATAACTATTCTGCTGTAAACTATGACTTATGGGTAAGTTGCGTGATCAGTCCTTTGCACCTTGTATTGATCAATATTACCTAGCTGAACGACTGATTTTGCGCTCATACTGTCACCCGACAAACATGCTAACAATACTAAAATATTGTAGACACTCGAAATTTTCTGTACACATGTTACTGACATTGCAGGAGGGCAGATTCTTCTTTCAGAGATAACCCTGGAAGAAAGATCACATCCAGTCCGGATACTACCGAAAGTTCAGCCTCAACCCCGGAACACACACCGGGAATATCAAGTCCAACCTCGGAGATAACCCCGAGGCATGCAGTTCCAATACCGGAAATTTCACCGGAGAAGATCGATCCATCTCGGAGATAACCCCGAGATATTCAGTCTCAGTCCCAACACTGGAAATAACAGCTACCAACATTGGAGATAACCCCAAGGAATGCAGTTCCGAAGATAATCCCGGAAATGCTTGTTTCAAATGCAATCAGCTTCAACCTCGGCACTCACACCGAGGCACTCAGCACAAGACCCGGAGATAACACTGGGAAGACAGGCACACCTCAGAGATGACACTGAGGACCTTCAACACTTACAACAGTCCAATCTCAGAGAAAACCTTGAGCAACGTCTACTTTATCAGCCCAAACCGGTGATAACCCCGGTGAGGGGAAAAGTCGTCATCTTGACGCCACATCACGCCGTCTCAACATTTCAATACATACAGTTCTACACAGCAATGTCCCACAAGAGTCAAGGATGTCCAATCCCGAGTGACTATTACGCAGGATAACGAATATAATTTGAAGCTTGAAGACCGGAGGGCATGGTCCCATCTTCCTGACTTCGTACAACCTCTAATCCTATGTCATTGCGTAACTCTCGACAACGGCAGTCCGAAATAGGTCTTACATACCTCAGTCGGATGCCCGAATTACAATTCTGAAAGTTTGAGCGGACATTACAGTATATGTGTGCACATACTTCGAGACGATGGGACCCGCGAAGTCCGGGGCAACCTGGCCAGCCACAGGTACACCTGCGACTCCCTCCCTCTATAAATAGATGGCTTGGGGTAGCCATTTTAAAAGAGAAAATGGCGAGGAAGCCCTGTCAAATTTGCTCTGTATTCACTCTACACTGAGTGCTTTCTCATTTTAAACACTTGTGAGCTCACATATAGCTTCTTTTTGTACCGGCGGGAGCCGAATGTTCATCCCTTTAAAGATATAGAAGTCTTCTTTGGCAACTCACTGTAAGCCTTCTCACACACTTTAAAGCATTTCTCTTCATCTTTGCACACTTTTTTTCACGTTGAGAGTCGTGTTACGTGTGTTTGCCCGAACTTCGGTCCGTGATTTTATTTCAGTTTGTACATATATACTTATATATATATTTTTATATATGGACTAACATTATCGAGTTATGCCTTGATTGAGCCTAGACTTCGGTCTGGAGCGTTTATTTGCTTTTGTATATATATATATATATATATATATATATGAACTGTGTGTCGAACTCTATTCGAAGAGCCTGTATTTACATTCAGTCCTGCCTGGAGTTTACTTCGTGACGGTTGACCGTCTTTACAGCTGTATTTACATTCAGTCCTGCCTGGAGTTTACTCCGTGACAGTTGATTGCTTTTACAACTTTATTTACATTTTTGATCCCCCATGGAGGTGCTTCGTGGTGGCTGATCATGCATGTCTGTATATACTCCCCCCGTCCCATGATAAAAGTCCTTATTACTATTTTGGATAGTCCATGTTAAATGTCCATTTTCCTTTAATAACCAAACTTTTACATGTGAAGGCCCCGAATCCGAGGTTCCGAATCACCGCGGATCCGGTTCGATCATTCTATCACTATTACTATTTACAGAAGATATAAACATAAATTGTTTATACAATACATTTACACACTATTCCCCAAGGTCGAATAGCCTTAACTTATACACAATACATCACTTGTCTAATACATAACATTATCATCATACAATACTTGTACAAATCTAATCGCACACATTAACTTTACGCTGGAACTGTCTTTAACATTTTCTTGTATCCGAAGCATTCGCCTTAATCTGCAATGTTTTATCATGATATAGCAAGGGTGAGCATAAGGATTGCCCAGCAAGTTTAAGTTCAATAATATAACGATATATCATGATTGAAAGAATCTGAATAATAAGCTGGCTATAATTCAACAATATAATTGTGAACTAGCAGGAACAAATTTATGACTGAACAAGTATTATACATGAATAAATATATCTGAACCAACTGGTAATGAAGGTGATCAGCCTTTCATACCTGACTTATACATGCAATATGTAGATAGTACAATTCATGGCAACTAGCAATGATTAACCATAAGCTTAGTCGAATGAAACAACTCTTAGTAGAGTTAAGTAAAAACAAACTTGCCTGAACCGTTGATTACCGCTATGCAATTTATAACGCTTTATCCGAAGACCTAATATTAGTAATATAGATCTCCAATATTAGAATAATATCATCACAATATAATACTATTATATATATATATATATATATATATATATATATATATATATATATATATATATATATATATATATATGAAATAACCTAAACACATAACACATAACTCTATCAGTCTACAATACACATAAGACTCAGTATCAAGTCAAACTATTGCAGTCTGAGTTGAACCCGACACAAAACTAACATCCCGACGGTCTAGTCAAAATAAATCTCGAGTTTAAGTTCAATTAAACTTTGTCTAAACACTTAACCATTATATACAATAATTTATTAACAGTCAAAATATTTTTTCAAGTCTCATAATAATTTTTAAATAATTATTATAATTTATCTTAATTTTTCAATCATTAATATCATATTTATATGAATTAAATACCTCAATATTTTATTATCATTAATATCTATTTTTTTATCAAATATTAATGAAATACATGCCATAATATTATAATATATTTATAATATCACAAAGTATTTTTAATACTTTAAAATCACCTTTATATGATTTTTAAACAATTAAATTCTTTATCCGATAATTATTTTTAATATTAAAATATTAATATTTTCATGAAAAAATATCAAAAGTTATATTTTATAACTTCAAATATTTTTATAATACTTAAATTATTTTTATATAATTTTTAAATCATAAATTCTATTTTCTCATAATTTATTTAATATAGTTATTAAATAAATTAAATATCAATATTAATTAATGAATGCAGTTTCGGCATTAACTCCGGAAATGCTTGCTACAAGTGCTATCAGCTTCAATCTCGACGCTCACAACGAGATACACTGTACCAACCCGGCAATAACATCGGGAAGATAGACACACCTCAAAGATGACAATGAGGACCTTCAACAAATGCAGCAGTCCAATCTCAGCGAAGCCTGAGCAACGTCTGCTTATCAGCCCAATCCGGCAGTAACACCGGTGAGGGGCAACATCGCCATCTCGTCCAACACGATGCCACGTCTCGTCTCTACACAACAATGTCCCACAAGGTTAACCAATCCCGAGTGACTATTGTGCGAGGTAATGGATGAAAGTGGAAGCTTGAAGACCGGAGGGCACCGTCCCATCTTCAAAGACTTCGTACAAACTCTAATCCCATGCCATCATATAACTCTCGACAACGGCGGTCCGAAATATGTCCAGAATACCTCAAAACAGATGCCTGGATTGCACTTCTCAAACTCCGAGTGGACATTACATTGCCTGAGTGCACGTACTTCGAGACGACCCGACCCGACGGAACCGGGCCGACCCGACCCGCCTCTAGTACACCTGCGGCACCTTTTGCCTATAAATAAGAGGCTTGGGGTGCTGATTTTTAAGAGAAAAAAGACGGAGAAACCCTGCACAATTTGCTCTGCACTCGCCATACAGTGTATTTTCCCACTTTCAAACACCTGTGAGCTCATATACAGCCCTTTTTGTATCCACAAAAGCCCAGTGTTTACCTACTCTAAAGATATAGAAGCCTTTTTCTCAGTCAGCTGTAAGCCTTCTCACACACTTTAGAGTCTTTCTCTTCATCTTTGCACACACCCTTCTACACGTTGAGAGTCGTGTTGCTTGCATTTGCCCGGATCTCGGTCCGTGGTTTCTTTCCAGTCTATATATATATATATATATATATATATATATATATATATATATATATATATATATTATATATATCTATATTTATATATATATTGACTAACATTATCGAGTTATGCTTCGATTGAGCCTAGACTTCGGTCTGGAGCGTTTACTGCTTTAATATATATATATATATACTTATATATATCAACTGTGTGTCGGACTTTGTTCGATGAGCCTAGACTTCGGTCTGGAGCGTTTACTGCTTTAATATATATATATATATATATATATATATATATATATATATATATATCAACTGTGTGTCAGACTTTGTTCGATGAGCCTAGGCTTCGGTCTGGTGCGTTTACTCGCTTATATATATATATATATATATATATATATATATATATATATATATATATATATATATATATATACTTATATATATGAACTGTTGTCGAACTATGTTCGATGACCCTAGATTTTACATCCGGTGCGTTTATCGCTTTTATATATATATATATATATATATATATATATATATATATATATATATATATTTACATTTCGTCCTGCCTGGAGTTTACTTCGTGGCAGTTGACCGCCTTTACAGCTTTATTTGCATTCCGTCTAGCCTGGAGTTTACTTCGTGGCAGTTGACCGCCTTTACAGCTTTATTTGCATTCCGTCCGGCCTGGAGTTTACTTCGTGGCAGTTGACCGCATTTACAGCTTTATTTACATTCCGTCCTGCTTGGAGTTTCCTTTGTGGCGGTTGACCGTATTTACAGCTTTATTTACATTTCTGATCCCCCATGGATGTACTTCGTGGTTAGTGATCCTGTCTGTATATATATATATTTACCGCTTTTATATATATATATATATCTGCTTATTGCTTTCATACAAATTGCAATATCTTGTGCGCCTAGGAATCATGTGATCACAGATTCATCCCATTGGATCTAGATTCGGTTCCCGTGATGGACATTTTCAGCTGTAAGCAGCTTGTAAATTATTCTATGATGTCTGTATTTCCTCAGATAGTTTACATACCCACGAGGAAGTCAGCATTATTTTTGTATATATATATATATATATATATATATATATATATATATATATTATTTTTCATACGGATGCCTCGCATTCGTCAAATAAAATCAATCCAGTCGTTCATTTAATAAAAATGGAAGTGTAAAAGGCCTCAATTACTATTGAGCATCAGGGTTTGAAAAACCTCTTTTATAAAACATCATTGCCATATCTTGCTAAAAACTGAATTTTTACATAAATTCAAATCCTGTGTATATAGGTTCGAACGAGGCCTCGCACCACTTTCATATAACAGCACATTGACCCACACACACACACACACACACTCATATAATAGTTTCTTGAAAAGAGGCGGTCACCATGGTAACACGGATGTCGGGGGGTGCCTAACACCTTCCCCCCGCATAACCAAGTCCCTGGACCCTAAAATGAATCTCGGTTTCGCCGACCCGTATATCAGTGTCACATCACTGGGTCAGTGTGCAAACCTTTTCTCGGTTGTGTTGGTACAACCATTTAAAAAACCAACTGGCGACTCTTAACAGTCCCATCGTCGACATTATACATGTCGGACCTTTTTCACTTGTTTTTTCACACAAATCTCACCTAAAATGAGAACACCAAAGAACAAGTAACGGAAAGGGACACCCAAAAATCCCGACGTCGACAGGTGGCGACTCTGCTGGGGAATTCCAGTAAGAGGACTTAAGCTGCTATTACAATCTTTTCAAAACTGATTATATGCTTGTGTGTGGATGTTGTATTTACATTGAATGAATGTGTACGAATGCATGTCTTGATTGAATATCAGTGCTTCGCATCATATCTGCGTGTGATGTTAGTGCTTCGCACTATAAATTGCTTATGATATTAGTGCTTTGCACATGTCATCATTTCATACGGTGAGACGCGATGTATGTTAATGTATGTTGTGTGGTCCCTCCACCAGGAGGCTATCCCGTCGGTGTTTGATTACTGGACTCGTGAGAAGCCTGATTCTCCGAGGCTCAGGAAAGGCACCACCTAAATTTGCTCCAGTTGAAAAACCGGATTAACTTCGCGTCTAGTAGATTGCGATGATTTGGGAACCATCATGCCAAAAAGCCGCGAGAGTAACCTAAGATAGGTCAGCCTCTGATAAACCCAAAACGAAGGAAAGTCTCTTCATGCTCTCATTTCAAATTACTTGTAAACATAATTACTTGTAATTCCATTCCATATATATCTCCATGTAATGAGAAATATGAAGCAATATGTCCACATACATGCTACAAACAGCTAACACCCGTTTTGCAGGATAAAATTCCTAAAATGGACACATCACATAGCATGTCATTATACACCTTCCCTAAGGACTAAACTATGCCAGTTTTTCGCAGGGAATCAATCGGACCTACTACCCGGTCAAAGTCCAAAAAGGCAACAGGCCTACAGTCAATCATGTCGTCATCCAACCAGACTGAACTTAATCCAGTTTCTCGCAAAGAATTCGACGGATTAAGCAAACAGATTACAGATTTGGCTGTTCTATTAAAAGAATTACACCAGTCTACACAGGGTCAGAAAATACCCATACATACTGAGCCCTCCACACAAGTAGGAATTTCGGTCATTACCATACCAGAGCCACAGCTGGATACAACCAGCAAAACACAAGATGCTTCCCATTCCACTGGAGACCCAGACAATGGTGACATAAAAAAGAAAGTCCTCCAAATGGAAGAGACCCTTCACACTATCAAAGGAATTGGAACACACGGGAGTGTTTCATATGCTGATCTATGCATCTTTCCTGGTGTTCACTATCCAGAAAAATTTAAAACTCCTGACTTTGAAAAATATGATGGGTTGGGGGATCCTTATACACATTTAAAAGTCTTCATTGGAGAACTAGGATCCTATGCAGAGGATGAAAAACTCAGAATGCAATTGTTCCAAAAAAGTCTAACTGGAGAAGCCCGTTCGTGGTACACAAGATTAGACAACTCCAAAATCCACAGCTGGGAAGAGCTAGCACATGCCTTCCTCACTCAATACAGTTTTCAAACTCAAATGGCTCCTGATCGGTATCAAATTACCAAGATCAAGAAACAGTCTAACGAGTCTTTCAGAGAGTATGCCCAAAGGTGGAGACGCCTAGCTGCCCAAGTTAGTCCTGCCATGCCAGAATCAGAAATGGTCATGACATTCATAGACATACAAGAAGCTCCCTTCTATGAGAGAGTTTTAGCCGGCATAGGCAAACCATTTTCTGAAATGGTTAAACATGGGGAGATGGCCGAAATGGGGTTGAAGTCAGGAAAGATTCAAGACCTAGCCGCACTCAAAGCTGTTTCTAATCACAACCAATCTGGAAATTATGGGAACAACCCCCGGAGGGTCCATAAAAAGAAAGAGGAAGATGTTTCTCTGATACTACAGGGACAAAAAGGCAATCAAAGTATGCCTATTCAAAGGAGAAACTACACTCCCTTTTTAGCACAGTCTGCAAACCCTCCAGTACAAAAAGGTGGAGAAGTCAAACCCCATCGAGTGTTTACGCCTTTAGGGGATACACTTGAGAACATTCTCAATCTTCTGACAACACAGAAGAAAATTACGCATCTTCTTCTACCAGCCAGCCCTAATGGACGGGGTTTCAATGATGCTAGGAAATGTGCTTATCATGCCGGGGCACCTGGACATGATACTCAGGATTGTTGGGCCTTGAAACACAAGATCCAGGACCTAATAGATAATGGAGAGATCGTAGTCACCAAACCTGATCAACCTCATGTACAAGACAACCCTCTTCCTCAACACAAAGAAGAAGAGGTTAACATGATTAATTAAAGCAGTGGACAGAGTTCCAACTTCAGCTGTGACTCCCCCCAAACCATCAAAGACAGTGATGACAGATGGGATTATGCTAAGTTCCAGTTCACCATGGAACGAAAGATCAAAGCTCTTGGCAAATAAATTGAACAATTGGCGGACCTGGTGACTTATCAGCATCAAGTGACTCAGCAATTGATCAGCCAGGAGCATGCGAGTCTCCTACCAATCGTCATGAATATTCCCTCGTCCCTTTCAGAAAATGAAATGATGGAAGACAAAGTGACGAAGAGAGCAAATGCCAAAGCCCGTCGGGATTTCGCCAACAAACGGGAATTCACCTATTTGGGTCAACCCATGGAAGAAATCCTTCACATGTTAATCAATGAAGGAAGGATCAGTTCCCTTCTACCTCCAATCAACCCCCGTTCGGGACGGTACAACTCTGATGGAGTATGTCAATACCACTCCCAATCTCGCGGTCACAGCACTGAAGAATGCTGGGCACTCCGCCACCTTATTCAAAATCTCATCGACAGTGGAGTACTGCGCTTGGCAGATAACGACACTGTATTACGTGCAAGTGAGAATGCAGGCCCTACCAAGTGGAAAAGTGTGGTAGCAGTTATATCTACTGAAGGTGAAGGGATTAATACTGTTCTCACAACACCGATAATTCAGCTCAAAGGAGGAAGCAATCCTTTGAAAGTGGCCGCTCCCGAGCCAAGCAACTTGCCATGTAGAGCACAATATCCTATTGTTAGCTTGCGCAAAGTTCTGTGGAATTATGAAGAAGGTGAAGGATCCACCTCGCATACCACTGCTGCAGTGTCGAAGAAAAATCCACTGTGTCTTCCCCATCGGGTGATGAAACCCCCCACCAAATCAAAGGGGAAAATACCCATGGAGAAGATTGAAAAATTCCTCCGCGCTGTGGCTCATAACGAAGCCTCGATGGTTTTAAGCTTGAAGGAAGCTCCACTGCAAATATCAATTTTGGACTTGGTCCTAACTTCCGAGAATCACCGGAAGGTCTTGTTAAAGGTTCTAGAAGAAGCCTATCTCCCGACATCAGTGGATACAGAAAAATTTCAACACATGGTTGATCACATTTTCAACAACAATGTGATATCCTTTACTGATGATGACATACCATCTGAAGGGACCGGTCATTGCAAACCGTTGCACATCGCGGTCTTGTCCTCCGGATACATGGTGGCGGGAGTATTAATAGATGGAGGTTCCTCCCTGAATATCTGCCTGTATGCCACCTTGGTGAAGATGAATATCAATCTCAACCGAATTCGGAGTAGCCATACTATCATCAAAGCTTTTGATGGAGCCCGCCGTAATTTGGTTGGAGTAATTGAGCTGCCAATCGAAATTGGCCCTCATATATTCTGCGTATCCTTCCATGTGCTCAAGATAGATTCGGGATACAACCTGCTCTTGGGACGACCGTGGATCCATATGGCTGGGGCAGTCCCCTCCACCCTTCACCAACAACTGAAGTACATTATCAACAATAGTCTGGTCACGGTCAATGCTGAACCAGAGATTCCTCAGCACGGGGATATTTCGGTCATCAATGCCAATGCAGACGTAGAACTAGTCAGTTTTCATGCTTTGGAAATAAGTAACACCCAATACCACGCTATTGGAGCACCACTGCCAGAACCCCACATTTTTGATGAGGTTATGTCAGCCACGTAAGAAATGATGTCGTTGGGTCATAAGCCATGACAAGGGTTGGGTAAAGATGGCCAGGGTATCCGTTACCCCATTTGACTAACCAAGTAAGTTGAAACAGCTGGACTAGGCTATTCTGCCAGCTCTAGTCACAGGAATCCTCATAAGCATCAACAAATTACTTCAGCTTCAACCGTGTGGCGTATGGCTTCGCCTTCAAACTCTGAGTCCGCACAACCTCCAGTAAAGGTGCCCGCCAATGTCATGGCCATGTTATTTCCTAAGCCGAAGCCGGTCGGGCATGCGCATCATCGTCCATAATGAACATACCAACAAATACACCCCAGACGATGATTGCCCTGACGTAATGGCCATCATTCGGGACAAGGAGGATGATGACAATCCCTTCATCACTGCGGTCCACCCGGACTTTACCCTTACCAATTGGAACAACATTCCTTGCTTTGGTCGACAAGGGTAAAGCGGGCAGAAATTCTTTTCTGCCCTGTAGATACAATAACTGCTTACTTTTCTGTATAGTATTAGCGGTTTATTTTGCCAGGATATATGCTAACACTGTGTATGATCAACGCATTTCATATATACTAAGTAAAAGCATATTTTGTTTCACGACTTTGATTTTAGATGTGCTTGTACTTGCCTATACGTTGCCTCTCCTACACAAGGATTGTACCTTTGATGTAGAGATGAATTCAGCCTTGATGGATCTCCAGGATGACATTGAGGTGCCTCCAGAAATTCAAGAATGGGTCAAAGACAAACCCAAACCCAACCTTGATCAAACCACTTCTTTCAATCTTGGAACCTTAGAAAGCCCTAAGTTAATCCAGATTGGTTCAGACCTTACCCCAAACCAACGGAATGACATGGTTACTCTATTAACCCAATTCCAGGATGTGTTTGCATGGTCTCATAAAGACATGGTGGGTTTGTCCACTGACATTGTCCTTCATTGCCTTCCCATTAAAGAGGGATTTAAGCCAGTCAAGCAAAAGCTCAGGCGATTGAAACCTGAGTGGAGTTTAAAGGTGAAAGAAGAAATTATGAAACAATTTCAAGCCGGCATCATCATGGTGTCTACATATCCTGAATGGATATCCAACATCATGCCCGTACCTAAACCTGGAGGGAAGGTGCGAGTTTGCGTGGATTACCAGGACTTGAATAAAGCTTGCTTAAAAGACAGCTTTCCCGTGTCCTTTATCCACATTCTCATTGACAATACTGCTCAATACGACATGTACTCCTTTGCTGATTGCTTTGCGGGGTACCATCAGATCATGGTTGCCGAGGAAGATCGTGAGAACACTGCTTTCATCACTCCTTGGGGAACTTTTTGCTATAGACGGTTGTCATTCGGCCTCATCAATGCTGGAGCTACCTATCAACGAGCTATGATGGCTCTTTTCCACGACCTAATGCATAAAGAGATTGGGATCTACGTGGATGACATCATTGTCAAGTCCCGGAAGGAGGATGACCATCTAGACCATCTCAGAAAGTTGTTCAACAGGTTGCGTAAGTACAACTTGAAGTTGAATCCAGCTAAATGCGCCTTTGGAGTCAAGTCAGGCAAGTTGCTAGGATTTCTAGTCAGCCGCAAAGGGATTGAGCTGGATCCTACCAAAATCCAAGCCATCACGAAAATGCCCATTCCTCAGACAGAAAAGGAAATACGGGGATTTTTGGGAAGGATCAACTTCATCAGCAGGTTTATCTCCCAACTCACAGCAACCTGTGAGCCAATCTTCAAGTTATTAAGGAAGAACTCCTCCATGAAATGGAATAATGAGTGCCAGAATGCCTTCCTTACAATCAAGAAACAGTTGGTCAAAGCTCCTATCTTGGTACCGCCCAGGGATGATGTTCCCCTGTTTATGTACCTGTCCATAAGTGACAATGCCATGGGCTGTATGCTGGGACAGAAAGACGATAGAGGCCAAGAACGAGCTATCTATTACCTCAGCAAAAGGTTCAGCAGTAGTGAACACAAGTACACTCTGATCGAGAAGACATGTTGTGCTTTAGCATGGGCTTCCATGAGGTTACAACATTACCTCCATGGTCACACAACCCATCTCATATCCCGCGTGGATCCTCTCAAGTACGTGTTCATCAAACCCATGTTGAATTACCGGCTGTCCAGATGGCAGTTGATCCTACAACAATTTGATATTGTATATGTGACTAAAAAGTCCATCAAAGGTTATGGAATCGCGGATCAACTGGCCGCCGCACCTTCAGGGGATTTCAAACCCTTGGAAACATATTTTCCCGATGAAGGAGTAATGGCAGTGCAGCAACACCATCAGTACAATACACGCCAATCATGGAAGATGTATTTTGATGGAGCTGTCAACATGGAAGGTTCTGGAGCTGGAGCCATTCTAGTATCTGATACGGGGGAGCAGTATCCCGTTGCCGACAAATTACAGTTTGTCAGCACCAACAATACGGCTGAGTATGAAGGCTGTCTCATGGGGCTAAAACTTTCCCGTTCAATGGGCATCAGGCGGTTAACTGTCCTTGGAGATTCAAAGTTGGTAATCAGACAATCCACCGGAGTCTATCAAACCAAGGAACTAAATTTGCTGCCTTACCATCGGCAGGGTTTGAAGATGGCTTTGGAGTTCGAAGAAATCTCCTTTCTACACATTCCTCGTAATAGGAATGATTTCGCGGACGCATTAGCAACTTTGACCTCCTTGATTCGCATATCAGACAAGGAACACTTGCCAAGCGTCACAATTTCCCTGCATAAGGCCCCAGCCTATGAGAATTACGTTGGAGAAGTATCAGATGAGCTACCTCCCATCCAACCTCCTTGGTATCAGCATATCAAGGAATATCTGCTAGATGAATCTACACCCGCTGAGGCGAGCCTGACTGAGAAAAGGCGGATCCATCGACTTGCTATGAAGTTCTACTTGAGTGGAGATACGCTCTATAAAAGAGATGCAGGACTAGGTCTCCTCAGGTGTCTAGACAAAGATCAAGCCCAAAGGCTTATGGATGAAATCCATGGTGGAGTCTGTGGCCCCCACATGAGTGGCCCCCTCCTTGTCAAGAAAGTTCTCAGGACAGGGCATTATTGGCTATCTCTTAAGGCTGATTGCCATGACCACGTCAAAAGATGCTATCAGTGCCAGATTCATGGGAATGCTATACACGCCCCTCCACGGGAGCTCCACAATATGAGTTCGCCTTGGCCTTTCTCAATGTGGGGAATGGATGTTATTGGGCCCATTGAGCCTAAAGCCAGTAATGGTCACCGATTTATCTTCACCATGATCAACTACTTCACCAAGTGGGTAGAAGCAGCCTCCTTCCCCAGGGTCACTAAAGAAGTCATCATTGCTTTCATCAGAAATAATGTCGTTTGTCGATATGGACAACCAGAGGTGATTGTGTCAGACAATGCCAAAAACCTCAACAACAAAATGATGGAGGAGTTATGCAGTAAATTCCACATCAAACATCTTAACTTTGTCATCTATCGTCCGAAGATGAACGGTGCTGTGAAGCGGCTAACAAAAATATCAAGAAGATTATGCAAAAGATGTCAGCCAACCATAAAGATTGGCCTGACCTGTTGCCTCTGACTCTGTTAGCCTACAGGACCACAATGTGTACTTCAACTGGGGCAACCCCCTATGCTTTAACCTATGGGATGGAAGCAGTGCTCCCCATAGAAGTTGAGATGGAATATCTCAGAGTGATAATCGACGCTCAGCTGGATGAAAATTAATGGGTACAAGACAGGTATCACCAATTGTCTCTGATAGACGAAAGGCGAACCGCGACTATCTTCCATGGTCAGCTATATCAGCAAAGGATCGCCAGATCCTACAACAAAAAAGTTCGACTACGGCAGTTTAAACAACATGACTTGGTTCTGAAGAAGATTCTTGACAATCAAGATCAGGCCAAAGGAAAATTCGCTCCTAACTGGGAAGGCCCGTTTATTGTCAAAGAAGTATTGACAAGAGGCGCTCTCAGATTGCAAGAAATGGACGGCGATGAATTTTCACAACTCATCAACTCAGACACCGTGAAACGGTATTATGTCTGAAGTAACCAGCAAACACCCTGGTGTGTCATCATCAGGTCATCAGTCATTCCGGTTCTTTAACCCTTTACCACCTACAACTTTTCTACACTTTGCCTCTCAGGGAAACGTACTCTTCAAGCCAGCAGCCTGGCTTTCTCTTTTGCACTCATATGTCATCCCACCGTGGATCGAACCTCTCGCACTTGCAGTTTGGCTACCCATACATGGGATCAAACTTCTCGTACCTGCAGTTTATCCTCAACCTAGGATTAAACTTTCTTTTCCCCGCACTCTGACCTGTACATGGGATTACGCTTTCCATCTCACCCTGAGGGGCGAACTACGTCGACCTGATCTCCTCTTCAATAGGAGTACGTAGGCAACCATGTTACATGGCCCGGTCGCAATAAAACAAAAACAACAAAAACATTTCTACCCTCTTCTCCTTACAAAAACAAAAACAATCAAAAATATTCCTACACCATATCAGACATACAGCGTTGAACCTCTTACACCAGGTTCGAACTACGCAGACCTGATCTCCTCTTCAATAGGAGTACGTAGTTAGCCATTCATGGTGCGGTCTCACCCCCTACCAAAATCCAAACCATTGTCAGCGGGTATTGGGATTATCTTTCAATCCACTACATTTCATTTGGCTTCAGACCAAAGGGATGAAATTTCCTGAACTCCTCCCAAATAGGAGATTCGGTGACCATCTAAGCTGCGGTCATACCTCGAAGAGCAATACTAAACCATAAGAGGTGGAATTAACTAGGCTTCTCCTGAATAGAAGTACTGGCGACCATCTGTGGTGCAGAAAATCTCAGAGAGGAAAGACACATTCCTCTCCACATTCCCATTCAAAAACAAGTCCCAAGACACCAAAGATGGTAGGGGTATACATAGATCGATGATCCATTCTGAACTATCCAGAGACAACTCAATGTCCATCCACCAAGGAAGAATTCAGAATTCATCAAGATCACAAGCCCTGAAGCAGCAGGCAAAATATCAAACAAATAGCAAGGCATATCTAAAAGGGAAGTGATCCAAAAATATATTTCACTGTCATATATAATGCTATTTGATATATATACAATGTGAACTGTACATGACAAAATGGCTAAGCTAGTCTGTGCAGGTAAATACAAGCTCATCTATGAATCGGGGTACATACGAGCTAACAAAGCCAACATGGCGTCCCTCTCAGATGAAGGAGGTAGAGCTGTAGTCTCCTGGATAAGAATATCCACATGACCCAACAGATCTGTAGCCATCTGCATGATGACCATGTGCTCATCAATGTAAGCACTCATCTCTGCGATCATACCAGTGGTAAGGGACCTCGCTGCAGTACTATCTGTGACAGCCACATCCCGGGCAGATATAGCATTATCCCGCTCAACTATCACTGCATCTCTGTCTGACCTAGCCTCATCCCGCTCAACAACAGCGGCATCTCTACGAGCTAATGCATCGTCTCTCTCTAATAGGGCGGCGTCCCTCACATCAAGAGCAGTCGACATCATAGATCGAATCTGGTCTCTCTCAAAGGTCATCAGGTGAAGACTCTGCTCTAAGTACTGTGCCGAGTGCTGAATCACAAAAGTACTGGTACTAGGAGAATCCGAAAGAAATGCTGGCAACACAGCAGCGGGCTCCTCATCGATGTAGGTATCAATGTCCTCCGCAGGCTCTACATTGTCTGAATCAATCTCCGGTACTGCAAATACTACTGCAGCTGATAAAACCTCCGTCTCCATCCATGCGGAGTACTCTGCGGAATAACCGGGACGACTGGCAGAAAAAGTAGCTAGCTCACGCTGATCCCAGCAAGCGTATACACGAGATCGGTCCTCGGCTGAGAGGTATCGAGAAGCTGAACGCTGACCTGCCGCCCCCTCAAAAGGATGAAAATTCTGGAACTGGTCAAACTGCGGCCAATGGATGATAAGTCGTTACGCCCCTCAAGCCAGCCAAAGGGAGGAAATCCATGCCCGAAACATGAGTAATGAAGCTGTATGGTGAGCAAAGCCCCGAGCACAGCAATAGGCTAAACGGATCTCTGATATCTGCCAAAAATGCGGACCAGGACTGAGCATCTGTACACTCCGATGGCTGAAAGGAGTATGACATAGCCACATCATGGGAAAAATAATATCCGTGCCGTCTAAAGGTACCAACCGGTCGCAGGTGTGACATAAACCACACATATAGCATGACCGAACTCCCAGTAAACACACCTGACGGGTAAGTACGGCAGTAGGACGCTGATCGCAAGGTCTCTGCCACAATCATAGGTACAATGGCATGACCCTCCCTGAGAGCTCTCACCGCCATGATAACGCCTATATCTATCTCATCCATGTACTGCGGCATGTACACGTATGACAGTACACATAGTATCAGTACATCAACTCTGGCTAAACGCCAATGATCCTCTGACATGGTGAAATCCCCTGAATGTCGTGAGTAGCTATCCTCTGCACCAAATCTGTCATACAGAAAATGCTGAGAGATCACATGACCAGATGTCAGCTCATCCTGCACCACTCTGCGCCTCAATCCGGTGAGAGTCATGAATCGTCTACTCATGTCTCCCAAAGCCATGTGTACGCAAGGTCGGTCTAGGGGCAACATCGTCAAACGTGCATACTCCTCTAGAGTAGGAGTCAACTCATGGGTACCAAAGCAAAATACCTACCTATCAGCTAGCCAATGCTCTAGCATCCCATCTACAAATCCTGCAGGAACCTGAAATGCCAAAAGGGTCATAGTATGCCGCAATAACAGATCTACAGTCACCCTATCTGGGGGTGACATGCTATCATACCACGATCGCATACCCAATGCCACCACTGATGGTGGGGTATGATCTATACGGCTAACTGTCGAAGAAGACATCTGTGCGGGCCGTGTCATAAGACCATCCAGGGGTCAATACCGAGTATCTCTGGACATACATACATATGCATAACATGATACATGCATAACAGATAATGGATGGCAATATGATATAGGGAATGAAAAAATAGTGCATACATTCCTAAATATATCATCATCTAATACATCAGCTCTACGCAGCTACAAATACATGGAAATGGGGCACAAACGCCCTACTACTAATAGAGGCCTATATAAAGATATAGCGAGAATGGGGAACGGCCACCCAGTATCTAACAGAGGCCTATCAAAAGATATAGCGAGAATATACATCAGAAGAAGACAATGGTCTCGATGTCCACATCCTCATTCCTGTCTACCTGATATAACTCCTCCTGAGTCACTGGATCTCTATCAACAGGGATATGAGGCCTATAAAGGGGAGGATCTACGCCGACAAAACCAAACGGGTCGTCTGACGGGCCAGCACCTGAGCTGGAAGGAACAAATGTCTCCGCCTCTGCTGGATCTCTGCCCAAATGCCGAATAAATATCTGTGCCCGATCCAATTGCCGGGTCAAGCTATCAATCTGGGTCATATGGGTCGGAGCTCGAACACAAGCTACCCAATCAGTCATCATCAATGATCCAGGAACCATGTCCCCCATGAACTGTGTGGCATGGGACTGGGCCCCAATAGTGCGAGGGAGCCACCAGCGCTGGAATATCTCCTGAGTACATGGACCCTCTGATAAATCAAAATCGTTAACTCCCAACAATGGAATATCAATGGCGGGTGACTATGATATAGGCCAATGGCGCTTGACAGAAGGCAAGATCGGTATACGAATCTCCCTTGTGGTGCTCCTAATAGCACGCTCTTCTAAATAGACCTCCCAGCCTCCATCTGTGAAGAGAGGAAATCTCCGGGTGGAAATCAAATACTCTACTCCAGTAGAGTGTCCATCGTCAAAACCAATGATCAGATGATCCCCTGAGTATGGAAGCCATGTGATGGCGTTAGCCGTCAGCAACTCCAGCTGCATACGGCAATGAGCGAAGCCCTCTGATACAGGGACCTCTGGCAAGATAGAATAGTGCCATCGTCGTCCTCGTGGATAGGTATCTAAGCCTAACACACTCACAGGACGCAAACATGGAAGCCTCTCATAGGCCCAAAACTGCCAACATAATGGCAAAACATCTGCTATCAGTAAACACTCTTAACCTGTGAAAGGAAAAGATAAGAGAAATACTCACCAGCAGAAACGGGTAAAATCCTAGCCAAGCCTCGGTCAAACCCTGTGAGCACAGACGCATGCCCCGGAGGAAATAGGCAAAGCTGTAAGAGCCCCAATCGTACTCTCCTATACGGTCCACATTGCGTGTGGCGCTGACCAAAGCAAAAGATACCGTGGAAGAGTTATCTTCTATGAAGCAGCCTCAAATGATTATCAGGAACAATCGCCGCAGAACGCGACCCTGATCCTGACATCATCAGGCATGGGCTCACTCAATAGCCCGCTCATAACATCTACGCTCAAAGGACCTGAACGGACAGTCCTACCTTTGAGTGCACCCGCTGGAATTCCTAACAAAGACCGGATGGCAGTAGGGGTGATATTCGCCATGCAAGGCACTGGCTCCCCTCCAAACTCCATACCTGTGATAAAACGCTAATCCATAGGCGTCATCATCACCTCGCAGTCTAGCAAGTGGAGTGACTGAGTCTGATGAAACCATCTCTCAGACAATGCCCTGAGATAACCCCAGGGACAACGACGGGGAAGGATGGAGAAAAATGGCTCAAATCCCCACTCATGCACTACTGCTCTGTAATCAGGATGAAGCGCCTGGTATATGGAGTGGATGCTAAACCAGTTCCCCTGAGGCTATGTAAAACCTAGAACCTGCATGAAGCACAGATCAACATCAGGACCCTTTCAATCCTCATCAATAGGAAGGAAGGAAGATAAAGTCTAACGTCATACCTCGTTAGCATGCAAGTAAATCGATGGGTGTCTACCCAAATCGCCTAGCAACTCTGGGTTCACCACCTGGATGCTCAGAAGCTCCCTGCGAGGGATATGTACAGCAGGAGCGGGATCCTCAATATCCACCTCCTCGTCCTCAACGTCTGGAACCTCTACCTGGACGGGACGAATCACGGCCTCCACCAACCGACGAGGCTGTCTGACAGAACGGGGACGAGGCACTTCAAAAGCCCTTCGCCGTACGCCAGAGGCGGTCCTATAAGAACTGCTCGGCTGATCCGGATCCATAATATCTGGACAACAAGTCTCCAAATCACCTCAGAAAGGGTGTGGTATTTCCTTACCTGGAGCTTTCTAAAATGCATTATATGACTATATGCATGCGTGCATTTACTTTCACATATAATAGAGTTAGAATGCATGACTACCCAATGCCTACATTTGGAAAAATTTCGCCATAGTCCCCTTTGAAAATAAGACTATCCACATGCGCGTAGGCATGTCTAGGTAACCATTCAGTAGCACACCTGCCCCAAAGTCATATACATAATATATGCATTAAAAATCAAACTCATCATGCATAAGGCCAACCTCAATGCTAGGAGTATCTTGCCTTTATACCTTTTGCTCATTGGACCTCAAATAGGACAAAAATAGCAGAAAAAGGTGCCAATTTGACTGTCTCAAAAGTTAAATTTTTTCACATCATTATGTTTAACATGGTTTAATACTAACATTTACTATGTTGAATATTTTTTATCAAGTCATTTGTGCATACATAATCACTACTATGTATTTAGATGCATTTCGTGCAATATCTCACAATCTAACGGACAGAAATTGAAGAAAATACATGCATACGTTACCAGAATAGTGTAGAACACTTGTACGGTGACAAAATTTGTAGAAAGCAGCCCGAACTCAGTAGATCTGGAAGTGGCTCGCGGTTTTCTAAAGTGAAACAAGTTGAAAGTGACTTGTGAAGTAAAGCCTGCTGGAATTTATCATCCACGGCTGGCCGCAGGCCTATCTACGGCTGCAGTAGGTGTACCTGCGGCTCTTCTATGGGGGTCCCACCACTCTGGCTCGGTCCAGTTCGAGTTGAAACTGAGTTACGGGCTAGAAAGGTCAAATCGGGAATAAAAACGCCATGCGATTGAGCAAAACAGCATACAATCTTGGTATTCTCAGATGAGACTTTGAATCTGCACATCACTCATTGGTAGTCACCTGAACACAAGGTATACTCTGCCAATGACCTCAGTTGTCGCAAAGCACATTCGGCAATACCTTATATAAGGTCCGATGCCGCCGACTTCGGGTCGCTACCTTACGTGAGTCCCCGACGGGGGTTATAACGTGAGTCCCCGACGGAGGTTACAACGTGAGTCCCCGACGGGGGTTACAACGTATATCCCCGGTGGGGGTTACAACACGTTCATCCGTTGAAATGTCCATCAACGAAGGTCAAGTAGCCTTGACGTTATTTCGACCGATGACAGGTAAACCCATCGAAACATTGGGAACCGTCCGATGCCGCAGACTCGTGCGTCCCCAGTGAGTCCTCGGCGGGGGTTACAACGTGTATCCCCAGTGGGTGTTACAACACGTTCATCCGTTGACATGTCCGTCAACGAAGGTCAAGCAGCCTTGACATTATTTCAGCCGATGGTAGGTAAACCCATCGAAGCATTGGGAACCGTCCGATGCCGCAGACTCATGGGTCCCCAGTGAGTCCCTGGCAGGGGTTACAACGTATATCCCCGGTGGGGGTTACAAGAAGTTCATCCGTTGACATGTCCATCAATGAAGGTCAAGTAGCCTTGACGTTATTTCAGCCGATGGCAGGTAAACCCATCAAAGCATTGGGAACCGTCCGATGCCGCAAACTCATTTGTCCCCAGTGAGTCCCCGACGGGGGTTACAACGTATATCCCCGGTGGGGTTTACAACACGTTCATCCGTTGACATGTCCATCAACGAAGGTCAAGCAGCCTTGACGTTATTTCAGCCGATGGCAGGTAAACCCATCGAAGCATTGGGAACTGTCCGATGCCGCAGACTCATGCATCCCCAGTGAGTCCCCGGCGGGGGTTACAACGTATATCCCTGGTGGGGGTTACAACACGTTCAGTCGTTGATAGACATATCAACGAAGGTCAAGCAACCTTGACATCATTTCAGCCGATAGCGTTTAAACCTGTCACAACGCAATGCTCTGTTGATCTACACGTCAGCAAATGTCAAGCAACCTTGACAATCTCCTCACAGAGTTTCAACCGTTGATTCACACGTCAACGAAGGTCAGGTATCCCTGACAACATTTTTTGTTGGCAGTAAATCCAACAGAATCATGGCGTATTCTGGCGATACTAACCAGGAGAGGTCAACATTATCAAAGAGGATAGATGATGGAATATGTTATACACATCTTCAAACAGATCAAGCTTTATCCCTACAGGTCTCTTGCACATAAGAGATACCCCTTCAGCATCAAGTCATTATCAAGAGCACATGAATTTGGTGATAACTCCAACACCAATATCCTAACAGATTCGGCTTGCACATCAGATCTGGTCAATATTGCCAATCCCCAGTTGAAACAACAGGGAACCAGTAATCATCCCCAACATGTTGGGCCACAACCCCGTACACATGCATCATACATTTGCATCATGTTGCTATCCATAGTACCATGTTTATCTTGTTGCGTTTCAAGTGTCTAGGATTCTTTATCCTACCCATGCATCGCCATGCATGAGTATGATAAAGAGGGGCATCTGTAGACACTCGAAATTTTCTGTGCTACTGTTACTAACATTGCAGGAGGACAGATTTGTCTTTTAAGAGAGAACCCTGAAAGACAATCCAAATCCATACCGGATACTACCGGAAGTTCAACATCAACCCCGGATCGCAATCTGGGAGTAACGGTTTCAACCTCGGATCTAACCCCGAGACCTGCAGATACAATACCGGAACACACACCGGAGAAGACCGATTAATCTCGGAGATAACCCCCCGAGGTATCCAGTCTCAGTCCCAACCATGGGAATAGCCACCAACCTTGGCAATAACCCCAAGGAATGCAGTTTCAGCATTAACTCCGGAAATGCTTGCTACAAGTGCTATCAGCTTCAATCTCGGCGCTCACAACGAGATACACTGTACCAACCCGACAATAACATCGGGAAGCCTGAGTAACGTCTGCTTTTCAGCCCAATCCGGTAGTAACACTGGTGAGGGGCAACATCGCCATCTCGTCCAACACGATGCCACGTCTCGTCTCTACACAACAATGTCCCACAAGGTTAACCAATCCCGAGTGACTATTGTGCGAGGTAATGGATGAAAGTGGAAGCTTGAAGACCGGAGGGCACCGTCCCATCTTCAAAGACTTCGTACAAACTCTAATCCCATGCCATCGTACAACTCTCGGCAACGGCAGTCCGAAATAGGTCCAGAATACCTCAAAACGGATGCCCGGATTGCACTTCTCAAACTCCGAGTGGACATTACATTGCCTGAGTGTACGTACTTCGAAACGACCCGACCCGATGGAATCGGGCCGACCCGACCCGCCTCTGGTACACCTGCGGCACCTTTTGCCTATAAATAAGAGGCTTGGGGTGCTAATTTTTAAGAGAAAAAAGACGGGGAAACCCTGCACAATTTGCTCTGCACTCGCCATACAGTGTATTTTCCCACTTTCAAACACCTATGAGCTCATATACAACCCTTTTTGTATCCACAAAAGCCCAGTGTTTACCCACTCTAAAGATATAGAAGCCTTTTTATCAGTCAGCTGTAAGCCTTCTCACACACTTTAGAGTCTTTCCCTTCATCTTTGCACACACCCTTCTACACGTTGAGAGTCGTGGTGCTTGCATTTGCCCGGACCTCGGTCTGTGGTTTCTTTTCGGTCTGTATATATATATTATATATATCTGTATTTATATATATATTGACTAACATTATCGAGTTATGCCTCGATTGAGCCTAGACTTCGGTCTGGAACGTTTACTGCTTTAATATATATATATATATATATATATAGATATATATACTTATATATATATCAACTGTGTGTCGGACTTTGTTCGATGAGCCTAGACTTCGGTCTGGAGCGTTTACTGCTTTAATATATATATACACACTTGTATATATCAACTGTGTGTCGGACTTTAATATATACTTATATATATGAACTGTTGTCGAACTATGTTCGATGAGCCTGGATTTTACATCCGGTGCGTTTATCGCTTATATATATATATATATATATATATATATATATATATATATATATATATATATATATATATATTTACATTTCATCCTGCCTGGAGTTTACTTCGTAGCAGTTGACCGCCTTTACAGCTTTATTTACATTTCGTCCTGCCTGGAGTTTACTTCGTGGCAGTTGACCGCATTTACAGCTTTATTTACATTCTGTCCCGCCTGGAGTTTCCTTCGTGGCGGTTGACCGTATTTACAGCTTTATTTACATTTTTGATCCCCCAGGGATGTATTTCGTGGTTGGTGATCCTGTCTGTATATATATATTTACCGCTTTTATATATATACCTGCTTATTGCTTTCATACAAATTGTAATATCTTGTGTGCCTAGGAATCATGTGATCACAGATTCATCCCATTGGATCTAGATTCGGTTCCCGTGATGGACATTTTCAGCTGTAAGCAGCTTGTAAATTATTCTGTGATGTCTGTATTTTCTCAGATGGTTTACATACCCACGAGGAAGTCGGCATTATTTTTGTGTATATATATATATATATATATATATATATATATATATATATATATATATATATATATTATTTTTCATACGGATGCCTCACATTCGTCAAATAAAATCAATCCAGCCGTTCATTTAATAAAAATGGAAGTGTAAAAGGCCTCAATTACTATTGAGCATCAGGGTTTGAAAAACCTCTTTTATAAAACATCATTGCCATATCTTGCTAAAAACTGAATTTTTACATAAATTCAAATCCTGTGTATATAGGTTCGAACGAGGCCTCGCACCACTTTCATATGACAGCACATTGACCCATACACACATACACACTCATATAATAGTTTCTTGAAAAGAGGCGGCCACCGTGGTAACACGGATGTCGGGGGATGCCTAACACCTTCCCCCCGCATAACCAAGTCCCCGGACCCTAAAATGAATCTCGGTTTCGCCGACCCGTATATCAATGTCACATCACTGGGTCAGTGTGCAAACCTTTTCTCGGTTGTGTTGGTACAACCATTTAAAAAATCAACTGGGGACTCTTAACAGTCCCATTGTCTACATTATACATGTCGGACCTTTTTCAATTATTTTTTCACATAAATCTCACCTAAAATGAGAACACCAAATAACAAGTAACGGAAAGGGACACCCAAAAATCCCGACGTCGACAGGTGGCGACTCTGCTGGGGAATTCCAGTAAGAGGACTTAAGCCGCTATTACAATCTTTTCAAAATTGATTATATGCTTGTGTGTGGATGTTGCATTTACATTGAATGAATGTGTACGAATGCATGTCTTGATTGAATATTAGTGCTTCGCATCATATCTGCGTGTGATGTTAGTGCTTTGCACTATAAACTGCTTATGATATTAGTGCTTCGCACATGTCATCATTTCATACGGTGAGACGCGATGTATGTTAATGTATGTTGTGTGGTCCCTCCACCAGGAGGCTATCCCGTCGGTGTTTGATTACTGGACTCGTGAGAAGCCTGATTCTCCGAGGCTCAGGAAAGGCACAACCAAATTTGCTCCAGTTGAAAGACCGGATTAACTTCCCGTCTAGTAGATTGCGATGATTTGGGAACCTTCATGCCAAAAAGCCGCGAGAGTAACCTAAGATAGGTCAGCCTCTGATAAACCCAAAACAAAGGAAAGTCTCTTCATGCTCTCATTTCAAATTACTTATAAACATAATTACTTGTAATTCCATTCCATATATATCTCCATGTAATGAGAAATATGAAGCAATATGTCCACATACATACTACAAACAGCTAACACCCGTTTTGCAGGATAAAATTCCTAAAATGGACACATCACATAGCATGTCATTATACACCTTCCCTAAGGACTAAACTATGCCAGTTTTTCGCAGGGAATCAATCGGACCTACTACCCGGTCAAAGTCCAAAAAGGCAACAGGCCTACAGTCAATCAGTCGTCATCCGACCAGACTGAACTTAATCCAGTTTCTCGCAAAGAATTCGACGGATTAAGCAAACAGATTACAGATTTGGCTGTTCTATTAAAAGAATTACACCAGTCTACACAAGGTCAGAAAATACCCATACATACTGAGCCCTCCACACAAAGGTGTCCCTCTAGATCAGATTGTAGCTGATATTTAGGTCAAAAGGCTAGCATTAGTTGGTGAGCCACTACAATTTTGGTGAGATTTGCAAGCTAACTCATAAATAATGTAATAAGGGTATAATGGACATTTTGCACACAATTTTAATGACATTCTAGTAAATGGCCAAACCGCGGTGCCAAGCCCTAACCCTAAAAAATTTCTCTAAGTGTTAAATAAATTTTGAGATGCTTACTTCGCGATCTCATAACTCCTTCGTTATAACTCGGAACAAGGTTGTTCCAAAGCCATTCTCTTCCCTATCTTACGTACTTTAATACCCCTCGAGCAGAAATTCATTATAAATCCGTTAACGTGCCATTCGATTGGCTTGATTTTCACCCTTTGTTCATTTTACGTTTTTAACGCTCTTCGTTCGTTCATCCGTATTTCAGTCATCTGAACTCGGAACCCTACCCACTCGGGTTTATTTACTAAGTTTCTAATTCTCGTTTGCCTTTTATGAAATTTTCGCCATAACTTCGTTATAGCTAAGTTTTAATCCGTTCTTCATGAACGTTTCTACCGTTCCTAACCAAGCAAGAAGCAACTAACTTATACATGATGGTTTTAAACTTGTCCATCAACAACAATTATCCTACGATAGTTTTAAATTTGTCCATCAACAACGTTCTTCGTGTTCTTCATTCGTTCTTCATTTTAATCAATAGTTTGCATTATGATTTCACTTTTTATTGGAATTTGATGTTATAGAACATCATTCCTTACTTATTTCACCTATTTATTCATATAATCCACTCGGATCATTCTAATTCATTACGAATCTTATACTTCCTTAAGAAATTTATTTACTAAACTTTAAATTCTTATTTCTTTATTTTCTTATGATTTCAACCATATGAAATCATCTCTAACCTTATCTACTTCTTATCTTCATTAAGTTATGATTTTAAACATAGATACTTAAAGAAAATTTAAAAGAAACTAGGTTTCGGATTACCGTTCTTCTTTAATCTCCTTCCGTCGGGCAAAGTTTGCAACCGAGCAAGCTTTTCCTCCTCCTCCTCCTTCCAATCCGAACCCTCTCTCTCTCTCAAGTGTGGGAGGATTTTCAAAATCCTCAAAATATTGAAATGAGCTTCCTATTTATATAAAATCAAAGTTAAGGGCATTTTAGTCATTTTGCCCCCACCTCCTCCAACAACTTAGCCACCAAGTTTACTTGGCCACCACCCTTACTTTGTGGCCAAGTGGCCGGCCCACATGCCCATGGGTCATCCCATGGGTTGCCCCAATGGTTTTACCCATCCGATTACCCATCGGTTCGATCCGCGGTTTCTTTTCTTGGTTTGGGCCTTAACCCTAATTCTTATTGAGACTTTCTTGGGCTTAACTCCACAAAGCGTTGGGCTTGACATAATCCAAGTCCAATTAGATTCTACAAAGTCCATGAACTCAAAGTCCATTAAGACTCCTCGTATTCTACGCATTCCACTCTCGTATTCTCGTATTCTCTTCGAAAATCGTTCGTACGATATTCGTGTTATACGTCGTAATAATCTTCGTACTATACTCGTATAATAACTAGTATCATATTCGTATCTCTCACACATAATAACCCTAATGATTATACGTGATCATAAAATTTTCGGAACTCACTTTTCCTAACCCTTAGGTTCTAAGTCCGCAGGCAAAAACTTCGTTTTTGCCATAACTGAAATATTATTGAATATTCCATCACGTCTCAAAATTATACGTAATCATTAAAGTCTCAGAATTTAAAAATAAATCTCCGAGCAGAAACGGATGAATAATGCCTATTTCGTCTTTTTCCCCAAAAAATATTTTGTTTCCGGAAAACTTTTATTTTCTTCTTGAAAATTCTTACTCGATTAATATAGCTCGTAGCCAGAATCCTCCCGACTTATAATCATCCTAGGTTCTAGAACGATTAATAAACACATAGCACATAATATTATTAATAAAAATTCCTTTTATTAATAACTCCTACCTCCGTCCCATAATAAGTGCTTTTTTAGCTTAAATCACACATACCAATACACAAGCTAAAATGGCAAAAATACCCTTAATATATTTTCTTTGAAGTTGAAGAGTTAATGAGTGTCATTTAATTGTAGTGATGGTAAGATGCAATAAATACCATTGAATGCATAAGGGCATATATGAGAAAATATTGTAAAAATTGTATTGGAGTTCTAACACATAACTTATTTTGGGAAAAAATATTAAGCCTAAAAAAGCACTTATTGTGGGACGGAGGTAGTAATTCTTCAAACCTAAATTCTGGACGATCCGAATTTCCGGGTCGTTACAATAGATCTCCAATATTAGAATAATATCATCATAATATAATACTATTATATATATATATATATATATATATATATATATATATATATATATACATGAAATAACCTAAACACATAACACATAACCCTATCAGTCTACAATACACATAAGACTCAGTATCAAGTCAAACTATTACAGTCTGAGTTGAACCCGACACAAAACTAACATCCCGACGGTCTAGTCGGAATAAATCTCGAGTTTAAATTCAATTAAAGTCTGTCTAAACACTTAACCATTATCTACAATAATTTATTAACAGTCGAAATATTTTTCCAAGTCTCATAATAATTTTAAATAATTATTATCATTTATCTTAATTTTTCAATCATTAATATCGTATTTATATGAATTAAATACCTCAATATTCTATTATCATTAATATCTATTTTTTTTTATCAAATATTAATGAAATACATGCCATAATATTACATGTTCTTAGCTAACTAATGTTTATAGATCGTAGTACTAATGTAATATTACATGTTCCAACAACTAAATAGGTCGTACAACATCACACTTGGAAGATCTGGTCTCCGAAACATACTGTCAGACCATGCCTGGGTTTTCTGGGTAACCTAGAAACCCAAGGCAATTCGAGTGTCTCATTTTGAGCTCAATTATCTAAGGGTTCTGGTCATTAGTTTAGTGGTTTTATGGTTTCGGTCTATAGTCCTTATGTCAGTGAACATTTACATTACAACAAATCAGTTTTAGAACATATAAATCATCAGATACAGATCGGTCAAAGCTTGTCAAGAATGACGTTCATCTGGTTTCTGGAAATTCCAAAAACTGAACAATATGACCGAGTGACTTGGTTTGACCACTGACTACATTTGATATTGTGATGTTTTGAAAGGTCTAAGAACATGGATCTATAGTCCATACAACACACTACAATTTTGTTACAACCACATGAACATATCACCTACATTCTGACACATAAAGGCCTTAGAAAAGCTTGTCAGGCCTGGTTTTACACTTTCTGGGTTACCCAGAAACTGCATAGTCATGCTTGGTCAACCATCTTTGACCTTGAATATCTTTAGATCTATAAATAGAATAGCTATGATTCCACTTCCAGATCAAAGACCTCATGTCAGACTACCAATCCAAAACATAAAACCATAAAAATAAACAACAGAGAAGGATCTATGAACTCTGACATTAGCTTGTCAGGCCATCTTGGTGTTCTTGAGCAATTTTGAAAAAACTTCAATTTCGTGTATCTTGATGTTATGGATCTAAGATATGACAACCTAGATCACTCAATAACATCTTAATACACAACATTTAACATATAAACACCATGTTTAACATGAATCATAGTGATTTCTAAGTTTAGGATTTTATACCTTCTTTGAGCTTTGATCTTAAATCTGATCATCAAGATATGTTCTTGGTGTTTTAAGGACTTGAATATGGACTGGTATACTAGATAATTTCGGAGCTTTTGAGAGAGAATGAGTTTGTTAAGTGTTTGGTAGTAAATGGACAAAAAGTCTAGACTTTCTCTCTTTTAATTCTCTAAATTAGATACAATATATGTATGTAATTACAAGGTGTCCCTCTAGATCAGATTGTAGCTGATATTTAAGTCAAAAGGCTAGCATTAGTTGGTGAGCCACTACAATTTTGGTGAGATTTGCAAGCTAACTCATAAATAATGCAATAAGGGTATAATGGACATTTTGCACACAATTTTAATGACATTCTAGTAAATGGCCAAACCCTTAGTGTTTAGAGTTTGGGTTAGGGTTTGAAAAATAATTCTAGAATTTCCAAATTAGGTTTTAAAAATAAAAAATTAATATTTCTAAATTATAATTAGAATTTTCTAATTATATTAAAATTTCTTAATCATAATTTAAATCTTGCTAATTAGGATTAGTATTTCCTAATTAAAATTGCTAATTAAGCAATTAAGGTCAAAATGGTCATTAGGGTTTATAACCCATGTCGACGTCGAGATTTTTAAATGTCCCTTTCCGTTACTTGTTCTTTGGTGTTCTCATTTTAGGTGAGATTTGTTTGAAAAAACAAGTGCAAAAGGTCCGACATGTATAATGTCGACGATGGATTGTTAAGAGTCGCCAGTTGATTTTTTAAATGGTTGTACCAACACAATCGAGAAAAGGTTTGCACATTGACCTCGTGATGTGGCACTGCTGAACGGGTCAGTGAAAACGAGATTCATTAGGGTCCAGGGACTTGGTTATGCGGAGGGAAGGTGTTAGGCACCTCCCGACATCCGTGTTACCACGGTGACCGCCTCTTTTCAACAAACTGTTATCTGAATGTGTGTGTGTGTGGGTCAATGTGTTGTTATTTGGAAGTAGTGTGAGGCCTCGTTCGCACCTATATACACAGGGTTTGAATTTATGTAAAAATTCAATTTTTAAACAAGATATGACAATGATTTTTTATAAAAAAAAGTTTTTTTCAAACCCTGATGCTCAATAGTATTTGAGACCTTTTACACTCCCATTTTATTAAGTGCTTGGATTGATTAATTTTATTTTACAGATGCGAGGCATCCGTATGAAAATAATGTACAAAATAATGTTGACTTCCTCGTAGGTATGAGAACCATCGGAGGAAGTTCAGACATCGCAGAATAATTTACAAGCTGCTTACAGCTGAAAATATCCATCACGGGAACCGAATCTAGATCCAATGGGTTGAATCTGTGATCACATGATTCCTAGGCGCACAAAATACCGCAATTTGTATGAAAGCAGTAAGCAGATATATATATAAAAGCTATAAATATATATATACAGACATGATCACCAACCATGAAGCATCTCCATGGGGGATCAAAAATGTAAATAAGGCTGTAAAAGCTATCAACCGCCACGGAGGAAACTCCAGGCGGGACAAAATGTAAATAAAGCTGTAAATACGGTCAACCGCCACGAAGGAAACTCCAGGCGGGAAAAAATGTAAAGAAAGTTGTACAAAGCGATCAACTGCCACGAAGTAAACTCTAGGCAGGACGAAACGTAAAGAAAGCTGTAAAAACGATCAACCACCACGAAGTGAACTCCAGGTGAGACAAAAAATGTATATATATATATATAAGTAATAAACGCACCGGATGTAAAATTCAGGCTCATCGAACAGAGTTCGACAATAGTTTATATATATAAGTGTATATATATATATATATATATATATATATATATATATATATATATATATATATATATATATATAAAAGCGAATAAACGCACCGGATATAAAATCTACGCTCATCGAACAAAGTCCGACCACAGTTCATATATATAAATATATATATAAAAACGAATAAATGCACCGGATGTAAAATCCAGGCTCATCGAACAGAGTCCGAACACAGTTCATATATATATATATATATATATATATATATATATATATATATATATATATATATATAAGCGAATAAATGCATCGGATATAAAATCCAGGCTCACCGAACAGAGTCCGACCACAGTTCATATATATATATATATATATATATATATATATATATATATATATATATATATATATATATATATATATATATATATTAAAGCAGAGTAAACGCACCAGACTGAAGTCTAGGCTCATCGAACAAAGTTCGATACACAGTTCATATATATATATATATATATATATATATATATATATATATATATATATTTATATATATGTATATATAAGCAAATAAACGCTCCAGACAGAAGTCTAGGCTCAATCGAGGCATAACTAGATTATATTAGTCAATATATATATATATATATATATATATATGTATATATGTATATATGTATATATAGACAGAAATGAAACCACGGACCGAAGTCCGGGCAAAAACAAGTAACACGACTCTCAACGTGAAGAAGGGTGTGTGCAGAGATGAAGAGAAAGACTCTAAAGTGTGTGAGAAGGCTTACAGTTGACTGCCAAAGAAGACTTCTATATCTTTAAAGTGGGTAAACACTGGCTTTTGTAGGTACAAAAGAAGCTATATATGAGCTTACAGGTGTTTAAAATGAGAAAGTACACTGCATGGGGGTGAGTGCAGAGCAAATTGGGCAGGGCTTCCTCGCTGCTTTCTCTTGCAAAATGGCAGCCCAAGCCCTCTATTTATAGACGATTTAGCCGTAGGTGTACCTGCGACTTAGCCGCAGGTGTACCAGAGACAACTCGGGTGGGCCCAGGTTTTTCGGGTCGGGTCGTCTCGAAGTATGTGCACTCGGGCATTATAATGTCCACTCGAACTTTTAAAAGTGCAATCCGGGCATCCGTTTGAGGTATACATTACCTATTTCGGACCGCCGTTGTCGAGAGTTGTACGATGGCATGGGGTTAGAGTTTGTACGTAGTCATTGAAGATGGGACGATGCCCTCCGATCTTCAAGCTTCAACTTTCATCCGTTACCCCACACAATAGTCACTCGGGATTGGTTAGTCTTATGGGACATCATTGCGTAGAGATGTTGAGACGACGTGGCGTGGCATCGCGTTGGCGAGATGATGATGTAGCCCCTCACCGGTGTTATCGCCGAATTGGGCTGATAAATCAGACGTTGCTCAGGCTTCGCTGAGATTGGACTGATGCATTTGTCGAAGGTCCTCATTGTCATCTTCGAGGTGTGCCCTTCTTCCCGATGTTATCGTCGGGTTGGTACAGTGTATCTCGCTTGTGAGCGTCGAGATTGAAGCTGGTCGCATTTGAAACAAGCATTTCCAGAGTTATCGCTGAAACTGTATTCCTTGGGGTTATTACCAAGGCTGGTGGCTATTCCCATGGTTGGGATTGAGACTGGATACCTCGGGGTTATCTCTGAGATTAATTGGTTTTCTCCAGTGTGTGTTCCAGTATTTGATCTGAATGCCTCGGGGTTATATCCGAGGTTGGAATTGTTACTTCCAGAGTGGGCTCCGGGGTTGATGCTGAGCTTCCGGTAGTATCCGGTATGGATATGGATTGTCTTTTAGGGTTCCCTCTTAAAAGACGAATCTGTCCTCCTGCAATGTTAGTGACAGGTATATAGAAAATTTCGAGTGTCTACAGATGCCCCTCTTTATCATACTCATGCATGGCGATGCATGGGTAGGATAAAGAATCCTAGATACTTGAAACGCAACAAGACAAATATGGTACTATGGGTAGCAACATGATGCAACTATATGATACATGTGTACGGGGTTGTAGCCCAACATGCTGGGGATGATTGCTGGCTCCCTGTTGCTTCAACTGGGGATTGGCAATGATTACCATATTTGATGTGTAATCCGAATATGTTAGGATGTTGATGTTGGAGTTATCACCAAATCCCTCTGTCTTTGATTATGACTTGATCCTGAAGATGTATCTCTTATGTGTAAGAGATCTGTGGGGATAAAGCTTGGTCTGTTTGAGGATGTGTATAACATATACCATCATCAATCCTCTTTGATAGCATTGACCTTTCCTAGTTGGTATCGCCAAGACATGTCAAGATTTTGTTGGATTTACTGCCAACATCAAATGCTGTCAGGGATGCCTGACCTTCGTTGACATGTACTTCACCGACATGTGAATCAACGGCTGAAAACCCTGTGGGATAGATTGTCAAGGTTGCTTGACCTTCGCTGACGTGTGAATCAACGACTGATACTCTGTGGGCAGATTGTCAAGGTTGCTTGACCTTCGTTGACGTGTGGATCAACGGAACATTGCGTTGTGACCCCCGCCGGGGATCCGCTGGGGAATATGAGTAATCGAGCATGAAATCCTCGAATAACTCTATAGCTCTGATAGGTTTAATTGCCATCGGCTGAGATAACGTCAAGGCTGCTTGACCTTCGTTGATATGTGTGTCAATGGATAAGCATGCGTTGTCACCCCCACCGGGGATCTACGTTGAGATCATCGATGATGTGTGTAGCAGCTGCTGGTCATCGGATGGCTTTCAATGCTCTGTTGGGTTTGCTTCCCACAATTATGATGATGTCAAGGCTGCTTGACCTTCACTGATTTGTGTGTCAATGGATAAGCATGCGTTGTAACCCCCGTCGGGGATCCATTTAGGGTAACGACCTGGAGTTGGCGGCATCAGACCTGTACAAGGTATTGTCGGACGTGATTTGTAATAAACGAGATCATTGACAGAGTATACCTTGTGTTTGGGCGACTACCAATGAGCGATGTACAGACTCAAAGTTTCATCTGAGAATACCAGGATTGTATGATGTTTTGCTCAATCGCGTGGCGTTTTTATTCCTGATTTGACCTTTCTAGTTCGTAAAAACTCCTGTGCAACTCGAACTGGACCGAGCCAGAGGGGTGGGACCCACATAGGGGTGCCGCAGGTGCACCTGCTGCAACCGCAGGTGAGCCTGCGGCCAATCGCGGATGATAAATTCTAGCAGGTTGGCAACACAAGTCATTTTCAGCTTGTTGCGCGAAGAGAAATCCGTGAACCTCCTTCAGATTTGCTGAGTTCGGGTTATTTTCTGCAAATTCTGTCATCGTACAAGTGTTCTGCACTACCCTGGTAACGTATGCATGTATTTTTTCTAGTTTTTATTCGTTGGATTTTGAGTTATCGCATGAAATGCATCTAAACACATAGTAGTGATTATGTATGCACAAATGACTTGATAAAAAATATTCAACATAGTAAATGTTAGTATTAAACCATGCTAAACATAATGATGTGAAAAGATTTGACTTCTGAGACAGTCAAATTGGCACCTTTTTCTGCTATTTTTTGTCCTATTTGAGGTCCAATGAGTAAAAGGTAGAAAGGCAAAGTAATCCTGATATTGAGGTTAACCTTATGCATGATGATTTTAATTTTTAATGCATATATTATGTATATGAATTTGGGGCGGGTGTGCTACTGAATGGCCACCTAGACATGCCTATGTGCATGTGGATAGTCCTATTTTCAAAGGGGACTATGGCAAAATTTTTCCAAAATATAGGCGTTGGGTAGTCATGCATTTTAACTCTATTGTATGTTAAAGTAAATGCATGCATGCATATAGTCATAAATGCTTTTTAGAAAGCTCCAGGTAAGGAAATACCACACCTTTTCTGAGGTGATTTGGAGACTTATTGTCTAAATATTTACGGATCCGGATCAGCCGAGCAGTTCCCATAGGACCACTGCTGGTATACGGTGGAGGGCTTCTGAAGTGCCTCGTCCCCGTTCTATCAGACAGCCTCGTCGGTTGGTGGAGGCCGTGATTCGTCCTGTTTGGGCAGACGTGCCAGATGTTCAGGACGAGGAAGTGAATATTCCGATTGAGGATCTCGCTCCTGCTGCACATGTCCCTCGTAGGCAGCTACCTTGTATTCAGGTGGCAAACCCAGAGCTGCTGGGTGATTTGAGCAGACATCCATCGATGTATTTGCATGCTAACGAGGTATGGCGTTAGACTTTGATCTTCCTTCTTTCCTATTGATGAGGAGCAAAGGGTTTTGATGTTGATCTACATTTCATGCAGGTTCCCGGCTTCACACAGCCTCGAGGGAACTGGTTCAACATTCACTCCATGTACCAGACGCTTCATCCTGACTATAAAGCGATAGTGCAGGAGTGGGGATTCGGGGCATTCTTCTCCATCCTTCCCCGTCGTTGTCCCTGGGGTTACCTCAGGGCATTGTCTGAGCGATGGTTTTATCAGACTCAGTCACTCCATCTACTGGATTGTGAGGTGATGATGATGCCGATGGATTGGCGATTTATCACAGGTATGGAGTTTGGAGGGGAGCCAGTGCCTTGCATGGCGAATATTACCCCTACTGCCGTCAGATCCTTGTTAGGAGTTCCGGCAGAGGCGCTCAAAGGTAGGACTGTCCGTTTAGGTCCTTTGAGCGTAGATGCTATGAGCGGGCTTTTGAGTAAGCCCATGCCTGATGATGTCAGAATCAGGGATCGCGTTCTGTGGCGATTGTTCCTGATGATCATTAGAGGCTGCTTCATAGCAGATAACTCTTCCACGGTGTCTTTCACTTTGATCAGCGCCACGCGTGACGTGGACCGTATTGGAGAGTATGATTGGGGCACCTACACCTTTGCCTATTTCCTCCGGGGCATGCGTATGCGCTCACAGGGTTTGACCGAGGCTTGGCTAGGATTTTACCCATTTCTACTGGTGAGTATTTCTCTTGTCTTTTCCCATTTATAGGTTAAGAGTGTTTACTGATAGTAGATGTTTTGCCATTGTGTTGGCAGTTTTGGGCATATGAAAGGCTCCCATGCTTGCGTCCTATGAGTGTGTTAGGTTTAGATACCTATCCACGAGGACGACGATGGCATCATTCCATTTTACCGGAGGTCCCTGTAGCGGAGGGTTTCACTCACTGCCGTATGCAGCTGGAGTTGCTGACAGCTGACACCATCACATGGATTCCCTATTCAGGGGAACACTTGACCATTGGCTTTGAGGATGGATACCCGACAGGAGTCGAGTACGTGATTTCTGGGAGCTGTCGTTGATACTCTTAAATTAACCTCACTTTCACTTCACAATTTATAATAATTAGCACAGTAGCAAGTAAGGATCGATCCCACAGAGAGTAAAGTTGTTTTAGAATTATTCTACTATTTAAACAGAAAATAAAGATGGGGGTTTTTGAAAATTATTTTTAAACTAAGAGAACAAGAATTAATGATGAAATTAACCAAATATGTAAAAAACTTCAGTTCTGCAGTTCAGTTTCGCCAAGTACAATAATTAATTAATCAAGTTATTATTATTTTTCCTTCAATAAAATTATTAGCCCTAGATAACAATAAGCTCTGCTATCCGAAACTCTCCGTAGATTATCACTGTATGAAACAAGCTCTCCACCAGATTCTAACTAGCATACAACCTAGAATAAGCTCTCTAGATTTAATATGATAGAAGCATTAAGAAATAGAGAATTAGGCTAATCCAAGCAACAAACACATAAGCTCGATTTGTTTAACTTGTTTTCTGATAATCTTAGCAATAAACAAAAGTTTGTCCACAATTATTATTACCAAGTTGCTACTTATGATGAAGACAGATATCAATTACACGTAATACCAATCTTAATCTAGCATATGATAATGATCAAACTAATTCAATTGGCCATATTAAATTAATTAGATCAATTAACATGCAATCAATGAAAATAGATTATCAGAAGAAATTTCACACAAGAAGAAATAAATAATAATACTCAATTAATCAATTACTTGTAACAAGGATTCACCTCCCTTTAGAACTGAATAAAAAGAACTAGCCTGACATGCTCTTGAGTCTGCACTCCAATAGATGATAGTTGATTATTGAATGAATAAAACCTTGACTCTCATCATCTATTTATAGTGCTAGACAAAGTCCTAAATCCAATAGGAAGTAGAAATCCAAGTCCTAAAGGAATTATAAATTATACTAATTTTCATAAAGAAATAGAATTCAATTTGGAAATAAATCTTAGTCTAAAAGAAATCCTAATTACAATAGAATTGTAAAAAATTAATCTTCTAGAATCCAAAATTCAGAATTGAAATTGGAAATAAATTCCACAATTGCCATGTGCTTAAACTCATTGTCGTGTGAATCCAAATCCATTTATGATACTAATTGTTGAATCCTTGATTTGCTAGGAATCCTGTAAACCTCCTCCAATTTATTTTCAAAATCATGAAACCCCTTCAATTGTACCTAAAATAAAAATATAAGAATAATGAGTTTATTTAGGCACAAAATAAATACAAAAGATTAAGTATTAAGGAATAAAAATATAGCATATTTCATACTCATCAAATTCCCCCACACTTATCTTTTTACATGTCCTCGTGTAAACCAAAAATTTGATTTCCAGAAAAATTCTATTCAACCATAATGTCAAAAGATTTCAAGGAACAAATCATGACTATCAACACTAAATTCAAAAATCTAATCAATGCCTTATCAATCAACTCACAATTACCAACCTTACCATTTCACCAATGAATTTCATTAAATCAAACTATAACCACATAAGTAACTTTTCCAAAATGATCATACTTACTTAACTTAGTTACCATGGAGCAAAAACTGTGCACATTGACTCGCAACCAAGAACAAATTTTTCTTCCTTTTTAAGTTTTTTCATAGAACCTTCTTTTTAGCACAGATGAATGTATTTTCATGCTTTTCTCGTATACTTTTTTCGTATACTTTTTTTCGTATATTTTTTTTTCTTGACATGTGCAATGTCTCCTTTTCTTAGGCTTTTCAGAGTTACCCATTAGCGAACTTTCCACCAACGACTCCCAAACCAGATGATCTTAGGGCGCTAGGTGTAGAGACACCCCTAAGGGCTTACTTATTCAAGTAACAAAGGCCACAAAAGTCGACTAGTCAAGCTGCTTTTATCCATCGCACTTTTCAGCGTGAATACCGATGCTTCCCGAGGCTTAGATACCCAGTTATTTCGCACAATGGACATTGAAGTAGATTTTTAATTTTCTTTTTTTTTATTCATCATTTTTTTTCACATGGTTCTGCAACAACATAAGCAAGTTAAACAGTTTTAAGTCATGAAATCAGTGCACATAGACAACTCCACAAATAACTTAGCCAACTAAACATGATTCTCATATTCAAGTACTTATGTATCACAAATTCAATTCAAATTAATTACTATGGATCATGGCTTAGTTGCCATCATTTATTAATAAATTAAGCATCAAACAGATTCTGAATTTTAGTATCAATTTTTAATCTTTGACTTTAACCTTCAAACACATAGACAAATAGAACCATGGAACCCAAGTTTTCAGAATTTTTTTTTCAATTTCCCATCAAAATTGGATTAGTATTCCTATATAAAATAAAACCTAAATCTCCCCCCCCCCCACACTCAAACCTTACATTGTCCCCAATGTAAGAAAATCATGCAACGAAGAAAATACTACTAGCAAACATACAATAATAATAGTAATAATAAAAAAACTAAAAAGTAAAGGGATAGAAAAATCAAATCTGAGATCTTGGGTTGCCTCCCAAGCAGCTGCCCTTGATTATTGTCATTGGCCTGACATCATCCTTCTCATCCTATGTAATTGGACTTGTGAACTTCAAGTGGACTGGTAACAACTTCAATTCTTCATTAGGAGCATCCTTCAAATCCTGATTTTGCTCCATTCCAAAAACTGTAACATGGTCCCTTAGGACTCTCGGCAATTTTTCTTCCGTTGACTTATTTGAGAATTTTGGTAATGAATGTAATGCAGCTACATTCTCTTTCAATTCCTGGGTTTGCGCAATCTCTTCTTCCCTGTCCATGTCCAAACTGTTGGTGATTGTAATTTCCAAATTGTCCCTTTGTAGTTGTTCAAAAGCTCTATGCACCAATGAGTCTCTCACATCGATAGCAAAAACTTGTCCTATATCACTAGGGTACCTCATGGCATCATAAATGTTAAACTGAATCTTCTCACCATCAAACTCCATAGTCAAGGTCCCATTATGCACATCAATCATGGTTCTTGCTGTTTTCAGGAAGGGTCTTCCTAACAAGATGTGGGAAGGGTTTGGTGATGTATCATCTTCCATATCCACAATGTAAAAATCTGCAGGAAAGATTAGTTCGTTCACCTGCACTAAGACATCTTCAATTACCCCCCGAGGGTAAGTGTTAGTACGATCTGCCAATTGGATAATCACACCAGTATTTTTCAAAGGGCCTAGATTTAAGGAAGCATAAACAGATAAAGGCATAACATTAATTGACGCTCCTAAATCTAGCATGGCTTTTTCAAATTTGGTGTTTCCTATTTTGCAAGGGATTGTGAACATTCCTGGATCTTTACATTTAGGAGGCATTTTTCTTTGAAGAACAACAGATACATTTTCTCCAACTGTGACTCTTTCATCATTTTGCAATTTTCTTTTATTAGTGCATAATTCTTTTAAAAATTTAGCATACCGTGGCACTTGTTTAATTGCATCAAGAAGAGGGATGTTCACTTCTACTTTTCTAAAAGTTTCCAAAATTTCTTTTTCTTTTTCATCTTTATTTGAGTTTTTAGAATTTCTGGGAGGAAAGGGAAGAGGAATGTTTTTAAGCTGATTAGGAGGGTTAGGTTGTACCTTGGATTTTTCTGTTTTCTCCTTAGCTGCTTCCTCCTCAAACTCTACGGGGGTCGGTGGTGTATCCAACTGTGTTTCATTCCGCAAAGTTATGGCACTTGCATTCTCCCTTGGGTTGACTATTGTTTGAGATGGTAATTTTCCTGAGCCTCTGGATTCCAATATCCCCACAGTTGTAGCCAGTTGTCCTACTTGGTTCCTTAAATCTTGAACCGAAGCTTTTGTCTCTTGCTGGAACAGCTGTGTCTGATTCATGAATGCTTTAAACATATCCTCCAATGATGTTCCAGTAGGTGCAGGGACTGTTTGCTTCGGTTGATATTGAGGTTGGGCTGGTTGGAAGCCTTGTTGCCTAGGTGGAAATGCAGGTGGTGCCGCTTGCTTACTCCCATAACTCAGATTTGGATGATCCCTCCATCCTAGGTTATACGTGTTTGAGTACGGATCATACTTTTTCTGAGGTGGTGGCTGATAATTTCCCATTGCATTAGCTTGTTGCACAGCCTCATCATCTTGTAATGTTGGGCATTCATCTGTATTGTGATTTGGTTGTAGACATATTCCACAAACCTTTACAATTGGCAGTTGACCTGTAGCTAATTGTCTAACCATAGCAGTTAATTCAGAAATTTATTGACCATAATCACAAGTGCTTACCTCGCTTACCCTTACTGGTGCATGATTTGTTCTAGTGCCATATTGTTGCGAGTTTGCTGCCATGTTTGCAATTAAAGTCCTTGCAGCCTCTGGGGTCTTGTCAACTAGTGCTCCTCCGCTAGCTGCATCGATCATGCTTCTATCCATCGGTACCAACCCTTCGTAGAAATACTAGATCAGGTGTTGTTCATCTATTTGATGCGGTGGACAGCTGGAACAAAGCTTTTTGAATCTTTCCCAATACTCGTATAGTGTCTCCCCACTGAATTGTCTAATCCCACAGATCTCCTTCCTTATGTTGGCTACTCTTGACGCTGCTTCATGTCATTCCAAGACTGGATTGAACCTGAGGGTAGGTAGTACAGCCAATCCTTTGCCAAATCTGCTAGGGAGAATGGGAATGCTCTCAGCTTGATTTGTTCTTCGGTGATTCCCTGTGGTTTCATAGTGGAGCACACCACATGAAATTCCTTCAGATGTTTGTAGGGGTCCTCACCTGTAAGACCACAAAAAGTAGGCAATAAATGGATTAGTCCGGATTTAAGTTCAAATGCAGCATCTAAATTAGGATATTCAATGCACAAAGGTTGTTGATTTAAATTAGGAGTTGCCAACTCCCTGAGAGTTCTATTGTTGTTTGGAATCGCCATCTCTTCTTCTTTGTCGGATTCGGTGGATGATTTGTTGGATAATAATTCCAAAGCTAAGTTGAGGCCTGGTGATGATGCAGAAGCCTCGTCTATATCTGTAGAAGACCGTTGAACTTTAAGTTTTTCCTTCTTTAGCCTCCTTGCAGTCTTCTCAATTTCTGGATCAAAATCTAATATAGTAGCCTGAGAAGATCGAGTCATAAAACAAGAACAAAGCAAATAATAGAATAAAAACAAAACGAGAAATTACTCCCCGGCAACGGCGCCAAAATTTGGGAGCTGTCGTTGATACTCCTAAATTAACCTCACTTTCACTTCACAATTTATAATAATTAGCACAGTAGCAAGTAAGGATCGATCCCACAGAGAGTAAAGTTGTTTTAGAATTATTCTACTATTTAAACAGAAAATAAAGATGGGGGTTTTTGAAAATTATTTTTAAACTAAGAGAACAAGAATTAATGATGAAATTAACCAAATATGTAAAAAACTTCAGTTCTGCAGTTCAGTTTTGCCAAGTACAATAATTAATTAATCAAGTTATTATTATTTTTCCTTCAATAAAATTATTAGCCCTAGATAACAATAAGCTCTGCTATCCGAAACTCTCCGTAGATTATCACTGTATGAAACAAGCTCTCCATCAGATTCTAACTAGCATACAACCTAGAATAAGCTCTCTAGATTTAATATGATAGAAGCATTAAGAAATAGAGAATTAGGCTAATCCAAGCAACAAACACATAAGCTCGATTTGTTTAACTTGTTTTCTGATAATCTTAGCAATAAACAAAAGTTTGTCCACAATTATTATTACCAAGTTGCTACTTATGATGAAGACAGATATCAATTACACGTAATACCAATCTTAATCTAGCATATGATAATGATCAAACTAATTCAATTGGCCATATTAAATTAATTAGATCAATTAGCATGCAATCAATGAAAATAGATTATCAGAAGAAATTTCACACAAGAAGAAATAAATAATAATACTCAATTAATCAATTACTTGTAACAAGGATTCACCTCCCTTTAGAACTGAATAAAAAGAACTAGCCTGACATGCTCTTGAGTCTGCACTCCAATAGATGATAGTTGATTATTGAATGAATAAAACCTTGACTCTCATCATCTATTTATAGTGCTAGACAAAGTCCTAAATCCAATAGGAAGTAGAAATCCAAGTCCTAAAGGAATTACAAATTATACTAATTTTCATAAAGAAATAGAATTCAATTTGGAAATAAATCTTAGTCTAAAAGAAATCCTAATTACAATAGAATTGTAAAAAATTAATCTTCTAGAATCCAAAATTCAGAATTGAAATTGGAAATAAATTCCACAATTGCCATGTGCTTAAACTCATTGTCGTGTGAATCCAAATCCATTTATGATACTAATTGTTGAATCCTTGATTTGCTAGGAATCCCGTAAACCTCCTCCAATTTATTTTTAAAATCATGAAACCCCTTCAATTGTACCTAAAATAAAAATATAAGAATAATGAGTTTATTTAGGCACAAAATAAATACAAAAGATTAAGTATTAAGGAATAAAAATATAGCATATTTCATACTCATCAATTTCCACCAGGAGAGTTCCTCTCTTCACAGATGGAGGCTAGGAGCTCTATTTAGGAGAGCGTGTTATTAGGAGCACCACATGGGAGATCCGCATGCCGATCTTTCCTCCTGCCAGGCGTCATTGGCCTGTATCGCAGTCACCCGTCACTGATATCCCATTGTTGGGGGTAGACGGTTTTACATTGTCAGAGGGTCCATGTATTCAGGAGACGTTCCAGCGGTGGTGATCCCCTCGCACTATTGTAGCCCAGTCCCGCGCCACACAGTTTATGGGCGATATGGTTCCAGGATCTTTGATGATGACTGATTGGATAGCTTGTGTCCAAGATTCGACTCATATGACCCAGATTGATAGTTTGACTTAGTAGTTGGACCGGGCACATATATTTATCCGGCATTTGGGCAGAGATCTAGCAGAGGCGGATTCATTTGTTCCTTCCAGCTCAGGCGCTGGCCCCTCAGATGACCCATTCGGTTTTGCCGGCGCAGATCCTCCTCTATATAGGCCTGACATCCCTGTTGATAGAGATCCAGTGACTCAAGAGGAGTTACATCAGGTGGACATGATTGATGATGTGGACATCGACACCTTGGTCTTCTTCTGATGTGTATTCTCGTTATATCTTTTGATAGGCCTCTGTTAGATATTGGGTGGCTGTACCCCATTCTCGCTATATCTTTTGATAGGCCTCTGTTAGTAGTAGGGCATCTGTGCCCCATTTCCCTGTATTTGTAGGTGTACAGAGATGATGTATTAGATGATGATATACTTAGGAATGTATGCACAGTTTTTTCCATTCCCTATATCATATTGCCATTTATTATCTGCTATGCATGTATCATGTTATGCATATGTATGTATGTCCAGAGATATTATGCATTGACCCTTGGATGGTCTTATGACACGGCCCGTACAGATGTCTTCTTCGACAGTTAGCCGTATAGATCATACCCCACCGTCATTGGTGGCATTGGGTATGCGATCGTGGTATGATAGCATGTCACCACCAGACAGGGTGACTGTAGATCATTTGCTACAGCATACCGTGACTTTATTGATGTTTCAGGTTCCCGCAGGATTTGTAGACGGGATGCTAGAGCATTGGATACCGAATAGGCAGGTCTTTCGATTCGGGACCCATGAGTTGACTCCTACTCTGGAGGAGTATGCATGATTGACGATGCTGCCTTTAGACAGACCTTGCGTGCACCTTGCTTTGGGAGACATGAGTAGACGATTCATGACTCTCACTGGATTGCGACGTAGAGTAGTACAGGATGAGCTGACATCTAGCCACGTGATATCCTAGCATTTTCTGTATGACAGATTTGGCTCAGAGGATAGCTATTCACGATATTCTGGGGATTTCACCGCACCGGAGGATCACTGGCGTTTGGCCAGGGTTGATGTACTGCTGCTGTGCGTACTGTCGTATGTCTATATGCCACGATACATGGACGAGATAGACATTGGTGTTATCATGGCTGTGAGAGCTCTTAGAGAGGGTCGTACCATTGTACCTATGATTGTAGCAGAGACCCTGCGGTCAGCATCCTTTTGTTACACTTATCCGACATGAGTGTTCACGGGTCGTTCGGTCATGCTGTATGTGTGGTTTATGTCACACTTGAGACTGATTGGTACCTTTAGACGGCATGGATATTGCTTCACCCATGATGTAGCTATGTCATACTCCTTTCAGCCACCGGAGTGTATAGATGCTCTGTCCTGGTCTACATTTTTGGTAGATATCAGAGATCCTTTTAGTATATTGCCGTGTTCGGGGCTTAGCTCACCATACAGCTTCATTACTCATGCTCCGGGCATGGACTACCTCCCTCTGGCTGGTTTGAGAGGTGTGACTACTTATCACCCACTGGCTGTGATGTCACAGTTTAACCAGTTCCAGGACTTTCATCCTTTTGAGGGGGCAATAGGTCAGCGTTCAGCTTCTCGATATCTCTCAGCAGAGGACCGATCCCGTGTGTATGCTTGCTGGGATCAACGTGAGATAGCTGCTTTTTCTGTCAGCCATCCAAGTTGTTCTGCAGAGTATTCCGCATAGATGGAGACAAAGATTTTATCGACTGCGGTAGTATCCACAGTACCGGATAGTGAGTCAGATGATGTAGATCCCATGGAGGACATCGATTCCTACATCGAGGAGGAGCCCGTTGCTGGGTTGCCAGTATTTCTTCCGGATTCTCCTAGTACCAGTACTGTTGTGATTCATCACTCGGCACAGTAGCTAGAGCAGAGTCTTCATCTGATGACCTTTGAGAGAGATCAGGCTCGATCTATGATGTTGACTACCCTTGATGGGAGGGACGCAACTCTATTAGAGAGAGATGAGGCATTAGCTCACAGAGATGTCGTTGTTGTTGAGCGGGATGAAGCCAGATTAGCCAGAGACGCAGTGATAGTTGAGCGGGATAGTGCTATATCTGCCCGGGATGTAGCCGTCACAGATAGTACTGCCGTGAGGTCCCTTACCACTGGCATGATCGCAGAGATGAACACATATATTGATGATCATATGGTCACCATGCAGATGGCCGTAGATTTGTTAGGTCGTGTGGATATTCTCGTACAGGAGACCACAGCTTCATCTCCATCTTCTGAGAGGGACGCCATGTTGGGCTTGTTAGGTCGCATATACCCTGACTTGTAGATGAGCTTGTATTTTCCTGAAAAGACTAGCTTAGCCATTTTTTCATGTACAGTTTACATTGTATATATCAATCAACATTATATATATGACAGGGAAATATATTTTTTGATCACTTCCCTTTTAGATATGCTTTGCTACTTGCTTGATATTTTGCCTGCTGCTTCAAGGCTTGTGGTCTTGATGTATTCTGAATTCCTCCTGGGTGGATGGACATTGAGATGTCTCTGGATAGTTCAGAATGGATCATCGATCTGTATGTATCCCTACCATCTTTGATGTCTTGGGATTGGTTTCTGTATGGAAATGTGGAGAGGAGTGTGGCTTTCCTCTCTGAGATTGACCGCACCACAGATGGTCGCCAATACTTCTATTTAGGAGAAGCCTAGTTAATTCCATCTCTTATAGATTGGTGTTGCTCTTCAAGGTATGACCGCAGCTTAGATGGTCGTCGAATCTCCTATTTGGGAGGAGTTCAGGTAATTCCATCCCTTTGGTCTGAAGCCAATGGAATGTAGTGAATTGAAGGGTGATCCCAGTACCAACTGACAAGGGTTTGTGTTTTGGTAGGGGGTGAGACCGAACTATGAATGGCTGCCTACGTACTCCTATTGAAGAGGAGATCAGGTCTGCGTAGTTCGAACCTGGTGTAAGAGGTTCAATGCTGTATATGGCAGAAATGGTGTAGGAATGTTTTTGGTTGTTTTTGTTTTTGTAAGGGTAGAAATGTTTTTGTTGTTTTTGTTTTATTGCGACCAGGCCATATGAAATGGTTGCCTACGTACTCCTATTGAAGAGGAGATCAGGTAGACGTAGTTCGCCCCTCAGGGCGAGATGAAAAGAGTGATCCCATGTGCAGGTCAGAGTGCAGGGAGGAGAAAGTTTAATCCTAGGTTTAGGAAAAACTACAGGTATGAGAAGTTTGATCCCATGTATGGGTAGCCAAATTGCAAATGCGAGAGGTTCAATCCGTAGTGGGATGACCTAAGTTGTAGGAACGGAGAGAAGAACCAGGCTGCTGGCTTGAAAAGTATGTTTCCCTGAGGGGCAAAGTGTGGAAAAGGTGTATGTGGTAAAGGGTTAAAGAACCGAAATGACTGGTGATCTGATGGTCCAACACCAGGGTGTTTTCTTGATGGCAACTTCAGACATAGTACCGTTTCACGGCGTCCGAATTGATGAGTTGTGGAAATTCATCGCCGTCCATTTCTTGCAATCTGAGAGCGCCTTCTGTCAATATTTCCTTGACAATAAACGGGCCTTCCCAGTTAGGAGCGAATTTTTCCTTAGACTGATCTTGGTTGTCGAGGATTTTCTTCAAAACCAAGTCATGTTGTTTAAACTGCCGTAGCCGGACTTTTTTGTTGTAGGATCTGGCGATCCTTTGTTGATATAACAGACCATGGAAGATAGTCGCGGTTCGCCTTTCGTCTATTAGAGACAATTGGTGATACCTGTCTTGTACCCATTGATCTTCATCCAGCTGAGCATCTATCAACACTCTGAGGGATTCCATTCAACTTCTATGGGGAGTACTGCTTCCATCCCATAGGTTAATGCATAGGGGGTTGCCCCAGTGGAAGTACGCATTGAGGTTTTGTAGGCTAACAGAGTAAGAGGCAATAGGTTAGGCCAATCTTTGTGGTTGGCGGACATCTTTTGCATAATCTTCTTGATGTTTTTGTTAGCCGCTTCAACAACAGCGTTCATCTTTGGACGATAGATGACATAGTTAAGATGTTTGATGTGGAATTTACTGCATAATTCCTCCATCATTTTGTTGTTGAGGTTCTTGGCATTGTCTGACACAATCACCTCTGGTTGTCCATATTGACAAATGACATTGTTTCTGATGAAAGCAATGATGACTTCTTAAGTAACCCTGGGGAAGGAGGCTGCTTCTACTCACTTGGTGAAGTAGTCGATCATGGTGAAGATAAACCGGTGTCCATTACTGGCTTTAGGCTCAATGGGCCCAATCACGTCCATTCCCTACATTGCGAAGGGCCAAGACGAACTCATATTGTGGAGTTCCCGTGGAGGGGCGTGGATAGCATTCCAATGAATCTGGCACTGATAACATCTCCTGATGTGGTCATTGCAATCAGCTTTGAAAGATAGCCAATAATGTCCCGTCCTGAGGACTTTCTTGACAAGGAGAGGGCCACTCATGTGGGGGCCACAGACTCCACCATGGATTTCATTCATAAGCCTTTGGGATTGATCTTTGTCTAAACATCTGAGGAGACCTAGTCCTGCATCTCTTTTGTAGAGCACATCTCTACTCAAGGAGAATTTCATAGCAAGTCGATGGATCCGCCTTTTCTCAGTCGGGCTCGCTTCTGCGGGTGTAGATCCATCTCGTAGATATTCCTTGATATGATGATACCAAGGATGTTGGATGGGAGGTAGCTCATCCGATACTTCTCCAACGTAATTCCCATAGGCTGGGGCCTTGTGCAGGGAAATTGGGATGCTTGGAAAATGTTCATTATCTGATATGTGAATCAAGGATGCCAAAGTTGCTAACGCGTCTGCAAAGTTATTCCTATTACGAGGAATGTGTAGAAATGAGATTTCTTCGAACTCAAAAGCTATTTTCAAAACCTGCCGATGGTAAGGCAGCAAATGTAGTTCCTTGGTTTGATAGATTCCGGTGGATTGTCTGATTACCAACTCTGAATCTCGAAAGACAATTAACCACCTGATGCCCAATGAACGGGCAAGTTTTAGCCCCATGAGACAGCCTTCATACTCAGCCGTATTGTTGGTGCTGACAAACTGTAATTTGGCAGCGACGGGATACTGCTCCCCTGTACCAGATACTAGAACTGCTCCAGCTCCAGAACCTTCCAGATTAACAGCTCCATCAAAATACATCTTCTATGATTGGCGCGTATCGTACTGATGGTGTTGCTGAACTGTCATTACTCCTTCATTGGGGAAATATGTTTCCAAGGGTTTGAAATCCCCTGAAGGTGCGGCGGCCAGTTGATCCGTAATTCCTTGACCTTTGATGGACTTTTGAGTCACATATACGATGTCAAATTATTATAGGATCAACTGCCATCTGGACAGCTGGCAATTTAACATGGGTTTGTTGAACACGTATTTGAGAGGATCCAAGCGGGATATGAGATGGGTTGTGTGACCATGGAGGTAATGTTGTAATCTCATGGAAGCCCATGCTAAAGCATAACACGTCTTTTCGATCAGAGTGCACTTGTGTTCACTGCTGCTGAACCTTTTGCTGAGGTAATAGATAGCTCGTTCTTGGCCTTTATCGTCCTTCTGTCCTAGCATGCAGCCCATGGCATTGTCACTTATGGACAGGTACATGAACAGGGGAACATCATCCCTGGGTGGTACCAACATGGGAGCTTTGACTAGCTGTTTCTTGATTGTGAGGAAGGCCTTTTGACACTCATCATTCCATTTCATGGAGGAGTTCTTCCTTAATAGCTTGAAGATTGGCTCACAGGTTGCTGTGAGTTGGGAGATAAACCTGCTAATGAAGTTGATTCTTCCCAAAAATCCCCGTATTTCCTTCCCTGTCTGAGGAATGGGTATTTCCGTGATGGCTTGAATTTTGGCAGGATCCAGCTCAATCCCCTTGTGGCTGACTAGAAATCCTAACAACTTGCCTGATTTAACACAAAGGGCACACTTAGCTGGATTCAACTTCAAGTTATATTTACGCAACCTGTTGAACAACTTTTTGAGATGGTCTAGATGGTCATCCTCCTTCCGGGACTTGACAATGATGTCATCCACGTAGATCTCGATCTCTTTATGCATTAGGTCGCGGGAAAGAGCCATCATAGCTCGTTGATAGGTGGCTCTGGCATTGATGAGGCCGAATGACAACCGTCTATAGTAAAAGGTTCCCCAAGACGTGATGAAAACAGTTTTCTCACGATCTTCCTCAGCAACCATGATCTGATGATACCACGCAAAGCAATCGGCAAAGGAGTACATGTTGTATTGTGCAGTATTGTCAATGAGAATGTGGATAAATGGCACGAAAAAGCTATCTTTTAAGCAAGCTTTGTTCAAGTCCCGGTAATCCACGCAAACTCGCACCTTCCCTCCAGGTTTAGGCACGGGCACAATGTTGGATATCCACTCAAGATATGTGGACACCATGATGATGCCAGCTTGAAATTGTTTCACAATTTCTTCTTTTACCTTTAAACTCCACTCAAGTTTCAATAGCCTGAGCTTTTGCTTGACTGGCTTAAATCCCTCTTTAATGGGAAGGCGATGAAGGACAATGTCAGTGGACAAACCCTCCATATCTTCATGAAACCATTCAAACACATCCTAGAATTGGGTTAATAGCGTAACCATGTCACTCCGTTGGTTTGGGGTAAGGTCTAAACCAATCTGGATTAACTTAGGGCTTTCTAAGGTTTCGAGATTAAAAGAAGTGGTTTGATCAAGGTTGGGTTTGGGTTTGTCTTTGACCCATTCTTGAATTTCTGGAGGCACCTCAATGTCATCCTGTATATCCATCAAGGCTGAATTCATCTCTACATCAAAGGTACAATCCTTGTGGAGAAGAGGCACCGTATCAGCAAGTACAGGCATTTCTAAATTCAGAGTCCTGAAATAAAATATGCTTTCACTTAGTATATATGAAATCTGTTGATCATACACAGTGTTAGCATATACAGGCAAAATAAACTGCTAATATTGTACAAAAAGTAAGTAGTTATTATATCTACAGGGCAGAAAGAGTTTCTGCCCGCTTTACCCTTGACGACCAATGAAAGGAGTGCTGTTCTAATTGGCAAGGGTAAAGTCTAGGTGGATCGCAGTGATGGAGGGATTGTCATCATCCTCCCTGTCCCGAATGATGGCCATTACGTCTGGGCAATCATCGTCTGGGGTATATCTGTTGGTATGTTAATCATGAACGATGATGCGTATGCCTGACATCATTCGGATGATGTCTTGCTTGACTCTTTGTTTAACTTTCTCCACAGTGGGGTTTGAAACAAAGACTCTTTTCTCCTTTACCGTTACCGGCTTGGGAAATAACATAGCCAGGACACTGGCTGGCACCTTTACAGGAGGATAACAGTTCATATATATAATTATATATATATAAAAGCGAATAAATGCACCGGATATAAAATCCAGGCTCATCGAACAGAGTCCGACCATAGTTCATATATATATATATATATATATATATATATATATATATATATATATATATATAAGAGCGAATAAACGCATCGGATATAAAATCCAGGCTCATCGAACAGAGTCCGACCACAGTTCATATATATATATATATATATATATATATATATATATATATATATATATATATATATATATATATGATCAGCCGGAAATGAAACCACGGACCGAAGTCCGGGCAAAAGCAAGCAACATGACTCTCAACGTGAAGAAGGGTGTGTGCAGAGATGAAGAGAAAGACTCTAAAGTGTGTGAGAAGGCTTACAGTTGACTGTCAAAGAAGACTTCTATATCTTTAAAGTGGGTAAACACTGGGTTTTATTGGTACAAAAGAAGCTATATATGAGCTCACAGGTGTTTAAAATGAGAAAGTACACTGCATGGGGTGAGTGCAGAGAAAATTGGGCAGGGCTTCCTCGCCGTTTTCTCTTGCAAAATGGGCAGCCTAATCCCTCTATTTATAGACGATTTAGCTGCAGGTGTACCTGCGGCTGAGCCACAAGTGTACCAGAGACAACCCGGGTAGGCCCGGGGTTTTTGGGTCAAGTCGTCTTGAAGTACGTGCACTCGGGCACTATAATGTCCACTCGAACTTTTAGAAGTGCAATCCGGGCATCCGTTTGAGGTATACATGTAAGACCCCAAATTATTAATAAATGAAATTTAATTTTCTCTATTTATAATTTTGAAATATTAAGGGTTGATTTAATTAATGTGGTTAGTTATGGATAAAATGCGCAAATATTTTAAATAAACAGGTGGTTATAAAATATTCATTGTTGTCGGGGAATATTCGTTTGGTCGTGAAATATTCTTGCTGTCGGGGAATATTCGTACGACGACGCAGTCTTTTGTGGGCCCCATAACGGAAAGCGATTGGATGAAGAAAAAATGACAAGTATAAGTTGTTTATAAATAACGGCGTTGTTGTTACCGTTAACACTGTTGGAATACCCGGTGGTTAAAACACAGTAATACGCATTGTTGCACAGTAGCACACGGTATTGCACCAATTATTCATTCTTACGTAAGAAGGCACTACTCAATAATTGTTACAGTAGTTACTGTTCAGTATTTTATTGATTCAATAATTGCTGCGTTGATATTTTATATTACTGTTGTTTCAATAATTGTCACTACACAGTATTTTCTATTATCGAAGCAATAATTCATATTATCTGAATAATATTATTAGAAAATATTATTGCCAATGTCTATAATTTTTTGTCTAAGTAGAGGTTTGGTCACCTAATTGCGCGCCAGTAAGGAGAAATTCTTATTGGAAAGCCCCCTCTTTCCTGGGAACGGCCTGGTTGCCAGTACTGTGATTCTGTAATATTATTTGTGAATAATTAATTATTGATTTATATGATGAGAAAAATATTGATTTTATGTGGTTATAGATGGAGAAAATTTTTAAAGTGACAATTGTTAAAAAATTGATATTTTATCTTTTCTGATAAAATAATATTTTATTATATTATTATAATATAATAATGATGATATTTTTACAATGAATGTGGGATATATGAGTATATGAGGAGGAAGAGTATTTTTGTTGCAAAAGTTGTTTAAAACATGTTAAACATGTCTGTGGGCCTATTTCTTGACTGAAATTTGATTATAGCATGTAAAATCGTCCGTTTATGGATTTCGGTCAATTTCTGTTTGGAATTTGGAAAAACTTTCTTCTGCAAAGTTGTAGAGAATTGAATTTCCTATAAAAATTCGCGAGATTCGAATTTTCTGATAAAAGAGCTATTTATTATGAATTATTGAAGTTCCGTAGTTCCGAAATAATTAATTTTTGGAAGTTTTAAATATTTATAATTACAAAAATGTTTTTGGTCATATAATTGGGTCTTGCATGTGATGTAAATGGCTGATTTCAGATCTAAGAGTGGGCGTAAGAAATTTGGTTATATATATTCTTATATTCAATTTTCTGATTTGGTGTTCTAAGCATTTTCCTATAAATAGGGTGCTTAGGTTAGAATTAAAAATTACACCAGAAACTAAAGATTTCTCTCTCTTTCTCTCTCTATAATATCGAGCGTATTTGTGAGTATTTTAGTACTTTGAGTATTGCTATACGGTGCAAGTTCTTTCAGCACTATATCCAATATTCCAGTCAGAAGTACTATTCTTTCTGAGGTAAGGGATATTATTTATTTAAAAATGATATTATTTCTTCAATATCATTATGTCGAAATATTGGTTGAATTTTTTTTTTAAATTTGGAACTTACTATTCACGAGTTACTATTCCCGAGTTACTATTTACGAGTTACTATTCACGAAGCATGATGATTTTTTTTGTAAAATTTCTATCTTTTAGTGTCGGAGTCACTATTCACGTATACGGCACTATTCACGTATAGGACACTATTTACGAATACGACACTATTCACAGAAAAATTAAATTTTTATTTTTCATCCAAAATATCTATTATGGATACTAGCTTTGATTGTATCCATGTTTTGATCATTCTTGAATTTTACTTCACTATGATTATTTATGAAGTATTTTTGAACTCGGTTTGGTTGAAGTACGAATCCTTAATATTTGTTCTTTTATTTCACTGGATTCGTTTTCTTTAAAATATTTTTTATCATCCTCCGTCCTAAATGATGATATAACTGAATATCTTTGGCCTGTAGTGCAAAGATGAATGATTTTATGATGAATATCTTTGGCCTATAGTGCAAAGATGAACAGGTGTTTAGATGAACATGACCAACTGATGAATATCTTTGGCCTGTAGTGCAAAGATGAATATTTGATTCCAAATATACATTGATTGATGTTACAGGGATAAAAGATAGACGATGAACTTTTATATTCATATAGATTTCATTCTCTACTTAACTCTTCTAATGAATTATTAATTTCGCTGCGAGTATTGATTTAAAACTTGTTGTCTATTGTATATTCTATTAGATTTTTCCCTGTTGAAGACTAACGATAATTTGTTCTGTATTATCTTACTCATAATGTTTTTTACTGGGCTAGTTGAGCTCACCCTTTTCCTTTTTGTTCCATTTTCTTCTCAGGATGCGAGAATGTAGCGAGTACTAGTCGGGGTATGGAATGATGGTTCTAGAAGTTATTTTAGTAGTCCTCACCATTTTTGTAAAATAATGTATCAATAATTGAAATGAAGACTTATTTGAGTGTGGATATTGTCTAGATGACAATATTTGTATTTAAACTCACAGTTTTTATGTTGTATTAATAAAGTTGTAGTTGTTTCTGTACCATGTATTTTGACGACTCAGAATGGGTGTTGTATACCTGTTTTGAGGGCGTCACAGTTGGTATCAGAGCTTAGGGATATGGTCTCTGGCGGAGATTGGGGAATAGTACTAGGAGGGGAGAGATGAGTAATCCTTCGCTAGTATGTCATACCTAAGTTTATTTGTTGGTCAGTCGAACTATATGGTTAATATGTGATATATTAATTTGTTTAATTAACCCTTGTTTTATGGCAGTATTTAAGAATGACAGCTGACAATATTAACGGTGGAGTTAATGAGACCGTGGAAACACCTTTAATCACCACCTAGGGGAACGTGCAACAGGAAGTCAATATTCCTCCTGTAAATAACACCACTGAGCAGACGATGAACGACGGGATGTTTAGGAGCTTTTTGCAGTTCATGCAAAACCAGACGAGGGAGACTCGTGAACAGAATACGGGTGGAAATGATAGCAACGTGCGGCTTGTCACGGCCAAGCAGTTTAAAGAGTTGGGACCACCAGAATTTAAGGGAAAGCCAGATCCGATCATGGCGGAAACGTGGATCAAGCAAATTACCAAGATATTCGATGTCTTGGGATACACGGAGGAACAGAAGGTTCCATTCGCCACCTTTATGTTTCGTGGCGAGACAGACTACTGGTGGGAGTCTGTGAAACGGACCCAGCCTGCCGCACTCAGCATGTCTTGGGAAACGTTTCAGAAACTTTTCAACGAAAAATACTTTCCTGAAAGTATTCACCATATAAAGGAGGTAGAGTTTATTAAACTAGAACAAAACAACATGACGGTGTCCCAATACGAGGCGAAGTTCGCAGAGTTATCCAGGTTTGCACCTCATTTGGTAGAAAATGAGGAACGAATGACGAGGATGTTTCTGAGAGGTTTAAAACCCGAGATTCGGCAATATCTTATCTCTCATAAATTTTCTTTATATTCAGATGTTGTCAACAGGGCTCAATTATTAGAGCGAGATAGCGAGTACGTTCAACCAAGGGACCGCAACCAGGGTCATACCGGTGGCAGCAGTCATCAGAGCAATGAAAACCAGCAGGGAGGAAAACATTCAGACAAAAGCGACAACCACTCTGGTGGTACTCATGGCCATGAAAATAGAAGAAGCGAGTCGGGGGGAGATTTTAAAAAGAGGAGATTCAACAATGACACTGTGAAGACGTCAGCACCAGCAGCAACTGGTTTTAAGGGAGGAGAACAACCACCGGTTGTATGCTATAAATGTGGAAAAGAGGGACACATCAGCCCAAACTGTCCACAACAGTTCAAGGTATGCTATAATTGTGGAAAGGAAGGACATATCGCTCGAGATTGTACGGTAGCGAAACCAAGCTCAGTGGGGATTGTGACTCAAAAGGCTGTCCCAGAAAATTCAAAGTCAACGGTTCCTGGAAGAGCGTTTGTCGTGACTGGTTAACATGCGAGGAACCTAAACGAGGTGATCACGGGTAAGCTAATCATAAATTCATGCGAAGTTTATACCTTACTAGATACCGGTGCTACCCATTCTTTTATCTCTTCTACTTGTGCTCAACGTTTAAACTTGATTCCGGAGAAGTTAGAATTTGACCTATCTGTGGAAACTCCGTTAGGAGAAACTTTCGTTACATCCACTGTTTATAAATCTTGTTTGATCCAAGTTGGCACCATCACATTACTTGTTGACCTTATCTCTTTAAAGATACTTGCATTTGACGTGATTTTAGGGATTGATTGGTTAACTACTCATCATGCCAAAATTGATTATTTTCGTAAGGTTGTTAGTTTTCATATTCCTAACCAACCTGTTATTCGAATTCAAGCAACCAAACCATTGAAGTCAAACTCTTTAATATCAAGCCAAAAAGCCATTCGTTTATTGAAAAATGGATGTCAAGCTTTCTTAGCCTATGTCATGGACTTGAACAAAAATACGTCAGATTTGAATGATATTTCTGTTGTTGGTAAAATCCCTGACGTATTTTCTGAAGAATTTCTTGGCCTACCTCCAAAGCGTGATATTGAATTTTGTATAATCTTTGAATCCGGTACAAAACCCACTTCTAAAATCTTATATCAAATGGCTCCTATTGAACTTCAGGAGTTAAAAATTCAACTATAGAATTTGGTACCCGAGCCTTTATCTGGTGACTTCCTTTGTGGAATGCACCGAAGCCAGACTCTCCGTAGGGGACGCCGTATTCATGCGGTAGTAAACTGATAGGTGTCATTGTGATGTGCTATCCAAGATTGTGATATGAGTCACAGTTGAGATCAACCTAAGTCAGTAATCGAAATACGTAGCTTTCTATGCTTAGCTGGTTATTATCGAAGATTTTGTGGAAAGATTTTCTCGAATTGCTACTCCATTAACTCAGTTGACTCATAGAGATACAAAATTCGAATGGATCAAGGAATGTGGGAAGAGCTTCGAAGAACTCAAGGGGAGACTCATTTTGGTACATGTTCTGACCATACCATCTTGGAAAAGCGAACGTGGTAGCTGACGTGTTGAGTAAAATATCGTATACGAGTACAAGTGTGATATTGTCAAAGACCCATTTTGTATGACTTACAAATGATAGAGTTGAAGACTCTAGGTACCCATGTGATGATATACGAGTAGAATCAACTTTAATTGATAAAGTTAAAACCGTTCAAGCTACACACCGGAGCTGATGAATATGAAGAAGGAGGTACAAGAAGTCCTTATTCCAAAAGCGAGAATCGGCGATGTGAGGAAAGCTCAAACCTTTGATTTATTAGTCCATTTAAAATTCTCGATCGAATAGGAACTATGGCCTATAGACTCGTTTTACCGCCAAGTATGACGCGTGTTCATAACATTTTTCGTGTATCGATGTTACGTAAATATGTGGATTACCCGAACCACATTATTGAGTTAGAACCAGACGAGATAGCAGAAGATTTAACGTACGAGGAGGTACCAGTCAAGATCTTGGATAGGAAGGAGCATGTCCTACGCATGTCAATTTCGAGGACGAAATTTCATAAGGAGGGGAGGTTGTAAGACCCCAAATTATTAATAAATGATATTTAATTTTCTCTATTTATCATTTTGAAATAGTAAGGGTTGATTTGATTAATGTGGTTAGTTATGGATAAAATGCGCAAATATTTTAAATGAGTAGGTGGTTATAAAATATTCATTGTTGGCGGGGAATATTCGTTTGGTCGTGGAATATTCTTGCTGTCGGGGAATATTCGTACGACGGCGCAGTCTTTTGTGGGTCCCATAACGAAAAGCGATTGGATGAAGAAAATGACAAGTATAAGTTGTTTATAAATAACGTCGTTGTTGTTACCGTTAACACTGTTGGAATACCCGGTGGTTAAAACACAGTAATACGCGTTGTTGCACAGTAGCACACGGTATTGCACCAATTATTGATTCTTACGTAAGAAGGCACTACTCAATAATTGTTACAGTAGTTACTGTTCTGTATTTTATTGATTCAATAATTGCTGCGTTGATATTTTATATTACTGTTGTTTCAATAATTGTCACTACACAGTATTTTCCATTATCGAAGCAATAATTCATATTATCTGAATAATATTATTAGAAAACATTATTGGCAATGTATAGAAAGTTCTGTCTAAGGAGAGATTTGGTCACCTAATTGCGCGCCAGTAAGGAGAAATTCTTATTAGAAAGCCCACTCTTTCCTAGGAACGGCCTGGTTACCAGTACTGTGATTCTGTAATATTATTTGTGAATAATTAATTATTGATTTAGATGATGAGAAAAATATTGATTTTATGTGGTTATAGATGGAGAAAATTTTTAAAGTGACAATTGTTAAAAAATTGATATTTTATCTTTTCTGATAAAATAATATTTTATTATATTATTATAATATAATAATGATGATATTTTTACAATGAATGTGGGATATATGAGTATATGAGAAGGAATAGTATTTTTGTTGTAAAAGTTGTTTAAAACATGTTAAACATGTCTGTGGGCCCATATCTTGACTGAAATTTGATTATAGCCTGTAAAATCGTCCGTTTATGGATTTCGGTCAATTTCTGTTTGAAATTTAGAAAAACTTTCTTCTGCAAAGTTGTAGAGAATTGAATTTCCTATAAAAAAAATGCGAGATTTGAATTTTCTGATGAAAGAGCTATTTATTATGAATTATTAAAGTTCCGTAGTTCCGAAATAATTATTTTTTGGAAGTTTTAAATATTTATAATTACAAAAACATTTTTGGTCATATAATTGGGTCTTGCATGTGATGTAAATGGCAGATTTCAGATCTAAGAGTGGGCGTAAGAAATTTGGTTATATATATTATTATTATATTTAATTTTCTGCTTCGGTGTTCTAAGCATTTTCCTATAAATAGGGTGCTTAGGTTAGAATTAAAAATCACACCAGAAACTAAAGATTTCTCTCTTTTTCTCTCTATAATATCGAGCGTATTTGTGAGTATTTTAGTACTTTGAGTATTGCTATACGGTGCAAGTTCTTTCAGCACTATATCCAGTATTCCAGTCAAAAGTACTATTCTTTCTGAAGTAAGGGATATTATTTTTTTAAAAATGATATTATTTCTTCAATATCATTATGCCAAAATATTGGTTGATTTTTTTTTTAAATTTGAAACTTTTTCATGTCGGGGTTACTATTCATGAGTTACTATTCATAAGTTACTATTCATGAGTTACTATTCACGAGTTACTATTCACGAGTACTATTCACGAAGCATGATACTTTTTTTTGTGAAATTTCTATTTTTTAGTGTTGGAGTCACTATTCACGTATACGGCACTATTCACGAATACGGCACTATTCACAGAAAAATTAAATTTTCATTTTTCGTCCAAAATATCTATTATGGATACTAGCTTTGATTGTATCCATGTTTTGATCATTCTTGAATTTTACTTCACTATGATTATTTATGAAGTATTTTTGAACTCGGTTTGGTTAAAGTACGAATCCTTAATATTTGTTCTTTTGTTTCATTGGATTCGTTTTCTTTAAAATATTTTTCATCATCCTCCGTCCTAAATGATGATATAACTGAATATCTTTGGCCCGTAGTGCAAAGATGAATGATTTTATTATCTATTTCGGACCACCGTTGTCGAGAGTTGTACGATGGCATGGGATTAGAGTTTGTACGAAGTCATTGAAGATGGGACGATGCCCTCCGGTCTTCAAGCTTCAACTTTCATCTGTTACCCCGTACAATAGTCATTCGAGATTGGTTAGTCTTGTGGGACATCGTTGCGTAGAGATGTTGAGACGACGTGACGTGGCATCGCGTTGGCGAGATGTCGATGTTGCCCCTCACCGGTGTTATCGCCGGATTGGGTTGATAAAGTAGACGTTGCTCAGGCTTCGCTGAGATTGGACTGCTGCATTTGTCGAAGGTCCTCATTGTCATCTTTGAGGTGTGCCTGTCTTCCCGATGTTATCGTCGGGTTGGTACAATGTATCTCGTTTGTGAGCGTCGAGATTGAAGCTTGTCGCATTTAAAATAAGCATTTCCGGAGTTATCGCCGAAACTGCATTCCTTGGGGTTATTACCAAGGCTGGTGGCTATTCCCATGGTTGGGACTGAGACTGGATACCTCGGGGTTATCTCTGAGATTAATCGGTCTTCTCCGATGTGTGTTACGGTATTGGATCTGCATGCCTCGGGGTTATATCCGAGGTTGGAATTGTTACTTCCAGAGTGGGTTCCGGGGTTGATGCTGAGCTTCCGGTAGTATCTGGTATGGATATGGATTGTCTTTCAGGGTTCCCTCTTAAAAGATGAATCTGTCCTCTTGCAATGTTAGTGACAGGTATACAGAAAATTTCGAGTGTCTACAACTCAAAAATTAGGGTTTCTAATATAAAAATAATTTTCTAATTTAGAAATTAGATTTCCTAAATAGATTAGGATTTTCTAATTACTTATAACTTGAAAATTAAGATTAATATTTCCTAATTAACATTAAAATTATTAAATCAACAATTAGGTTTTCCCTATTTATAAATTAGTGTTTCTTATCCCAAAATTAGGGTTTAAAAATGTGAAATTAGGGTTTGCTAATTAATTAAGCTTTACCCTAATTAATATTATAATTAATAGCACTTGAGTAATATAATAATCATTTAAGTTCCTAGATTAGGGTTCCATACATCGAATTAGAGTTTCGAATTCCCGGAACTGAAATTAGGGTTTCTAGAACCGGTTTCTAGGGTTTCTTGTTAATCGTTAAGGTTTTCTAACCGAACGTTGACGTTCTTAATATATACCTAGGGTTTGTTACAAATATCGTTTATCTGGTCAACCCTTGACCCTTAACCACATTCTGAATACATAAATGACCATATACACAGAACATAAACACGTATACACTTAATCCTGAATAATTCACCTAAATTCTTCACAGAATTTTGAAATCCTCAAAATTTTTTCTTAAAAATATCAAACGCATACACTTATTTTCTGTCTAGGTTCTAATATTGAACCTTAAATCAATTAATTAAATTTTTTTTTCTATATTTTCGGGTTGTCACATTACATATATTTTCCTATTATACCCGTAGTATTAAATGTAATACCCGAAAAAAGAAGAAGAAGTATTTATGTTTGTGTTTTAAATATATTATTTGAATTTTTTTTGTCTTTAAATTGGGTCAAAGTAGTCATTTAAATTATGCGGGCTAATAAATATTAATAAGTGATAGATAATATTATGTAGTTAAAATTTGGGCCTTAATATTAATTTAACCCAAATAGAAATTTATTAGGGCAACTTAATTAATAAATAGCTAAACCTAATATTACTTCATTATACAAACTGAATAAGAAGAGGTGGCTACTTTGGAGATAAAGGGAATAGCTACAAAGGGGGCTCGGGTGAAGAAAGACTAGAGATTTTGATCACTAGTGGGGTGGCTAATATTGTTTTTTTTCATCATGAGCAAGTACTTTTGTAATTCAAGAACTAAGAGCGATCTTTAAAGATGGGAGAGTTTATTTATTAATGTAATACTTATACGGATGTACTTATTATTATTATTATCACTTTATTCCAATCAGATTGAACGGAGGGAGTAGTCTGTGATTGATTTTGGAGATCCTAAAATAATAAATTGATGATTTCTTTAAATAAAAAAATATATAGTAGTAATAATTAAAGTTTACGAAAACTTGCATAATTTGCAAGAGATGTTATACAAATAAATATGTAAGAATATATGGAATGAATTAAATCTTAATATTATAAGTAATTATATTTTATAGTCGTACCAAATAGAAGTGTTCATATTTTTATAAATGTACTTACATTTAGTATTATTAATTTGTGTAATTAGTTCGGACAGTAGGAACTTAAAGAGTTATATTTAGAATATAAATTTTGGAGTATTAATAATTGATATAAGGCGATGATTAAATGCATATTAAATAGATTATGAATTATTTTGGAATTATTGAATTGGATTATATTTAATTTGAGGTGAATATGTTTAGGTGATGAATAACGTTTCGTATTTGATATCGTTGGCATTTGAGGGTAACATTTTGTGGAGTGTGCTATAAATGGTTTGGAAGTATCAGGTATGGATTCCGTACTCTTTAAGAGACATTCTTGATACATTTGATTTGCTCGTTTTGTCCCTTATTTTAAATTTCGTTATTCTTTCACATAATTGTTTCTTGTGAAATTCATATAATAGTTTCATTTTGGAGTTGATACATATGACTCGAATTTGTACTCTTTAAATTAGGTTATCATGTTTAATTAATATTTATTTTTGATAATTGTAGAGCGGTACATGTTGCTACCTTCTTTTGAGACATTGTGATTATAATTTGATTTTGTTCAACATGTACATATAGAACCCTTTTGTTGGTATTATGTCGCATGTGTTGTGATATGATATTTTGTTAGAATATACCGTAGGGTATACCTGAGCTATAACCACCTGTGGGGGTACCACAAGCATATCGTCTTGGCACGAGAGACATGACACTTTCCGTGGCGGTGTGATTAGTCCACGGCGTCTCCGTTTTGGGCTCCGGAGGAAGTGGGCCATTTGGTGTTTTGTTGTGGGAGGCGTATGGGTTAACCCTAGTTTTCTGTTCTGCGAATTTGTGATGTTGTGCCAAACACGCATATCCGATTTGCATACATTTGGATTCGCGGTCCAATGTGTGATTTGCATGTGTGACATTATTTTGATTTGCCTGTGTGGCATTATTTTGACTTGCCTGTGTGACATTATTTTGACTTGCCTGTGTGGCATTATTTTAACTTGCCTGTGTGGCAATGTATATTTCTGAGCTCACTCGGTATGAAATAACACCCAACCATTTGATTCATCATATTATTTCATTGTATTAGTTTTGTTTATCCATGTTCAATTCAGTTCATTGAGTTAGTTACTTCAGTTCGTTAATTCTTTATTCTTCTATTAGTTTCGTCAATTCTGTTGATTCAGATATATTCCATTTAGATCTTTAGAGATTATATTTTCGTCCGTATTTACACTTGAGGCTTTGTTCAGTATTTTATCTTAGTTACTTTTATATATCAGTTGTATATCTTTTGTATATCTGTATCCGTACTGGGCAATTGGCTCATGCTGTGTTTTTATTCCAGCAGGTTTGCAGGGATGATTAAGGGCTAGTGTGATGAGAGTGTTGCCTTGACCATCTAGGTTGATTAAATTTTTGGTTTTGATTATTTTGATTCTAGTTGGAGAATTATATTTAGTACTTCATTGATGAATATCATTATTAATATTTTGAAGTTATTAGTGCTCTGTTTACTTATTTTGAGGTTTGTTGTGCTTTGTTCGTGACCTCCATTTCCTTTTCGGGAAGGGGGTGTTACATTAAATATCTCATATTTTTCTCATTTTAATTCTCTCTCCATATTTAATGACATTATTATGGACAATTTTGTCATTTTATTCATCTTCTTAATATGCGTGAAAAGTCCACCAGGACTTTTATCCTGGGATGGAGGAAGTATATATTTACAGCTTTTATATATATACCTGCTTACTGCTTTTTTTATCAATTACGCTATCATGTGAGCCTAGGAATCATGTGATCACAGATCCAGTCTATTGGATCTAGATTCGGTTCCCGTGATGGACATTTTCAGCTGTAAGCAGCTTGTAAATTTATTCACGGTGTTCGGATTTCCTCAGATGGTTATCATACCCACGAGGAGTTCGACACTATTTTGTATATTATTTTCTTGAAGATGCTTCGCATCTCGAAAATTAAAAACAATCAAGCCGAACATTTAATATAAAATGGGAGTGTAAAAGGTCTCAATTACTATTAAGCACAAGGGTTTGAAAAACCTCTTTTATAAAACATCACTGCCATATCTTGTTAAAACTGAATTTTTACACAAATTTAAACCCTGTGTATATAGGTGCGAACGAGGCCTCGTACTACTTCCAAATAATTGCACATTGATCCACACACACACACACACACATATTCATATAACAGTTTCTTGAAAAGAGGCGATCACCGTGGTAACACGGATGTCGGGGGGTGCCTAACACCTTCCCTCCGCATAATCAAGTCCCCGGACCCTAATGAATCTCGGTTTCATCAACCCGTTTAACAGTGTCACATAATTGGGTCAATGTGCAAACTTTTTCTCGGTTGTGTTGGAACAACCAGATAAAAATCCAACTGGCGACTCTTAACAGTCCATCGTCGATATTATACATGTCGGACCTTTTTCACTTGTTTTTTCAAATAAATCTCACTAACATGAGAACACCAAAGAACAAGTAACGAAAAGGGACAAATAAAAATCCCGACGTCAACAAATATTTTCCAAATATTAGGGTTGTTCATTCTCAGACTGAATCCGCACCAAGTACAATTGGTTTGGAAGCACTACTTAAACCAATAACATTTTAGAGGATTATATTGAAATCAATAAAATGTTTTAACATGTGTCTAGCCGATACAATTGGCATTGGCATACTTATTAAACAGTTCATACATATTAGAACTTGAAAGCTTAACCAATTCACACGTTATAGCAAAGCTTGAACACTTTATACATTATAGCATAGTTGAACACTTATACAATCAACATAAAGTTTGTATAAGTCTAGAGTTTACACAACCGATAAATATTGTGTAAACCGAATCATACATACAGATTATTGATAAGAATATACATCCACATTCTTAAAACTGACATTCAATATGAGAGTTGAATGAGATTAGAATACTTGCCTTAGCGGTCTTTAAAACTTAGCGTTAATTGCCATTTGAAAGTCCTACACATTCAGTGCACATATACATAACAATTAGTCATGTATAAACATCACTCATGGTTTACATCAACTCTATTACATGTTTTGTAATGTCTGTTTCATAAGAATCGGAACAATATTTAACTTCATTAACATTTGACTCAGCGTTTCGACGTTCATACATTGCACACCCGACTTGTGTAACCCGAATGCCCAAACAACACGCCATTGTGTACGATTAACACATCAAATTCATCTACCATTCCTTGGTTTAGATTCTCCTAGGCCATATTTTCAAAAACTAATGATTAGAACTCATAAATACTTGACAAACATGGCTTGGCGTCATGGCATTCCGAAGAAATCACCATGCCTTGCCCTCGATTACATAATAGCCCTAAAGAGGCTCAATTTCGAACATGATCTTAACCTAACTCTCAATTCTTATTAAATTAAAGTTATAGGTGTACTTCTTAGCTTTTCGGATCATCGTAAATCATCTAAATCGGAGTTCGTACAAAATAGATATGCTCAAATTAGTAAAGCACGTCAAATTTGATTTTAACCTAAACCTTGAGCAGCGCCTAGGCACCCAAAAATAACCTTTGGGCAGCACATAGGTTATTTCCTATTTCGTTTATTTTGTCTTTTTCTCGAAAAAATTATTTCTTCAAATTTTTTTATTTTCGTCTTTAAAATTCTTATGCATTTATTCTAGCTCATAGTCAGAATCATTCCATTTTATAATCATCTAGGATTATAGAACGACTAATAAACACGTAACACATAATATTGTTAATAAAAATTCATTTTATTAAATAATAATCCTTACATCCTAATTAACATGACTATCCGATTTTTCGGGTTGTTACATTCTTCCCCCTTATAAGAATTCCGTCCTAGGAATCACCATTACATAATTACATATTTATATAGATGCATTATCCTTACTTGTACTTCTTCATACTTCTCTCTTGTTGAGTAAACTCAATATACTATTTCAATCCGGTATTACCTAATTATTCCTTTCCTTAACTCATTTAATTCCTTTTCTAAGAAGTATCTTCTGACATAATCATCATTAGCTAAACATCATGCTTAACTATTATTTTAATCATTCGGGATATCACAGTCACCCACTCTTCTAGAAATTCAGTCCTCAAAATTTTAACATATAAAGTTTCTCAATTAATTGAGTTTTTTACTTACTTCTCGTATGAGAATCACATTTTACTACAACTTCTCTTCAAAGAAGTTATCACTTTCCAAACATTCAAGAATCTTCATAACTTATAAAATAATTATAAAGTAGAATGAATAACTAGGAAATATAAAGATTTCCTTTAAAACATTTCATATTTTGCTGAGGGGTCATTGATGAGTGGGTTTTAACCCATGAATTATGTTTTTATGGCTTGTTATCTTGCTAGTTTTTGAGTATTTTCATGTTATCTTTGATGGGGTTTGTGTTTGGTTGTAGGTAATTCCGACTCATGTCTCAAATTGGAGCATTTGAGGGATATGTTGAAGTTTCTGTCTACCTAGCGCGGAGCACGCCGTATCACTACGCTGGAGAGCGCGGACCACGCTGTGGCGTGAAAAAGCTGCTGGCAGGCTGGCGCGGAGCGCGCGGTGGTAGTGTAAAATCCAGCGCGGACCGCACTGGTGCGTGAACTGAACTGTGTTTTTTTTGCGAGCTGGACTCTGTTGGGCAGAACTTTGTGATGGAATAGGAGTCTTGGTTGGAGGAGTAAAAAGGCTATTAATAACAGATATAGAGAGGCGTTCAAGGGAGAGCTTATCTATCAATGGGAGCAAGGAATGGAAAGAACGAAGAAGAGGAAAATTCATGAAGTTTCAGAATTAGAGGCGGAGAAGGGTGGTGTCTCAATTTTCTTCTCTAACTTCCTAGCTCTGTATTCGGGATGATGTTTCCTTTGGTTTATTTAGCGTATTATTCATTTATTATGGGCTAAATTATTTATTAGGCTTTTAATGGATCTCTAAGTGGAACGATGATTGTGAAACCTTGGTTTTCAGTTTAATATAGCTATTATGCAGTTTATCTATATTAATTTGAGCGTTAATTTATAAATTGCCTGATCAACAATTTTATGTGTGATTTGTATGAATTTGAGAGATGAAATATAAATCTAGACTTAATTAATATAGCATGTGTAATTAAATTTGTTGAGAGCGAATTAGTGATTATTGTTGAGATAGAGATATGCTGAACATCATATGTAATCTTGAAGAGGACTTGGGATTAAACCTTGCTTAATTGGAAGTTACTTAGAAATATAGTGACTTAATTAATTAAGGTGTTTGATTAAATTCTATCTTAATTGTGGATTTGAGTCAATACGGTGTTAATTCATCGAGAGGTGATTAATACTACTTATGTGTTCTTGATTAATAAGCTGGAATGGTGAGTTAAACTGGAATAAGGTAATACAAATCAAAGGGGTGCTTAGAGTGAAGTTATTAGCCTAATTCTCTATACTTGTTTGGACTTTCTTATTTGGTATTTGTGGTGAGTATTTATTTTTCTTTTATGATTGAGATACAATTTAATTTAATTGGAGATTGATTAGTTTAATAAAATTTGGATTAGTAGGAAATTGGTAGTTGCGAGGGAAATTTGTGTTAATCTCTGTGGGAACGATACTTTACTTACTATTATATTACTTGTTGACCACGTATACTTGCGTGTTGTGCGTAACTAGATTTTACCCAACAAGTTTTTGGCGCCGTTGCCGGGGAATAAATACAAATTTTCTTTATATATTTGCAATATCAGTTTAATTAGTCCAGTTTTACTTAAACACGTTTTTTTAATATTCGCATTTCAGGTTTTTGACATTGGTTTATGCAAACTCTATCCAAAAATCCAGACCTGCTTCCTTTTGAGGACGACATCGACAAAAGGTTTCAGAGGTTAAGCAAGTGGATAGAGGAAACAAAGGACGAATTCGAAGACGCTGAAAAAGAAGAAGTAATGGCTGCCGAAGTCCAGAAAGCGTTGAGAGATTTTGCAACACCCAAGATGACTGAGCTACAGTCTAGTATCACTAGGCCTGCAATAGCTGCAAACACATTCGAAATCAAGTCTGGGACAATTCAAATGATACAGAACTCAGTGCAGTTTGGGGGAATGGTTAATGATGATCCAAACGATCATTTAATCGGTTTTATGGAAATATGCGACACCTTCAAATACAACGGGGTGTCAGACGAGGCAGTTAGGCTTCGCCTGTTCCCATTCACTCTGCGGGACAAGGCGAAGAGTTGGTTAAACTCTCTACCAGCAGGCTCAATAACTACGTGGGAGGACCTGGCTCAGAAATTCTTAGCAAAATTCTTCCCACCCGCAAAAACTGCGAAGATGAGGAATGAGATCACCATGTTTGATCAGCAACATGGGGAGTCACTGTACGAGGCATGGGAGAGATATAAAGAGTTACTTCAGAAATGTCCACATCACGGATTGCCCAAATGGTTGCAATTGAATACCTTTTACAACGGCCTGCATGGGAATCTCAGGTCTAGTATCGATGCGGCATCAGGGGGAGCATTTATGGTGAAGACGTATGAGGAAGCTTACCAGCTGATAGAGACTATGGCTACTAATAATTATCAGTGGCCCACGGCAAGAATGACGCAACCTACGGTCGCTGGCGTTTTAGAAGTAGATGGAGTGACGGCTTTAACAGCACAGATTTCAGCACTTTCTAAGAAGTTCGACATGTGGTCCGGGGGACAGACACATTCAGTTGCGATCATTTGTGAATTGTGCGCAGGGGAACATTCTACGGATCAATGCGCAATCAAACCAGAGTCGGTACAATTCATGAGTAGCTACAACAGAATTCCTCAGAATGCATATCAGAACACATATAATCAAGGGAATAGAAATTTGAATCAGTCGTGGATTAATACTCAGAATCAGCAAGCTCCACGATAATCGTACCCTCCGGGATTTCAGAATCAACAATCAGTTCCACGTCAAGAGAGAAAATCGGACTTAGAGGAATTGTTATCGAAGTATATAACAAGTAACGAGGCAGCTATGAAGAACCAAGCAATGGCAATGAAGTCACAAGAGATGGTCATTAAGAATTTGGAAAACCAGATGGGACAAATTGCTTTAGCACTGAATAATAGACCACAAGGAACTCTACCAAGTGATACCGAAAGAAATCCAAAGGGAAATAATGAACAGTGTCAGGCAGTTACCTTGAGGAGTGGAAAACAAATAGTGGAAAGAGATAATAACAACTCAGTTTTCTCGGAGAAAAAGGTCAATGATAACACAGTGGATACAGAAAACCAAGGTACGAATACCCAATTTAGGAAAACAAAGTTAGATGACTCGCCAGTTGTGTATCCACCACCACCATTTCTGCAAAACGAGTCCAAAAGCAGAAATTAGACAAGCAATTTGCAAGGTTCTTGGAAGTATTTAAGAAATTGCAAATTAACATTCTGTTTGCGGAAGCTCTAGAGCAAATGCCTAGTTATACAAAATTCATGAAGGGGATTCTGTCTAGAAAGAAGAAGTTAGAAGACTTCGAGACAGTGGCACTAACAGAGGAGTGCAGTGTGGTTCTACAGCGGAAGTTGCCACCCAAATTGAAAGATGCTGGGAGTTTCACCATTCCGTGCACGATCGGGAACACGGCCTTCAATAAATGCTTGTGCGATCTAGGAGCAAGTGTGAACCTCATGCCATTATCAGTTTACACAGAATTGGGATTGCCGGCTCCGAAGCCTACGAACATCTCATTACAGTTGGCAGACAGGTCAGTCACATATCCGAGGAGCATTGTGGAAGACATATTGGTAAAAGTTGATAAACTCATTTTCCCCGCTGATTTCATTATTCTGGATTTTGAGGAGGACAAAAACATCCCGATTATCCTCGGAAGGCCTTTCTTGGCGACTAGTAGGACACTCATCGACGTGCAAAAAGGCGAGTTAACTATGAGGGTCCAAGATCAAGAAGTTAAGTTTAACGTTTTCAAAGCCATGAAATTTCCCGCGGATGAAGAAGAGTACTTCCGGATGGAAATCATTGATCGAATAGTCAATGAAGACATGGGAAAGAGCCTGAGCAACGATCCTCTCGAGACAACATTATTGGGGGATGAGGAGTTCGATGACCCAGAATACATGGACTATCTACAGATGTTGGACTCATTACCACAAGTAAGCAGGTTCAAAACTCCTTTTGAATCTTTACAAACCAAGGAGATAGACACGAAAAGATTGAAACCATCATTGGAGGAACCACCAACTCTTGAACTCAAGCCACTCCCTAAACATCTCAGGTACGCGTATTTAGGCAATTCAAGTTCTTTACCTGTAATTATTTCTACTGCACTTAACAATTTGCAGGAAGAGAAATTGCTAAGGGTGCTGAGAGAACATAAGGCGGCAATAGGATGGACAATTGCAGATATCAAAGGAATAAGCCCGTCGTTTTGTATGCATAAAATTTTGATGGAAGATGACGCAAAACCAACGGTGGAGCAACAACGACGACTAAACCCAATTATGAAGGAAGTAGTCAAGAAGGAAATTTTGAAACTACTTGATGCTGGAATCATTTACCCGATATCCGATAGCAAGTGGGTTAGTCCGGTTCATTGTGTGCCGAAAAAAGGGGGGATGACTGTGGTACAAAACGAAGATAATGAGTTAATACCGACAAGAACAGTAACAGGTTGGAGGGTATGCACAGATTATAGGAGGCTGAACAAGGCAACCAGAAAAGATCATTTTTCGCTACCGTTCATCAACCAAATGTTGGACAGACTTGCTGGTCACGATTTTTACTGTCTTTTGGATGGGTACTCAGGATATAACCAGATCGCTATCGCTCCTGAAGATCAAGAGAAGACTACATTTACGTGTCCATATGGCACGTTCGCATTCAGGAGGATGTCATTCGGGTTATGTAATGCACCGGCTACTTTCCAACGGTGTATGATGGCCATTTTCTCTGATATGGTAGAGAAAAACGTGGAAGTCTTCATGGACGACTTCTCTGTTCATGGAGACAATTTCGATACATGTCTTGGGAATTTGGTAATGGTGTTACAACAATGCGAGGAGACAAACCTTGTACTTAATTGGGAAAAGTGCCACTTCATGGTTGAGGAGGGCATAATTTTGGGCCACAAGGTTTCGGCTCAAGGCCTGGAAGTGGATAAAGCTAAGTTGGAAACGATCGAAAAATTGCCTCCACCGAGCTCCATCAAAGGAATCAGAAGTTTTCTGGGACATGCGGGATTCTACAGACGATTTATAAAGGACTTCTCTAAAGTTGCAAAACCATTGTGCAGTCTTTTAGAGAAGGACTCTGTGTTTAGTTTTGATGAAGAATGCAAGATGGCTTTTGAACTGTTGAAAAAGAAGTTGACGACATCCCCAGTTATCGTCGCACCAGATTGGAACATACCTTTTGAACTGATGTGTGATGCAAGCGACTATGCAGTGGGGGCCGTTTTGGGACAACGTCGGGATAGGGTATTTCATGCTATATATTACGCAAGCAAGACCCTTACGGAAACTCAATTGAATTATACAACTACAGAAAAGGAATTGCTTGTCGTGGTATATGCATTTGATAAATTCAGAGCATACTTGGTTGGCACAAAGGTAATAGTTTATACAGACCATTCAGCTATTCGTTACCTAATTGCGAAGAAAGACGCTAAACCACGCCTTATTCGGTGGATTCTCCTTCTTCAAGAGTTCGATCTTGAAATAAAGGACAGGAAGGGGACGGACAATCCAGTAGCTGATCATCTGTCTCGGCTGGATAATCCGATCACACAAGAAGGGGACAAGAGCATCATAAACGAATCATTTCCGGACGAGTAATTATTTGGGGTAAATGCAGAATTTCCATGGTATGCGTACTTCGCAAACTACTTAGTCAGTAACATGCTTCCCCTTGATATGACAAGACAACAAAAGAAGAAGTTTCTTTCTGACGTCAAGTGGTATATGTGGGACGAGCCTTACCTATTTAAACAATGTGCTGACAAGATGATCAAAAGGTGTATACCCCACAGCGAAGTGCATAATATCCTGCATGAGTGCCATTCATCGGCCTACGGGGGACACTACGGTAGTGAAAGAACAGCAGCAAAAGTCCTCCAAGCCGGGTTTTATTGGCCTACATTATTTAAAGACGCCCATCAATTTGTGAAAACTTGTGATCGCTGTCAAAGAGTGGGTAACATATAAAAAAGAAATGAGATGCCATTACAAACAATTTTAGAGGTCGAAATCTTCGACGTATGGGGTATTGACTTCATGGGACCATTCCCCTCATCTCTCAGCAATCAATACATTTTACTTGCTGTGGATTACGTTTCGAAATGGGTGGAAGCCACAGCACTACCATCTAACGATGCCAAAGTGGTCTTAAGGTTTCTACAGAAGAATATCTTTACAAGGTTTGGAACACCGAGGGCCATAATAAGTGATGAGGGAAGTCATTTCTGCAACAAAGCATTTACAGCCCTCCTGACAAAATATGGGGTCAACCACAAAATAGCGACAGCGTATCATCCCCAAACCAATGGACAAGCAGAGGTGTCCAACAGAGAAGTCAAGAAAATTTTGGAAAAAGTAGTCAACCCAAATCGTAAGGATTGGTCGCTCCGATTAGATGATGCCCTTTGGGTATACAGAACTGCATATAAGACCCCTATCGGCATGTCACCCTACCAGCTGTTATATGGAAAAGCATGTCACTTACCGGTTGAGCTTCAACACCAGGCTTATTGGGCTATTCAAAAACTGAATTTCGATCAAGCAGCAGTGGGGGAAAAGAGGTTATTACAGTTAAATGAGCTTGATGAATTCAGATTACAAGCTTACGAGAATGCACAAACAAGGAAAAGGTTAAAAAATGGCACGATCATAAAATTAAGCACCGAACTTTCATGCCAGGACAAGCCGTGCTACTGTTCAATTCAAGACTGAGATTGTTCCCAGGAAAACTCAAATCACGGTGGTCAGGGCCTTTCACCATAAAAACTGTTTTCCCACATGGCGCTGTGGAGTTATATAGCAGAAATCCATTGGAAACATTCAAGGTTAACGGTCAAAGATTGAAGCATTACTGGGGTGCGGATGCAAATGTGGACACCGTCAACATTACCCTCAGAGACACATAAGCAGACATAACAGACTGTCGGGCTAGCGACGTTAAACCAAGCGCTACTTGGGAGGCAACCCAAGCTCTAAATTTTATTTTCTTACTTTCATTTAAATTTTAGTAGTTACTTAGTACCCATAATAATATATTACGAGATAACATAATCTCTTGAATAAATGCAGAAAGGTTCAGAAGGAGCAGGAGCACGAGAACACAAAGCTAGTTACTGGACTACCAGCGCGGAACGCGCCACAACTATGCTAAGGACCGCGCGGACCGCGCCACCAGTCCAGTCTCTACAGTCCACTCAACGCACACACTGCCCTACCAGCACGCTGCGCGCTCCAAGTGGCGCGGACCGCGCCACAACGCCAGAACTTTTCATCAAAAACAGGCGCTACCAATTCAGTCCAGGCGCGTAGCGCGCCACCTTAGGCGCGGACCGCGCGGCGACGACAGTTGCCCAACACAGAGACCTATTCAGTCCAAAAGTCCCACCTCTTCATCTGTCCACAACATTGATACCACCTTTCCACTTCTCCTAAATCTACTACACTTCCTCTTCCCTATAACTCCACATTTAATTCACCTTTACTCTCCTTCTCTTTTCCAAATTCCAAACCCATTAACCCTTTCCAATTCCAACTCTCACCCACGTTGGTCTCCTAACATCTATATGAAGCTACCCAATATCAGAATCCCAAACCAAGTGGTACTCTAACTCTCAGATATCACAACCCCATCCTCATTCCAACACTACCCTTGCCCAATTTGACACACAGGGGGATATTTCTTCAACAAGACAAACCACACTTCTTCAAGGTACGAAATTTCTTTCATCTCTTACAAAATCTAAGTGCTACAACAATGAAGGAGCTGGGTTTTAACCAATTTTGGGTAGTAAGGCATCATCAACAAATCTAGTTTGGGGGAGTCACACGTTCCGCCCACTATCTGTTCGATAAAAAGCCTGAACCACCTGCCTGTGCCCATTTACATCGGAAACAACATGTCTTCCCACAAACGCCAACGAGCATCATCCTCCACAACTCGGCCGGCATATGATCATTTAAAATTTATAAGTGAAACGGCTGTGTACAAATTCAAGTCCTCCATCGACAAGAAGAACTTGGTGCAAGAGCGAGGCTTAAAACCGGATGCAAATTTAGATGGAGACATGGCTCTGTAAATTGTCGAACGTCATTGGTTTCAACTAGTGGAACAACCACTTCTGGCGGTAATCAATATCGTAAAGGAATTTTATGCTAATGCTACGGAGCACGTTGATCATGTCACCATGGTTCGCGGTAAATTGGTGGTGTTTCATGCTAACGCAATTAATGCTTATTTTGGGTTGGAAACACCAACCGATGACTTGTATGAAGATGCTTTACCGGAGATGGATGAGTTGATCGCCACCTTATGCAAACCAGGGACTAAATGGGTAACTCAGGTCGGAACGACTGAAAAGTTAAGTTTTCCCCAATCAGTATTAAGTTGATATGGTAAAGCATGGCACGCATTTATATGTGCTCGTTTAATGCCCACGCGCCACCAAAATGATGTGACAAAGGCACGGGCTAAACTGTTGTATGGGATTGTGCACCACCACTACAATCGGGACAATTCCATTGCCTTTTATGATGTTGATGTGGGGGCGTGTATTCAAGATTCTATTGACCGGGCCTTACGTGGGACTACTACAGGCGGGTTACTCCATGGGTTTCTCATTACAGACTTATGCCGAAAAGCTGGTGTGCAGTGGAATCCTAACGAGCCATCACTACAACCAACGGGAGTGATTGACCATGCTACTATTGAAAGATACAAAGCCTGGGATGGGGCGCGTTCACACCCGCGTGGTGAAGGTTACATCATGATCTGCCAACCATCACCACCAGTTGCAGCAAAACAACCGCAGGCTCCAAGGAATCAATTCTTGTGGTTGGCCGAACGGCAAGAATTAATGCATCAATACAATGCACATGCTTTTGATACGCTTGCTGAGGCGTTTTCTCGCTGCAATCCTAGTGCTCAGCCGGTTGTTATACCAATTCCACCAATCCTTCCACCTTATCCTCCTTCGGAGGAGGAGTAGTCACGCGTTCAGGGAAGTCCTCATTTTATTTACTTAAGGTGTATATTTTACGTAATGAGGGCATTCCTTTATCTAAGTTTGGGGGATTGGGTATTTAAATTTTATAGTATTAATTTGTTATTTAGGTTGCATGCTAGTGATTTATCTATGAAATTTTTTTTTATTTCTTTTCCATATAGTTGCATGAATCTAGTTATTAGATCATATTTGTGATTTGCTTTGGCCAATGATGAAATTGAAATTATGTAAATGAGTTTTTCCCTAAGTATAAGAATTTTGATGCAAGTTCTATTGTGATTAAATCTTGCTCGGTCTGAAATTAGTATAAAACGGATAGCACGTAACAACAGTTATGTTAATTGATTAGTTCAACTTGCTACATAAATATTTTCTAAAAGGATAGTGCTAGTATAAATAAGAAAGTGAACAAGATAGGTATGAACCTAAGCTTGGGGGAAGATTTGGGTATATAAGCTCGGAAAAAAAAACGAAAAGTAAAATGATGGCTTGTAGTGGATTGAGAAGAAATACTCTCCATAAACGCAAGTGTGAGATGGAGCGTAAAACGCACTCACCAACCATCTCTTTAGTAAAAGAAAGAAAAGAAAAAAAAAGGGAAAGAAGAGAAAAGAAAAGAAAATTTGAGTATGAATACCCTTCTCGGAACCGGAACTTGGTTATTTAGCTAATGCTAGAGTTTGTTTATCTGTGAACTTTTGAGTTTTTACTACATGATTCCTGAAAAGAAATTGGTTATGTAGCTATGTTGATTTAGTATCGGTTGGCATGGGTGTTGCGCACACACACACTATACTAATAATGACAGGGTTAGATTAAAGAGTGATGGTCTTGCAGATGGAATTTTGTAGGAAGGGTGTTTGTTTACTAATTTTTCTGAGGATGCATGAGTAAATCATTTGTATGGTTTTAATTCTGGATTCGTAGTTTAGATTTTAGTTGCATTGCATTTTTGCTCGAGGACAACCAATGTTCAAGCTTGGGGGAGTTTGATGAGTGGGTTTTAACCCATGAATTATGTTTTTATGGCTTGTTATCTTGCTAGTTTTTGAGTATTTTCATGTTATCTTTGATGGGGTTTGTGTTTGGTTGTAGGTAATTCCGACTCATGTCTCAAATTGGAGCATTTGAGGGATATGTTGAAGTTTCTGCCTACCTAGCGCAGAGCACGCCGCATCACTAGGCTGGAGAGCGCGGACCGCGCTGTGGCGTGAAAAAGCTGCTGGCAGGCTGGCGCGGAGCACGCGGTGGTAGTGTAAAATCCAGCGCGGACCGCGCTGGTGCGTGAACTGAACTGTGTTTTTTTTGCGAGCTGGACTCTGTTGGGCAGAACTTTGTGATGGAATAGGAGTCTTGGTTGGAGGAGTAAAATGGCTATTAATAACAGATATAGAGAGGCGTTCAAGGGAGAGCTTATCTATCAACGGGAGCAAGGATTGGAAAGAACGAAGAAGAGGAAAATTCACGAAGTTTCAGAATTAGAGGCGGAGAAGGGTGGTGTCTCAATTTTCTTCTCTAACTTCCTAGCTCTGTATTCGGGATGATGTTTCCTTTGGTTTATTTAGCGTATTATTCATTTATTATGGGCTAAATTATTTATTAGGCTTTTAATGGATCTCTAAGTGGAACGATGATTGTGAAACCTTGGTTTTCAGTTTAATATAGCTATTATGCAGTTTATCTATATTAATTTGAGCGTTAATTTATAAATTGCCTGATCAACAATTTTATGTGTGATTTGTATGAATTTGAGAGATGAAATATAAATCTAGACTTAATTAATATAGCATGTGTAATTAAATTTGTTGAGAGCGAATTAGTGATTATTGTTGAGATAGAGATATGCTGAACATCATATGTAATCTTGAAGAGGACTTGGGATTAAACCTTGCTTAATTGGAAGTTACTTAGAAATATAGTGACTTAATTAATTAAGGTGTTTGATTAAATTCTATCTTAATTGTGGATTTGAGTCAATACGGTGTTAATTCATCGAGAGGTGATTAATACTACTTATGTGTTCTTGATTAATAAGCTGGAATGGTGAGTTAAACTGGAATAAGGTAATACAAATCAAAGGGGTGCTTAGAGTGAAGTTATTAGCCTAATTCTCTATACTTGTTTGGACTTTCTTATTTGGTATTTGTGGTGAGTATTTATTTTTCTTTTATGATTGAGATACAATTTAATTTAATTGGAGATTGATTAGTTTAATAAAATTTGGATTAGTAGGAAATTGGTAGTTGCGAGGGAAATTTGTGTTAATCTCTGTGGGAACGATACTTTACTTACTATTATATTACTTGTTGACCACGTATACTTGCGTGTTGTGCGTAACTAGATTTTACCCAACAGTCATATACACCATGAACTCTCAACTAGATTTAATGGTATTTAACCGCAAACCAGTTTTACACATTCTGTTGCGGTATATTTACAATCATAAAGAAATTAAATTACTTATTCCCGTATGTTGTTGGCTATTTTCATTATCTAAAAGTATATAATAAATATATTATATGTTATCCATGTAACCAACAATTAATATTTGTTCAGCTCGATAAGAGAGATGTGTTGATATCAAGGATTTGGGTTCAAGTAATAGCAACTGTGACGCCCCCAAAATAGGTCTACACAACCCATTCTGAGTCGCCAAATACATGGTACATAATTTAAATATAAACTTAATTTATACAATTGTCGTGCAAAATACGACCACACAATAGCTGAGTTTTAATACAAATATTGTCTTGTAGACAATATCCAAACTCAAATAAAGTCCTCATTATAATTATTTTCACACTATTTTATAGAATAGTAAGGACTACTATAGCAACCATCTTGGACCGTCACTCCATTCACCGACTAGTCCCAACTATATTCTCATTTCCTGAAGAGAACAATCAAAGAAAAGGGTGAGCTCAACTAGCCCAGTAAAGAATATTATGACTAAGATAATGTAGATTAAATTATCCTTAGCCTTCAATAATATAAAAACTAATAGAATATAATAGACAACAAGTTTAACTGCAGCGGAACAAGCAATCCCTTAGAAGAGTCAAGTAGAGCATGATATCTAATTGTCTACTATCTTCTATGATTTAAAAGTTCATCATCAATATTTTATCTCTGTACCGCATCTCAATAAATAATCCACATCACCAAATTATCCATGCACTACGGGCCAATGATATTCGTTATTATCACCAGTGGTCATGATCATGTCAAACAACTGTCCATCAATGCACTACGGGCCAATGAGAACTTTCACCACATCATTTGTCTGTAACATTACAGGTCATGATATACCGAAGCATAATTCCTGGTCATAATCATACCCATCAACAGTCCATCTATGCACTACGGGCCAAAGATGACTTTTATCACAATATAAATATGAGGATGATGACAATGATATAAGAATTCAATCAAGCAAGATCAATGATAAATATTAAAGATTTATAATTCAATTTATCTAGAGTTTAAGAATGTCCAAATTGTCAACATGATAACTAATTTGTGGAGTAAAATTCAAGAATGATATTCATGTATCAAAAATACTTTGGACAGAAAAGAAATCAATTTTTATCGTGAATAGTATCCCGTGAATAGTACCCCGTGAATAGTACCGTATGAATAGTATCGTATGTATGAATAGTGTCGTATGTATGAATAGTGCCCATGAATAGTACTCCGGCATGAAAAGATTAAAATTTAACAAGAAAGTTCAGAAAAATATTTCCGTGAAACGATACTAGATGAAGCGCAAAATTCAAGGTTATTCAACTAATTTCAAGGAGTATAAAAATAATACTTATCAAAATAAGTGTAGATTTAGGAGTATAAAATGAAATAATATTACTTACATACTATAGAGTATGGAAGAAAATAATATTTCTTACGGATATTGAACAAAAATAATATCCCTTATCTTAAAAGGAGAGTAATTCGGATTGGTATAGCGGGGATATTCTTGAAGAAAACTTGCACTATTTGCTACACTCAAAGTTTCCTTAAACTCAAAAGAAATACACTCAATATTATAGAAGAAGAATTCTCTGATTCTGGTGTAATTTTCATTTCTAAACTAAGCATCCTATTTATAGGAGAATGACAGGATACTATTTGGATGCACAACAAAAAATATTCACGGGCGAAGTTCACGGACGAATTCGGCGAATTTTCTGATTTTACTATGCAGCACTATGCAATAAAATATTTTAGTAAAACTAAAACTTTATATAAAATATAATATATTCTATTTATAATATAATAAAACGAATAACTTTATATATAATGTAACAAATATTCTGTTTTATATAAAAAAATTCTATTTTATTACTATTATAATAATAATAAAACAAAAACTGAGATAACTTTTTATCGACGATTTTGAAAAATAAGTAAGTGGGGTCCATGTAATAAGCCAAACTTACAACAAATAATTCATGAAAAATCTCCCTACTTATCACAAATCACTTGACTTCAATAAACACAATTTTAATCTTTTAAACAATTATTCATCATTAATATTATAACTCACAATATTAACAACAGATCATTCCCGGGAAAGAGGGAGCTTTTCGATAAGGACTTCTCCTTATTTGCGCGCAATTAGATGACCTAACCCTTTTTCTCGACAGAAATTTCTAGACATTATCAATAATGCAAATAATAATATGAATAATTGTGTCGTCTCAATTATTGATTTAATAATATAAAATATTGTGCAAATGATATCGTGACAATAATTGAATCAATAATATGAGATACTATGCAATAATTACTGTGTCAATAATTGAATAAAATTGAGTGACTTCTTAAGTAAGCATCAATAATCAGAGATATTGTGCAATACCGTGTGCTACTATACAACCACACATATTACTGTACTTTTATCATCGGGTATTTCAATAGTTTAACTGTAAAAGTTTTGCCATTATTTTTATAAAAATGTTATTTCTGTCGCTTTCTATATTCGATAGTCATTCCGTTGTGGGGTCCATCAATGATTGTGCCGTCGTACAAATATTTCCTGATAAAATGAATATTATCCGACCAAACGAATATTTTATAACAACTTTCTTACTTTGCAAAATTTGTAAATATTACCCACAACTATATATCACATCCACAACTTATTATTCAAAATAATATTTAGAGAAAATTAAATCTTTATTCATAAAAAGTTGGGGTCTTACAACCTCCCCTTCTTATGAAATTTCATCCTCGAAATTGACGTACGTACCTGGTATGTCGAAGAGGTGAGGATACTTCGTTTTCATTTCAGATTCTAACTCCTAGGTCATTTTCTCAATATCGTGGTTTCTCCATAAATCTTTAACTTGAGGTATAACCTTTGAGCGTAGAATATGTTCCTTCTTATCCAAGATTTTAACATGTACCTCTTTATACGTTAAATCTTCTGCTATCTTGTCTGGTTCTAATTTAATAATGTGGTTCGGTTCTTCAACATATTTACATAACTTGACGGTAAGGCGAGTCTATAGGCTACAATTCCTACTCGATCGAGAATTTCAAATGGACCAATAAATCGAGGGTTGAGATTTCCTCTCTTCATCGACTTTTACTTCTAGAATGACACATTCTTGTACTTTCTTCTTCATATTCATCAGCTCCTGGTCTATAGCATGAGCAGCTTTAACTTTATCGATTAAAGTCGGTTCTACTCATATATTTGACATCATCATGTGGGTCCCTAGAGTCTTTAATTCTATCTCCATCATTTGTAAGTAATATGAAATGGGACTTTATGTTAACAACATCGCACTCGTACCCGCATATGATCTTCTACTCAATGTGTGACACCCCTAAATCCAGGTATCTTCCAACCCAACAGATGGTGCTACAGTTCACACAAATATTCAATTTGAAATGCCTCAAAAGAATGAATATGTCTTATATATATTCAAAATAATATTAACATTCCCCTGGTTCTTTATAATCGTTACATTTGTCCTTGTCATAATATCAAATATTATTATTACAAAACTATACTATTACATAAGTAATCTACGGGTTCGCCTTCGTCTTCCCTTTATCCTTGCCGAATCCATCGGTCCGTTCGATCTTAGCTGCATTCATATGGTTCAAGCAAGAGTGAGCCTAACTAGCTCAACAAGTACAACAATTCTAGCAAAATAACATGCTTGAGACATAGGAATCATATATCTTCAATAACTGAACAATAGTTATGAAGTACTATCGATAATTCAAAATAGCACCTCTTTTCATTCAAAACGTTTTACAACAACAATATTTAGTAAAACATTAATTCCGGTCCAAGACCATTAGCATTTCATAAGTACTTTGAAAAAGGACATCCCGACACTAAGTCCGTAAGTCCGGCATAGCTTACGAGCATGTCTAGGTGATCAGCCTATAGTACTCTATGTTGATCAACACTACATTCATTAAACGTTTAAACTTTTAAGTTGTGGCAACCTCACGTGCCTGTCGTTTGACGAAAAAATAATTTAGCATACTCAGTCTCCTTTTAAAAACCACAAAAATATTAGTTTGGTAAATCATTGTCAATACATGAAAGATTATAAGAAATCCAACATATCGTAAGTCTAGCCGAAAGAATTGGCATTGACTTCCTCATACATTAACTCATGCGTAAGAATACATGAATCACAAAGCTTGTCCAGATTGAACTGGAACAAGGGTTAGAATACTTGCCTTTAGCGTCTGCTTACAGATATAACATGTGTACTTTAAGTCTTTAAGGTCTCTACAATAGATGATAACATCACATAGCACATTAGGTCATGATTAGTCATACATGGTTCCTAAAAAATCATACCCTTCTTCTCAATCTAATTACATATTAGACTTGTTATTATTGGTTCCGGCTTTCTGTTATGTCGTCCTTATTTACATATAAAATTGACTTTCTTTAACCCTAAGTGATCATACTTAAGGATTAATTATGTCTTAACAATGTTACATTACAATCCTTAGTTAATTGTTAAACCATTTCCATTCATGCTTAACATGAAAACATTTTTCAATATATAGATTCTAGGGCTGGCGCTGCGGCGCCGGCTATTCTTCTTTGTGCCGCGCTGCGGCATCACATGCTAGGCTAAGAGACCGGACTCGATGCTTCGATGCGGGACATTTTGTTTGGAGTCGCGCCGCGGCGCGGACTCTGTACAACAGATAATTTTGACATATTTTTCAACTTGTGAGATTCTCAGACTCGTAACTTCTTCATTATAAGTTCGAATTGGCTCGTTCAAGAGCCTACGGTTCACAAATCACATATTCTATGTGTTCATGTAAGAATTTTATCTATTCGACTTCATTTACTACAAATTCACCTATTAGTTCATTTTTAACGAAAACGATAAATGTTCGTGAACGTCCAATGCTCGTTTCTTTGTTCTAAATCAGAATACGGTCATTTTCAAGTCCGCAACTCTATAATGTCAAATAAGACTTGTCTCCATCAATAACTAACGTTTCCGAGGTCAAACACAAAATTCGACTTCCATTCTGAGAATTTCACGAATTCGACGATTATCGCCCAATCGTGTGAATTTCTGCAAAACTTTATTACTAATAATTTGTTCATCATTCCAAATGGATTCATTTCATTAACTTCTCAACCTACATATTATAACAACTTATCTTCAAATTAGGTTATGGCTTATTCTTCATAAGTTCATAACTTAACAAATTCTACAATACACGGTTTTCATTTCCTTAAGATTTATTCTTGAATTAAGCCCTTTATACAACATTCTTGCATCTTATGAATCATATTGACTCTTTAAGGTAACATATGATAAGTTCATCATTGTTCTTCATAAGTTCATAACTGATTTAGGTTTGAATTGCTTATTCCCTACTTATTCAGCTTAAGTCCATTAATCAACCATTTCTTAAGTGTTTTTAGCATACAAGTTGATTAAGCTACACTTCTCTTATCACCCTATAATGATAGAGATGGAAGATATATATGTGACAAGAGCCTTACCCTTGATGAACTAGTCCTTCTTCTTCTTGGAAAATCTAACAATGGAAGTTAAGCTTCAAAGTGCTTATTCTCTCTAACACTTACGTTGTTTTGTTTTGGATGAAAATTAACAACTAAATAATGAATTACAAGCTTGCTATTTATAGGCCTTCTAAGCTTAGGGCACTTTGGTCATAAGTCCTCCCACCTCCTTACTAAACCTCCTTACTATTCATTTACTTAACAACTAAGTAAACTTGCTAGCTACTCTCTTTACTTGGCCATTACACTTATTACTTGGCCCCCACATTAAACCGTTGGTCACCAAGCTCTCTTATGGGTTTCCCCATGGATCCTATTTAGCCAATGGATCAATACTTGGGCTTTAGTGTAATAAGTTTAGCTTATTCTTTGGGCTTGCATTAAATTACTATGGCTTCATATTAACCAACTCTTGGGCTAAACATTTCTACCACTTGGGCTTACCCCTTAATGCTATTAAACTTTACACTTTACACAAGATTACACTAATTCATTTCATTAGACTTTATTTCTTAACTTTCTCGAATTGAGTCCGCTTGCGAAATATTGCGTTTTCCATACTTAGATTATTATTATATAATCCATCTCACCTCGATATTATAACGTTATGTATTTCTCAGAAGTTCAAAAATAATTCCCGAGCAGAAAATGATGAATAGTGTTTTTCAGAAAATTTCTCGAAAAGCTTTTATTTTCGTCTTGAAAATTCAAACACTTTAATTCCTCCACGTAGTTAATTCTTCCAATTCCCACGTTGCTTCTTAGGCATCGTGGTTCTTCCATAACACATTTACCGATGATATGACCTTGTTTTGCAGAACTTGCTCTTTTGTATCGATGATTTGAATCATCATCTCTTCATATGTTAAGTCCTTCTCGATTTGAATAGGCTCAAATTCTATTACGTGTTTATAGTCCGATTTATAAAGACGTAACACTGATACGTGAAATACGTTATGTATTCGTTCTAAGTCTGGAGGTAATGCTATCATATAAGCTACCTCGCCTACCCGTTTTAACATTTCAAAAGGTCTTATAAACCTTGGACTTAATTTCCCCTTCTATCCAAAGCGTATCTTTCCTTTCCAGCGAGATACCTTTAGAAATACATATGAGCCTACCTCAAACTCTCTATTTTCTCGATGTAAGTGTAACGCCCGAGAAAATCGGATTTCTATGACAAGTAAATTTTTATTTGATTGTGTGAATTAAATGAATTTAATTGATTTCTTTGTGAGTAAGCTATGTGAAGGTCGTTCTATGACCTAGAATGTGCTAACGTGGTTAGTATTCTGGCTACGTGTTAGAAATGGTTGTTTGGAATTTCCAAGACGATAATAATTATTTTTCGAGAAATTTCCGTAAAAACACTATTCATCTGTTTCTGTTCGGGGAGTTATTTTGAGATTCCGGGAAACGCGTAATGATAGAATATCGTGATAAGATAGAATATCTGATAATATTTCATTTATGGAAAACACAGTTTTCGCCTGCGGACTTAAAACATAAGGGTTGAGTATATTGATTTCCGAGAAGGAAATAATATGCGTAGAAGGAATGGCGTTAGATTTAATTCAAGTGTTATACAATTGGTGGTGCTAGTTAGTATCTATGTATAATACGTTGAGTAAATACGAGGTACAACACGATTATTGTACGTATGGAATACGTGAATTGTACGTGTAGAATACGATGCATATCGTAGGATTAACTATGTATCAATGAGTAATTCATTTGTATTGGATTATGATTAGCCTAATCAATTGAATGACTAAGCCCAATGAGATGGATGGGTTAAATCCAAGTCAAGGCCCAATGTTTATTTAGTTAAGCCCAATTCATTAAAACCGAACCATGGGTCGAACCGGTGGGTCACCCAATGGGTAAAACCCATGGGGCAACCCATGGGATGTCACCTAAGGAGGTGGGCCGGCCACCTTGGGGTGGACTCCAAGCATAAGGCTTGGTCACCAAGTATCTTACTTGGTGACCACACATGAATAGTAAGGAGGTGGGGTTTATTGTCCAATTTGCCCTCCATTCTCATTTCCTATAAATAAGAAGGCAAGGTTAGTCATTTGAGAGTTTTTCAATTGCCAACCTATATCATTTGAGAGAGAAAAGAGAGCTAGACTTATAAGTCCTTCAATTGGGAAGCTTTAACCTTTATTCTTCCAAGAGATTTTTAAGAAACTTGAGGTAATACTTCTTGTCCTTCATTCTACATCTCTTTTTGATTTCTCTCTTGTATTGGAGAATCATAGATGGGTGGTATATGCCTTGTATGAGAGATTAAAGATGACTTACCATAGATTCAATCTCTATAAGTCATGAGATTATAAAAATAATAAGGTTTAATATAGTTTTGAACCATGAAAATATTGATAGTTGAGATTGATTATGGATAAACAATTGAACTCCATCAATCCGTTGGTATATGCATCTTGTTTGGTTAGGATGTAGATATGAAATCCATGGAGTGTTCCACGTGATTTGGCTTAGAGAACATTAGTAACGAAATTATGGCGAATTTTACGGAAATAGATGTTAAACGTCAAAAACGTAGAAATTCTGGATTGGTAGTCGAAAGTTGCCGTGAGACTTGAAAACATTGGTTTTCAATGTCAACACGTGAGATAGGGTGATTAAGAGTTGTGGGTTCGAGAATCGTCGGATCCCGACTTAGAACGAAGAAAACGAGCATTGAACGCTCATTAACGTTTACGAACGTATATAAAATGAACTCAATAGTGAATTATGAATTAACGGACTCGAAAGTGTTGAATTCTTATATGAACGCGTAAAGGATGTAATTCCTGACTTGTAGGAATTCGAATGGGTCAATTTGGATGTAAAACGAACAAATTAGGAAGCCGGGAGTTTTGTTAGAAAACCAAAACTGGTTGGCCAACTACTGCACAGACTCGGCGCCGCAGCGCCAAAACCAGTACAAAGTGGTGGTGCAGCAGCGCCAGACTCGGCCGAGTATCCTACGAACTCGTGCCGTAGCGCCACTAAAATACACAGGAAGCTGCGTCGCAGTGCCGGCAGTAGAAAAAAGTTGACCAAGTTAGGTTTTAAACTTCAGTTGTTTAGAGACCTACCTGAGTTGAGTTTATATACTCAATGAATGTACTAAGACTAATCCTACACTACCTATACTAAGGTATAGAGTGTGAAACTTAGGAATGTCATGCATGTTAACTAGAGATGTATAATGAACAAAGTTGGTACTTTATCAACGATGTTGAGTCCGGTTAACAAATGTCAGTAGAGTGATACACCGGGACGAAGGGTAATAAATCATGTTGACTTTAATAAAGATATTAAGTTAACACAGACATAGAAGAGAAAGAAGCTTGTAGAAACAATGTGAATAGTTGTTTGATAGCTAATTACAGTGTGCTATGTGAACATATCATGTAGATTCTGTAAAGGTTGTGGTCAGTCGATTAAGTTATTTGAAGACGCTGAAAGGAAAGTTTTCTTAACGCTTGTCTAACTTCCATGTTAGCCAAGTTTTATGTGATCCGTTGAACTGAATTGCAAGACTTGTTTTAAAGAAAAGGTCGATGCCAGGTTTAACTCGGCTAGACTATTCGTAAGATATAGATTGAATATTATTCATATCATTCTATATAGAAATGTTAACGCTATCCTATGCCAAGAAATTGGTACGGACGTGAAGGTAAGGTTTGTCTATGAACAAACAAAAGTATTTTTCATCGATTATTCGATGGGCACGCGAGTTTGCCAAAAATATTAAACGTAAATACGTTTAATGAATGTAGTGTTGATCAACATAGAGTACTATAGGTTGATCACCTAGAAGTGCTCGTAAGTTATACGGATGAACGGCCTCAGTGATGTGGACTCCTTTTCAAGTATGAAAACTGAAATTTACTGTTCATGGTCTATCGACCGGTTCAAAATTCCTAATATATTCTATACTTTGGGAATTGAGGTTATGAACTGTTAAAGAATTATTGATTCAGAATACTTTATAACTATTGTTCGGTTATGTTGGAATTGTTATATAATTCATGACTGTGGTATTCCTGTTATCCTTGATTAAACTTGCTGAGCTGTCATGCTCACTTCTTGCTTGAATTATATAACTACAGTTAAAGATGAACGTACTATGAATGCCAAGAATGATAAAGGAAATGCTAAGATGGATGCTTAGGCATTGTGTAATAGTTTAGTAAGTTTGTATGTATTACACATTATAATCAATGAACGATGTAACCGGTTTATGAACCTGGGAAGGATTATACTTTGATTGTAATAAGAAGATAGTAATTACTTTCATTCTGTTGTATTTCAATGGAATGATTGTATGAATGTTAATACAGTGGAGCACCATCTGTCGGGTTGGAAGATACCCGGATTTGGGGGCGTCACAGTAAGTCTACGTACTTCTTCTGTCTGTCTTAAGCTGCTACGAGACACATTCGTATCAATCTCACCACTTCCGCTGTTTGTTGCACCAGTTCTGGTCCTAGCATTCGGCGTTCTCCCACTTCATCCCAACACAACGGTGTTCGGCACTTCCTTCCATATAAAGCTTCATAAGGTGGCATACATATGCTTGCATGATAACTGTTGTTATACGCAAACTCTACTAATGGTAGATGATCATCCCAACTACCCTTGAAATCCATGACGCAAGATCTCAACATATCTTCTAACGTCTGAATTGTCCTCTCGCTCTGTCCATCAGTTTGTGGATGATATGCTGTACTTAACTTCAACTGCGTCCCCAACTGCTCTTACAGACTTCTCCAAAAGTTCGACGTGAATCGTGGGTCACGATCTGACACAATCAAAACTGGTACTCTATGCCTGGAAATAATTTCCTTAACATAAAGTTTAGCTATTTGGTCTAAGTTATACTTGATCTGAATTGGCAGAAAGTGAGCCGACTTTGTCAACCGGTCCACTATCACCCAAATCACGTCATACCCCTTCTGAGTGGTTGGAAGTCCCACCACAAAATTTATTGTGATATGCTCTCACTTCCACTCCGAAATCTCTAATGACTGTAAAAAGTCACTTGGTCATTTATGTTCGGCCTTAACTTTTTGACAAGTCAAGCACCTAATTACATACTCGGCTATTTCTCTCTTCATCTTCGGCCACCAAAAACTCTGTCGAAGGTCTTGATACATCTTAGTGCTACAAGGATGAATCGAGTACCTTGAACTGTGAGCCTCTTTTAATACTTGCTCCTTTAATTCCGTCTCATTTGGAACCCAAATTCTTCCTTCAAATTTTAATAATCCCTCATTATCAAGACTAAACTGTAGGTCTTTTTCAATGGTTAATCGCTTCTTTATCTGGTCACACTCATCAGTTTTGAGCTGCACCTCTTTGACTCTTTCTACGATGGTAGACTGCATCTCCAACGCAAATAGTCTTTGTCCCGTTTCACTCGGCATCTTCACCTCTATCTCCATCCTAGCCATCTTTTTTATTAACTCAGTTTGAGCTGTTAACATAGACAACTTTTCCTGACCCTTCCTACTTAAGGCATTGGCAACTACATTGACTTTTCTAAGGTGATACAGGATTTCACAGTCGTAATCTTTTATCAACTCCAGCCATCTCCTCTGTCTCATATTCAACTCCTTCTGTGTGAAGATATATTTTAGACTCTTGTGGTCTGTGTATATCTCACATTTTTCCCCGTAAAGATAATGTCTCCATATCTTTAAGGCAAACACTACCGCGGCCAGTTCCAGATCACGAGTAGGGTAAACTTTCTCATAATCCTTCAACTGCCTAGATGCATACGCAATGACCTTGCCATGCTGCATGAGCACGCAACCAAGTCCTCTATGTGAAGCATCGCTATAAACTACGAAATTTCCTGTGTAATCGGGTAATGACAAAATAAGCGCTTCACTCAATCTTTTCTTCAGTTCTTGAAAACTATTCTCGCATTTCTCAGTCCATGCGTACTTCACTGTCTTCCTTGTCAAATTAGTCAACAGAGTAGCTATCTTCGAAAAAATCTGAATGAATCTCCGATAGTAACCCGCTAACCCTAGGAAGCTCCGCACCTTAGTCGGCATTTTTGGTTGTTCCCAATTCATCACGGCTTCCACCTTCGATGGATCTACTGAAATCCCCTCATGTTCAATGACATGACCTAGAAATTATACCGTCTCTAGCCAAAATTCACACTTCGTGACTTTTGCATATAACTTCTCCTTCTTTGTGTTTCCAACACTATTCTTAGGTGTTCAACATGATCTTCTGGCGTCTTAGAATAGAGTAGAATATCATCGATAAACACCACGACGAACTTATCCAAATATTGTTTGAACACTCTGTTCATCATATCCATAAATGTAGCTGGTGCGTTAGTCAACCCAAATGACATCACCAGAAACTCGTAATGACTATAACGAGTCCTGAATGCCATCTTTGGTACGTCTTCATTCCTAACCTTCAGCTGATGATACCCCGTTCTTAAATCTATTTTAGAAAAATACTTGACCCCTTTTAACTGATCAAAAAGATCGTCGATCCTGGGCAATGGGTACTTATTCTTTATCGTTAACTTGTTCAACTCTCGATAGTAAATACAAAGTCTTAACGATCCGTTCTTCTTCTTGACAAACAGTACCGGTGCTCCCCATGGCGAAACACTCGGTTGTATGTACTTTCTATCCAACAGTTCTAGTAATTGCACCATTAACTCCTTCATCTCTACTGGCGCCATACGGTACGGTGCCCTGGAAACTGGTGCCGCTCTTGGCACAATGTCTATTACGAATTCGGTCTCCCTATCCGGCGGAAGACCCGACAATTCACTTGGAAATACATCCATGAATTCACTCACTATAGGTATTTGTTCCATGGTCTCCCCCACTCTCTGGGTATCAACAACATGGCACAAATAACCTACACACCCCTTCCTCAATAATTTCTTAGTTTGTGTCGTGGTATGACAACACGAACGACCCGGTAATTTATTACCGTAAAATACTATCTGACGTTGTCTTAACGTTCTAATATTTATGTTTTTCTTTTGACAATCTATAATTGCTCCATGGTTAACCAACCAATCCATTCCGAGAATTACGTCGAATTCTCCTAACTTTATCGGAATCAGATCTACCGATAATTTATAACCCCGTATGTCTACACAACAACTCCTATAAATATCTTCAACAGGAATTACCTCTTCATTTGCTACCTTAATATTTAAAGGTATATGCAACTTTTCGGGAAGTAATCCTAATCGTCTAGCAAAATCACATGCGATAAATGAACAAGTAGCACCTGAGTCAAACAACATGTATGCACTTATGTCGTTGATCGGAATAATACCTGCGACTACGTCCCCTGAGGCCATCGCATATTGGATGACCATATTAAAGGTACGGGCCATCGGTCTACCCAGCTGTGCTGGACCCCCAATAGCTAACTTAGCGCTATTGGCCCCCCGATTCCCGTCCGTCCCCTTCTTCGGATAGTTCTTTGCCATGTGGTCAGTTGACCCACACACAAAGCATCAGTGGTTCTTCTTCGGACTTGGACAGTTAGGCGCAATGTGCCCCTCCTATCCACAAGTGTAATACACGGCCTTTCCCTTGAGACAGACTCCTAAATGAGTCTTCCCACAGGTCTTGCAGGCCTCTATCCTCTTCTTCGGGTCTCCTTGTTTCATTCTGGTATTCCCAGAGCCAACCACCTTCCGCTTATACCCTTCGCCACTCCTGCTAGCTCCCTCGATCTTCACTCCCCCGTCCACTTTCCCCTTATTCTTCTTGTCTTTATGGTACTGGCTCAACGCCTCGCTACCACCTTCGGCGATTATTGCCTTCTCTAAAATGATTCCAAATAAAGTACTTTGGAACATGGATATGCAGTTATAGAGCCAGGGTTTCAAGCCTTGCTCGAATAGTCGAGCTTTCCTAACCTCTATGTCCACTTGGTGTGGAGCGAACCTTGCCAATTCATTAAACTTGGTGGCGTATTGGGGAACCGTCATGTCCCGTTGCTTTAATTCCAGAAACTGCATCTCCATCCTTCCCTGCATGCTCGTGGGAAAGTAGTTCTCGAAAAATATCCCTTTGAACCTCACCCACGTTAGAACCTCTATCTCGGCCCTAGCTTGATTGGCCTCCCACCAAAAGTTGCCTCTCCCTTCATTATGTAGGTTGCAAAAGCAACCTTTTGGGCCTCATCGACATTTGCTATCATAAATGCCTTCTCGATTTCCTTCACCCACATTTGGGCTTCGATAGGGTCCGTAGTTCCTTTAAACTCCGACGGGCCCACGCTTTTAAAATCCCTAAACGTAGTAGCTCGTGCTACACCAGGATTTACGGGGATGTTAGCCCTAGTTCTATTAAATGCTGCTGTTAAAAGATTTAAAACTCCTGCATGGGGTTAACCGGACCTCCCTCCGGTTGATTTGCGTTAGCGCCTTGATTATGTGGTACTTTTCTTGGCGGCATTTTGCTGTTATAATAAACAACACATTTCGTTATTATTCATTCTCTGTTAGTTAGTTATTATTCAATTTTAACAATAACATAAACATTCATTACTCAACATGTTCCGAAAAAGGCTTATATTAATTCATGGTAGTATAACACTACATCGGTTACATTACACAGCCTAAGCTGATTACATTACTTTCCCGCAATTACTTTTCAAAAATTGGGATTTACAAAAGACTACCCTTTGTTATACAAAAGAGGGTTTTACGTCACTACTAGATACACAATATTAAATATCTAAACTACTCTAGCTACTACTAGATTACATATGCCTTAAGGTATTCTCAAAATCCGTCTTGGAAAGATCGACGATAATATCACGGCTGATTGTATGTCACGTCTGCCCTATTTCTACGGGATAACCAGCTACCTGCTGCCGGAAGTCCGTATGAGAACTCCTATGGATGTATGACATTCTCCATATCTTTTTCTTCTTGGTCTTTAGCTCCCCCCTGAGCTCAAAGACCTCCTGTTTCAGCTAATGGACTTTGTCCTTGGCCAAAACCCTCTCATCGTGCTCCTGCTCCCACATGGACTCCACATCCGTCTTATCTTCTATGACAGCTTGGAGCTCTACTTTCAGCTCCTTAACCTCATGATAGTAGTGGATGTTTCAATCCAACACTGACATAAAAAGTGACATCATCGACTCCCCCAGAGCCATCTCTGCCGCTATAGCTACTGGGTTGAAAGACACTACCTCCACCTCTTCCTCTAGCATACCATCGAATACCGACATAAGGTCTAAGCTCTCTGAGTCTCCAGACTCAACCACTACGACATCGGGCTCGGCTGCTATGGGGTTTGGCATAATCTCTATCTGATTAACCGACCTTTCACTGACCATCTGTACGTCTCTATTTTCTCCTGATATCTACAACAACCCAAAAAGTTTGATTAGTACACGTCAGTAGAATAATAAAAACACATAACATATATAATGCATTTTTATAAGGTTACTTTCCATCTTTTATTTCTTTGACTTTTCTTAAGGTTATGACTTAAGGTTTTAAATCCCTCCCTTAAGTTTTATAACCTAATGCTTTGATACCAACCTGTGACGCCCCCAAATCCGGGTATCTTTCAACCCAACAGATGGTGCTACACGGTGCTACAGTTCACACAAACATTCAATTTGAAATACCTCAAAAGAATGAATATGTCTTATATATATTCAAAATAATATTAACATTCCCCAGGTTCTTTATAACCGTTACAATTGTCCTTGTCATAATATCAAATATTATTTTTACAAAACTATACTATTACATAAGTAATCTACGGGTTCGCCTTCACCTTCCCTTTATCCTCGCCGGATCCATCGGCCCGTTTGATCTTAGCTGCATTCATATGGTTCAAGCAAGAGTGAGCCTAACTAGCTCATCAAGTACAACAATTCTAGCAAAATAGCATGCTTGAGACATATGAATCATATATCTTCAATAACTGAACAATAGTTACGAAGTACTATCGATAATTCAAAATAGCACCTCTTTTTATTCAAAACATTTTACAACAACAATATTCAGTAAAACATTAATTCCGGTCCAAGACCATGAGCATTTCATAAGTAGTTTGAAAAAGGATATCCCAACACTAAGTCCGTAAGTCCGACATAGCTTACGAGCACGTCTAGGTGATCAGCCTATAGTACTCTATGTTGATCAACACTACATTCATTAAACGTATATACGTTTAAGTTGTGGTAACCTCACGTGCCTGTCGTTTGATGACAAAACAATTTAGCATACTCAGTCTCCTTTTGAAAACCACAACAATATTAGTTTGGTAAATCATTGTCAATACTTGAAAGATTATAAGAAATCCAACATATTGTAAGTCTAGCCGAAAGAATTGGCATTGACTTCCCCAGACATTAACTCATGCGTAAGAATACATCAATTACAAAGCTTGTCCAGATTGAACTGGAACAAGGGTTAGAATACTTGCCTTTAGCATCTGCTTACAGATATAACACATGCACTTTAAGTCTTTAAGGTCTCTACAATAGATGATAACATCACATAGCACATTAGGTCATGAATAGTCATACATGGTTCCTAAAGAATCTTACCCTTCTTCTCAATCTAATTACATATTAGACTTGTTATTATTTGTTCCGTCTTTCTGTTATGTCGTCCTTACTTTCATATGCAATTGACTTTCTTTAACCCTAAGTGATCATACTTAAGGCTTAATTATGTCTTAACAATGTTACATTACAATCCTTAGTTAATTGTTAAACAATTTCCATTCATGCTTAACTTGAAAACATTTTTCAATATATAGATTCTAGGGTTGGCGCAGCGGCGCCGGCTATTCTTCTCTGTGCCGCGCTGCGGCGTCACATGCTAGGCTAAGAGACCAGACTCGGCGCTGCGACGTGAGTCCCTTCGTTACAGGTCGCGCTGCGGCGTGACTCTCTAGAGGTTGAAGGCCATTTCAGTGCTGGGACGCGGGGCATTTTGCTTGGAGTCGCGACGCGGCGTGGACTCTGTGCAACAAACAATTTTGATAGATTTTTCAACTTTTTAGATTCCCGGACTCGTAACTTCTTCGTTATAAGTCCGAATTGGCTCGTTCAAGAGCCTACAGTTCACAAATCAGATACTCTATGTGTTTATGCAAGAATTTATCTATTCGACTTCGTTTGCTAAAAATTTACCTATTAGTTTATTTTTAACAAAAATGATAAACGTTCGTGAACGTCCAACACTCGTTTCTTCGTTCTAAATCGGAATACGATCATTTTTGAGTCAGCAACTCTATAATGTCAAATAAGACTTGTCTCCATCAACAACTAATGTTTCCGAGGTCAAACACAAAATCCGACTTCCATTCTGAGAATTTCACGAATTCGACGATTATCGTCCAATCGTGTGAATTCCGGCAAAACTTTATTACTAATGATTTATTCATCATTCCAAATGGATTCATTTCATTAACTAGACATCTCAACCTACATATTACAACAACTTATCTGCAAATTAGGTTATGGCTTATTCTTCATAAGTTCATAACTTAACAAATTCTACAATACAAGGTTTTCATTTCTTTAAGATTTATTCTTGAATTAAGCCATTTTTACAACATTCTTGCATCTTATGAATCATATTGAGTCTTTAAGGTAACATATGACAAGTTCATCATTGTTCTTCATAAGTTCATAACTTATTTAGGTTTGAATTACTTATTCCTTACTTATTCGGTTTAAGTCCATTAATCAACCATTTCTTAAGTGTTTTTAGCATACAAGTTGATTAAGCTACACTTCTCTTATCACCCTATAATGATAGAGATGGAAGATATATATGTGACAAGAGCCTTACCCTTGATGAACTAGTCCTTCTTCTTCTTGGAAAATCTAACAATGGAAGTTAAGCTTCAAAGTGCTTATTCTCTCTAACACTTAAGTTGTTTTGTTTTGGATGAAAACTAACAACTAAATAATGAATTACAAGCTTGCTATTTATAGGCCTTCTAAGCTTAGGGCACTTTGGTCATAAGTCCTCCCACCTCCTTACTAAACCTCCTTACTATTCATTTACTTAACAGCTAAGTAAACTTGCTAGCTACTCTCTTTACTTGGCCATTACACTTATTACTTGGCCTCCACATTAAACCCTTGGTCACCAAGCTCTCTTATGGGTTGCCCCATGGATCCGATTTAGCCAATGGAATAATACTTGGGCTTTAGTGTAATTAGTTTAGCTTAGTCTTTCGGCTTGCATTAAATTACTATGGCTTCATATTAACCAACTCTTGGGCTAAACATTTCTACCACTTGGGCTTGCCCCTAAATGCTATTGAACTTTACACTTTACACAAGATTACACTAATTCATTCCATTAGACTTTAATTCTTAACGTTCTCGAATTAAGTCCGTAGGCAAAATATTGCGTTTTTCATACTTAGATTATTATTACATAATCCATCTCACCTCGATATTATAGCATTACTTATTTCTCAGAAGTTCAAAAATAATTCCCAAGCGGAAAACGATGAATAGTGTTTTTTGGAAAATTTCTCGGAAAGCTTTTATTTTCGTCTTGGAAATTCAAACACTTTAATTCCTCCACGTAGTTAAAATACTATGATGCTCCAACGTTCCTAGGTTATAAAATGGCATACATCTTATTAACACGTAATAATAACAAATAATATTATTTTATTCATTATTTAATTCCTTCAAGTAGTCTACAAAGGATCCGAATTTCTCAATCGTTACACAACGCGTCAACTATTACATTCACTTTTCCATGATGGTATTGAATGGTATGGTCGTAATCTTTCAACAGCTCAAGCAAACGTCTTTGGCGCATGATACGTTCGTTTTGGTTGAAGAAATATTTGAGGCTTTTAGAAATGGTTTTTGTACCGGGTTCAAGGTCAATACAAAATTCGATTTTACGCTCTAGGGTAGGCTAGAAAGTTCTTCGGGGAATACGTCAGGAAATTTATTAACAATAGAAATACCATTCAAATCTAACGTATTTTTGTTTAAATCCGTGACATGAGCTAAGAAAGCTTGACATCTATTTTTCAATAAACGAATGGCTTTATGACTTGATATGGCAGTGATTGACTTTAGTGGTTTGGTTGCTTGAATTCGCATAACAGGTTGGTTAGGAATATGAAAGCTAACAACTTTACGAAAATAATCAATTTTAGCATGATGAGTAGTTAACCAGTCGATTCCTAATATCACATCAAACGCAAGTATTTTCAATGAGATGAGATCAACAGGTAATGTGAAAGTGTCGATTTGAATCAAACAAGATTTATAAACGATGGATGCAACGAAGGTTTCTTCCAACAGAGTTTAAACCGATAAGTCAAAGTCTAATTTCTCCGAAGTCAAGTTTAAACATTGAGCACAATTAGGTGAAATAAAAGAGTGGGTAGAACCGATATCGAATAAGGTATAGATTTTGTAAGAGTTTATGATTAGCTTACCCATGATAAATTTGTTCGGGTTTATCACTTTTTTGGGAAGTCACAAAAAATGCTTTCCTATAAACTACCGACTTTGACTTATCTGGGACAGCCTTTGGTGTCGCCATCCCAGTTGGACTTGACTTCGTTGTATGACAAAATCGAGCTAAGTGACCTTCCTTTCTGCAATTGAAACACACTTTGGGTTGCCGCATACAGTTTGGACTGTTGTGTCCCTCCTATTCACATTTGTAGCATACGATCGGTGATCGTTCTCCTTCCTTGGAACTGGGTGTTGGTGCTGCTGCCGATGTCTTTCTGTCATTGTTGAATCTTCTTTTCTTAAAGTTGTTCCCACCTAGTTCACCTCTCCTATTATCTTAGCCATGATTACCACCGAAGTGGTTACCATTTCTGGCATGATAATTTCCTCCATGATGGTTATTATTGTTCCGATGGCCGTTGCCACCGGTAAGATTATTATCGTGTTGTTGGTCGTTATCTTTTGGTTGAACTATCTCATTATCGCGCTCCAATAACTGAGCCCTATTCACAACATCTGAATGCAAACAAAGTTTATGAGAAATGAGGTATTGACGAATTTCAGGCTTCAAACCTCGCAGAAACATTCGTGTCATTCGCTCCTCATTATCTACCAAATGGGATTCAAACCGGGATAACTCCGTAAACTTGGCCTCGTATTGCGATACAATCATGTTGTTCTGCTCCAGTTTGATGAATTCCACCTCCTTCATGTGACGAATACTTTTTGGAAAATATTTATCGTTGAACAATTCCTGGAACTTCTCCCAATACATCTTGAGTGCGGAAAGATGAGTACATTTTACGGATTTTCATCAGTAATCTGTCTCTTCACGCAACATAAAGGTGGCGAAGGGAACCTTTTGCTCCTCTGAGCATCCCAAGACATCAAATATCTTGGTGGCCTGTTTAATCCATGCCTCTGCCTTAAGTGACTCTGGCTTTCCCAAAAACTCCGATGGTCCCAACTCCTTGAATTACTTAGCAGTGACCAGCCGTGAAGTTGAGGGAAATTGTGTGATTAAAGAAGATTTTGAAAAGGATTTTATCTCATACTAATCTACACTGCTAGGTAATCTCTTTAACCAAACCTTATTTACGTACTTAGAAACTTTTCATGAAAATTGGCTTTTAGTTTTCTGTAATTAAATTTTCATGGCAAATTGTTAAATTTATGATGTTATATATGTGTATTAACATGTATAGTTCAATTATATATGATCTATATGTGTTTTAGAATAATTAATTCATGAAATAATGTTCAAATTGGAGTTTTATAGTTTACAGAGAAAATATATGAATATGGCTTATAAGTACAAAAAATTTATATTTAAATTTCATATTAATCGTAAATTGATGAATGATTACGTTCATTCATGTGAAAACGAAAATAACGAAACTTAAACGGACTGATTTGGTTGAAAAATGAGTTTGCAGTAGTTGATTTCGTTAATAATGTTAAAAATGGAGTTTTTCATAAGAACAGTGAAATTATGTGATTTGATTCAAGTGATTATATGAATTAAGTTGTTAAAATCATGTTAGAAAGGTTGGGTAATGATCATATATGAATTATAATATTTGGGTATGCTTAAATTAATGTATGGACAAGGAAATTAGAAGTTATGGCCATATTCTGTGTTCTTCACAGAACGTATAATTGAACTTGTGAGAGATTTTTTGGCCTACTTTGACCTTGTTATGTTTGCGAACTGCAGAAACTGAGTCTGGGTAACCCCGCCCCCGGCGGGCGTTACCAAACTAAATTATCATGCCCCGGCGGGCAAAAATAAAAATAAAAAAAATAAAAAATAAAAATAAAAATAAATAATAATAATAATAATAATAATTAAAATATTTATCAAATAAAATGAATATTTTAATTGAGACATTTATGGAACAAAAGAAATATTCGATGAAAATTATTAATTAAAATATTTATCAAATAAAATGAATATTTTAATTGAGATATTTATGGAATAAAATAAATATTCGATGGAAATTATTATTAAAATATTTATAAAATAAAATAAATATTTTAATTAAGATATTTATGGAATAAAATAAATATTCGATGGAAATTATTATTAAAATATTTATCAAATAAAATAAATATTTTAGTTGAAATATTTATGGAATAAAATAAATATTCGATGAAAATTATTATGAAATAATTTATTCGAGTGTAATAATAGTAAGGGAATAAAAATATTCTAATTTAATTAAGTAATTAAATTAGAAGGGTAATGCTTTGTTAAATAAAGTGGATTTTATATTAAATAATTAAGTAAAAATATAACTAATGAATGTCGTGAATACATATGGTATGTGTGTAGGATTTGTGGTGAACGAAAGTAGTAATCGTTTAGCCTACGCACGAGGCAAGTTCCTAAACCTTGTTTCTTAACATAAAGCAAGTTCCTTATTCTATCTTGTTTATTATTGTTCAAGTCAAGATTTCATATTAGATGCTATCATTCTCTAAAAGCATGATTCCTATTATACAATACTTATTCGATTGTATACATACTGAATTTTATTAGTCAAATTGAATTTCAATTATTGTTGAACCTTGTAAGACTAGCAAACCCTTATTGGATTGACTAGTCTATAGTTGATGAACGTTCTAAATTTCAGAACCATTGTTGAGCTTATCCAAACCAAACTTCCTTTGGTGCTAACTCTAATGTCAAACTGAGATGAACAACCCTATTTTAGGGGATTAATTATGCTTTAGCGTTAAGATATTGTCCATAATATGGTACTAAGAGCTGATCCCCCTAAGTATGAGAAGAAGAGTCCATAGTCTTATGACTGTTAAAGGTTTCAAGTATAAACACTTGACAACCTGGGACGTAGTTCAAGGTCTTATGACCCTCAGAAGTTCATTTGATTCTTGTTATTCATTCTTGATTCAAAAGCCAAGTTTTCTTATTTCAAAAGTCATTAATTCATTCGCATGTTATTATTTTATTGTTATATTATTATACCTGTGGCCAATCGTGCTCACTTTTGCGTAATAATAACATTGCAGTTAAGAACGAAAGGTCTGACGAGCCTTCTACTAGCAAAGGCAAGGGCAAAGTTAACAAGTGATGAAGACTTGTTGTTTATTTGTCATGTTATGTTTTAGACTTATGTTTAAGTTGTGTAAGACTTAATATTTGTTTATGTTTCTGCATTTGAGATTTAAGGTTAGTATGACCTGGAATTGATGTATTTATATTCAAATGTTGTAACTCCATAAGGAGAGGGTTTATTTCTAACTATTTATGGTTTTTCGTTTATTATGGGTAGATAGATACATGATGTTTGGACAGTGAACACCAAATCCCATGAGAATTGAAGTATCCGGATTTGGGGGTGTCACATCTATACTTCATGGGTAGCATTAAAATTCATCGTGATAGTTTAATTTGGGATTTATTGGACTGTTCTGTGTGTTCTTTGTGAACTGCAGAATCTGGGTATGCGTCGCAGCGCTCCAAAGAACAAATGGAGTGCGCCCGCGCCGTACATCGCGCCTGCGTTCCTCCAATGGAAAAATGTAACGCGCCCGCGCCGTGCAGCGCACCCACACCACTCCAAAGAAAAAATGGAGCGCGACCGCGCCCTACCTACAGAATTTAAAAATTTTTCTAAGTGTTCAAGTTTCAAAAATGTGTTTTTAAAACCTAATGTAATGAACATGAAGACATGTCAACCATATAATAATATGATAATTAACTTATGTTATGTGATTAATTAATAAGACTTAAAAGTCCAATAACATATTCAAAGACCAATGTTGTGATTCGATAGGTATATCGAACTATTGATTAATGGATATTGTGAATGTATTGATATGTAGGATTTAATAAGGAACGTGAATTAATCGTAGCTTGTGCAAGAGGCAAGTTTCTAAACCTTACTTTTACGATCAAGTATTCCATTCCCAAATTATTATTGTTAAGCAAGTTCCTTAAATTCTAAATTATTCATTGATTAAGTCTTAGACTTGTATTCTATATCGAGTATGTTCTTGTTCTTAATTGTTCAAGTTCAAGACTTCATATTAAATGCTATAATTCTTTTAAAGCATGAATTCAGTTATACAATACTTATTCGATTGTATACCTTTTGAGAATTATTATTCGAATTGAATATCAATTACTGTTGAACCTTGTAAGACTAGCGAACCTTTATTGATTCGACTAGTGTATAGTTGATGAACGTACTAAATTTTAGAACCATTATTGAGCTTATCCAAACCAAACTTCCTTTGGTACGGACTTTAATGTCAAACTGAGATTGTGACATCCCAGATTTTTAAAATTTATAAATGAGAATTTTATAAATAAAAGTATTATTTATGAGATATGTTGGGTGTGAGTACGTGTATGTCTTATATTGTAAAATATGTGAATTGATGTGAAGAGAATGTTATATATTAATTTTAATATATAAATATTTAATTGAATTATTTATTGAGTTAAATAAATAAATTTGGTTTTGATTATAGAGTAATGTAATTAAGTGTAGTAGATTAATTAAATGAATATTTAGTATTTAATTTAATTAATATAATAATTTTATGTTATAGTTCTAATTTAATTGAGATAATTAAATTAGATGAGTTATGTGATGATTGTTACACGAAATTATAATTAACAAGTAAATATAATTATGTGACAATTTGATGAGATTGATTGTTGTTAAACCATTGATTAATTAAAATAATGAGTATTTGCCAAACATGGTCATAGGCTTTTCAAGTTCAAGTTGGTGTAACCTATGTATTAACTAGTAAGTAGTATATATAATAATTACTAGGAGTTACATATATTATATATTACTGGTATTGTATATTATATGTATATACTACAAGTTAGTACGTTAGTTTTAGAAAACAAACCAAAGAAAGAAGAAGAGAGTTAGAGAGAGTTGTCAGAGAAGAAGAAGAGGAAGAAAAAAGAAGAAGAAGAAGGGAAAGCTTTGAGAAGGCAAAACAAGCCCCCATCATCATCATCTCCATCTCTCTCTTAAATTCATACGTATTTATAATCTAAATTCCTTGTTTTAATTATATTTTTATGTTCTTCATAATGTAGTTCTCTGATAATTGTTATATAGAAGATGTATTGAGAAATTGAGAGAGATAGAGAGAAATAGAGGAATTAAGATGAGCAATAAGAAGAAGAAAAAGAAAAAACTAGAAGAAGGTAACTTCTAAACTCTTATTTAATCTTTAATTTTTTTGGGTAGATTTATGTTCTAGGGTAGTAGATCATGCTTAATCTTGTTTGTATTGGTTTAATCTTAGATTATCAAGAATCAAACAAGAGGATTCAAGAAAGAAAATGAAATGGAAAGAAAATTTGAAGAACAAAATTCGTAGGTTTTGAGTAATTGTGGACAGATCTTGTGAAATTCATACCTCTTTTGGTATAATGAGTTAGAAAGTGAGCTTTATATCAAATCGAAGATATGGAAGTAAGCTATGTTCTGAAAGTTGAATCATATGAAAAATCTTTGTAGATTTCTTGAAATGTCTGTTTTAGTAAGGCTGGTCCGAAGGGAAAATAATCTACCCAGAAAATCAAAATTGTTACGGTTTCTGACTTTGAACAATTCATATAAATTCGTGTGTTTTGAATCTGAAGAAAATTTAAACTGAAAAATTGTAGATATGGAAGTTTACTAGCCAGACTTGCAAGATTGAGCCATTTTATGGACCTGATCATGTCCAAAATAAATTGTTTAGTAAGGATGTCTAGAAAATAAAATTTTGTAGACTAGTTGATGAATTGCAGAATCTGGTTTAGATGGATAAAGGTCTGACTTTAAGGCCTAGATGAGGTTGTAGTACACTGAGTAAGGGTTAATTATATATAAGAAGGGACAAAAACGGATATGTAACGAAGGAGTTACGTTAAAAGCGAAAACAGTATTTTGTTAAAGAAATTGTGAAGATGAGTTTTATAACTCTGTTTGAATTAAGATTTTGGGTGATGGTATATTTTGATGATTAAAAATATGTTTTGACATATGTAATGAGTATAGATATGTGTTATCACATTCTATGCATAATTAACCATTTAAAATCAAGAGTTGAGATAAGTTAATGTATGCATATAATGTGCTCGATAAAATACCTAAGAATAATAGTGTTTCTAAACTTTGGTATACAAAGTGTCTAATTAATGGCTAATAATGGATGTTATGTGCATCTGAGTATGAAAGATGATAATACAAGAATAATAATGGAAAGAAATCGAAAAGGGCAATTTTTTTTTTTGAAGGAAAATTAAACATGTAAACAATGTGTTGAATATGCATTTTTGAAACCAAAGTGGTATAATAAAATGGTGTGATATACGCACATTAAACTACACGTGCGATTGTCTAGCATGTGTGGTGATAAAAATGAAAATAAAATCGAGTGGCATATAAAACATAGTTAGATGTCTATAAAGACATTATAAAGGATAATAAGATAAAGTAAGGTCTTAGAATATATTTGATCATGAGATCGAGTATTGATTTTGTTTATTATCAATCTCATATACAGTGTAGGTTGTGCAAGGATGAGAAGTATTAGCGTGTTGGTAAAACGACGGTAAAGGCAAGTCTTTCAGTTCCTATTTGCTATGTAAATTTGATTGTTTTAAATCTTTATTGCAAAGACCATGATGTGTTATATATATGTTGAATGTATGAAATGTTAATGTCAACTTATGACTACGTTGATTGAGTAAAGCATGCTGATTCAGTAAGGAACTCAATCTTTATACATCTTTATACTTGTTATATGAACTGTAACATGTATGTTATGTTAGTCCAATGTTTATGAGATATATGTTGAGCATGTTATTATGTACTACGTGATGCATGAAAACTGTTAGATTTTGCTGGGCTGTCGAGCTCAACCTTGCAAATAACCATTTTTGCAGGTTAAGGATTGAAGGTAACACTATGTGCTACTTGAATGACGTGGATCAGAAATAATTCACGAAGATTTACATTTTAGCTAAAGTTGTTAATCCTCTATACCATGATTAAGATTCATGAGATGTACTAAATGTTTTATGATGTATAGTTTTATGTTTAGTTGTAAAGCTAATGTTAGAGTTATCTAAAATGTAAAGGTTATCAGATTGAAATGTAAAATTTTATATAATAACAGTGATAAAGCGAATCATAAGATAAGATTGATTCAAAGACATATAGATGATAAAGGTTTTTGATTCAGGCAATTAAAGTAAGATGACAGAAAAGTTTTAATTATTCCGTATTTTATTAAGTTTAACATTGAATAATGGTGTAAAATCAGAAATTAGACGTATTATTAACGACCGAAGTCAAGAATTAAATTGTATGAATTTTGGGGTCGTTACAGAGATGAACAACCCTGCTATATGGGATTACTTATGCTTTATCGTTAAGATATTATGCACAATATGGTACTAAGGGCTGATCCTGTAGGGTTTCGACACAGAAACACACAACGGAAATAGAACAATTTAAACCAAATTTGAAACCCTAAACAGGATCCATGCGGAAAATAGTTAATTCAGTGGTTAGAAATTATACCGATTAAGAAAGCGATTAAACAATGCGGTCGAATCTCCAACGCAATTCGAACGAACTACGTCTATACGGTATCCACACGAACGCTCCATGAATCGTCCTACGATCTGTAGAAGAAGGAATCGCGGTACTAGCCACCAAGGATGAGGATTTACGAAACTATTTTCTCTAGTCTCTCTCTAAGAGCGGATAGGGTTTTTGTTTTGATTAACTTTCCAAAGACACTGATATATCACATATATATATATATATATATATATATATATATATATATATATATATATATATATATATATATAGCAATAAATCGGAATTAATCAAACCCTAATCTAATTAAAATAAAATCTGAATTTATATATATATATATATATATTATATCTTAATTAAGTCTTACTTAATTAATATATATACATATACAAAGCATCCTTTTAATTTAAATTCGTGATTTAAATACTATCAATCATATTGATATATTTAAATCCTTATAATTTAAATTAATTCCCTTTTAATAACGTTCTTTGTGTGTGACCCTATAGGTTATTATTACGTTGACAATAATTTTAAAATCATATTACAAAATTATAAACAGTGAGCGGCACTGTTACCCAAGTAATAATAAGATCGATGATTCGATGCAACCTTTTCGTGACCAATGTTTCAATGTAATTTAATCCTTTTAACCTTAATATCCTAGATTAAACTCGAGTTATGGAATGTGTCATTCTCTTCATAATTTAATCTGAGTTTTCTTGAATAATGAGTAGACTATATGAAACAAATCAATATTTAAGCATGGCCATGCATTTTATAGTCCCACTCAATCAAGAGGCCTATGGATATCACCCATAATATATAGGATGGCTAAATTCTATCTAGATCACTCATATTCCTCACACAATTCATGATGTACCCAATAATCACATTTATAGTCCACCCTATTAAAGGTGACATTTGATGATATCAAAGTACATAAATTCTCGTGTAGAAATATAGTGATTTCAGGTCGGAGGACCATTACATCATTGTCACTATGAGAATTGCTAATGACACTTCGATGCTCCACATAGAATTCTCATGGTGGGTCTGTCCAGTACATCGTTCTCTAACACATACCTATGCATTGACTTAATATCTCATATATTTATGACCAATGAGATTTGGTCATCAGTCAATCCACATACTAGTCTCAATGCATCATTGTTATCCTATCAACAATGGTACTCGACTAGGGACATTTAAGAGTAATGATACTAATTGTAATTATATAATCTCATGTTCAAGTCACATACTTGAAACTATATAAATTGTATCACTATTCTAAGGAATTTTATTATGTTAACATTTATATAACGCAGTAAATAAAACCATAATAAAATCATTCATTTATTTAATCAAATATAATATCAAAATATTAAGCAATTATATCAAATAATTGGCCTCTAGGGCATAAACTCTAACAGTCTCCCACTTGCACTAGAACCAATCACTCATGTATCTAATACCCATGGAACTAGTGTGGCCGTCGTGCTTCTGCTGCGACAAAGCATTGGTCAGTGGATCTGTAACATTATCATCTGTTGGCACTCTTCCTATATGTACATCTCCTTTATCAATGATTTCACGGATGAGATGGTACCGCCTAAGTATATGCTTGGATCGTTGGTAAGATCTGGGTTCCTTAGTGCAATGGCTCCATTATTATCACAGTATAGAGCAACCGAATCAACAATGGTTGGAACAACACCAAGTTCAGTGATGAACTTTTTAATCCATACAGCCTCCTTGGTTGCACTAGAAGCAGTAATATACTCATACTCTGTTGTAGAATCAGCTACTGTCTCTTGCTTCAAACTTTTCCAGCTAACAACACCACCATTAAGGCAAAACACAAAACCTGACCGAGATTTATAGTCATCATTGTCAGTTTGGAAACTAGCATCTGTGTAACCCTTTACTGCCAGTTCGTCTTCACCTCCATATACCAAGAATGAATCCTTAGTCATTTTCAGGTACTTGAGGATATTCTTGACTGCTGTCCAGTGACCTTCACCTGGATTCGACTGGTATCTGCTCGTCATGCTCAAAGCATACGAGACATCCGGACGAGTACAATCATTGCATACATAATAGATCCAATTGTCGAAGCATAAGGGATCTTTCTTATATGCTCCTCATCATCTTGTGATTTAGGACATTGGACCTTAGAGATCTTTACACCATGAGTCACGGGTCAGTTTCCTCTTTTCGCCTCTTGCATGCTGAACCGTTTCAACACTTTATCAATATATGTACTTTAACTTAGGCCGAGCATTTTTCTCGATCTATCTCTATAAATCCTGATACCTAAAATGTAGGCAGCATCGCCCAAATCTTTCATGGAGAAATATTTTCCTAACCATGTTTTTACAGCCTGTAAGGAAGGAATGCCATTCCCAATAATTAATATGTCATCAACATATAATACTAGGAATACAATGTGACTCCCACTAACCTTCTTATATACACAAGGTTCATCTTCATTTTTAATAAAGCCAAATTCTTTGACTGCTTCATCAAATCAAAGATTCCAACTCTGAGAGGCTTGCTTCAATCCATAAATGGATCGCTGCAGCTTACATACCTTTCCAGCATCCTTTGGAGTGACAAAACCCTCAGGTTGTGTCATATACACATCCTCAAGGAGATTTCGTTAAGGAAAGCAGTTTTGACATCCATCTGCCAAATTTTGTAATCATAAAAAGCTACAATAGCAAGTAAGATCCTGATGGATTTAACCATTGTCACTGGAGAGAAGGTTTCATCATAGTCAACACCTTGAATTTGTTTGAAACCTTTTGCTACCAGTCGGCCTTTATAGGTTTGTACATTACCATCCATGTCGGTTTTCTTCTTGAAAACCCACTTGCAACCGATTGGTTTTACCCCTTCGGGTGGATCAACCAGAATCCATACTTGGTTAGTATACATGGAGTCCATCTCAGATTTCACGGCTTCAAGCCATTTCTCATAATCTGGTCCATTCATAGCTTCTTGGTAGGAAGCAGGCTAATCTTGATCTATGAGCATCACATCGCCGTTTTGAGTCACAAGATATCCATAATATCTCTCAGGCTCTTGGCGTGTCCTACCAGATCTATGAATGCCTTGTGTAATTTGAGCAGGTTCACTTTCCACAATATCTTGTGGTTCCTGCTCACGTTCCAACTCAGGTTCAATGATATTTTGTGGTTCTCGAATTTCTTCGAGTTCTACTTTCCTCCCACTGTTTCCTTTAGAGACATTCTCTTTCTAGAAAAATACCAGTTCGAGCAACAAACACCTTGTTCTCAGAAGGTTTGTAGAAATAATACCCTTTTGTTTCGTTTGGGTATCCCACAAAATTACATTTGTCAGATTTGGGTCCGAGCTTATCAGAATCTAGACGTTTTACGAACGCCTCGTAACCCCAAATCTTCATGAACGACATACTAGGACGTTTCCCAGTCCACATCTCATATGGTGTCTTCTGAACCGTCTTTGTAGGAACACGGTTAAGTATGAATACAGCTATCTCTAGGGCATGACCCCAGAAGCTTATTGGAAGATTTGCATAACTCATCATTGATCGTACCATGTCCAACAAGGTTCGATTCCTCCTCTCAGATACACCATTCCATTGTGGTGTTCCAAGTGGAATGAGTTGTGATATAATACCACACTCCTTTAGAAGGTCATCAAAGTCTTAGCTTAAGTATTCACCTCCTCGATCGGATTGAAGGGCTTTTATCCTTTTGCCAAATTGGTTTTGAACTTCATTCTTGAATTCCTTAAACTTTTCAAAGGATTCGGATTTGTGTCTCATAAGATACACATATCCATATCTACTAAAGTCGTCAGTAAATGTAATGAAGTAATAAAACCTACCTCTTGCTAACGAACTCATGGGTCCACATACATCACTATGTATAAGTCCCAATACATCGCTAGCACGTTCATTGTATCCAGTGAAAGGGTCATTAGTCATTTTGCCTAATAAACAAGACTCGCATTTCTCATATGATTCAAAATCAAATGAATCCAAGAACCCATCTTTATGGAGTTTGGATATGCGTTTCTCATTTATATGGCCTAAACGACAATGCCAGAGATATGTCGGATTTGAATCATTTGATTTAAATCGTTTTGTATTTATATTATAGATAGACATTTCTAAATCAAGAATATAGAGACCGTTAAATAATTGTGCAACACCATAACAAATATCATTTAAGTAAAACAAATAACGATTGTTCTTTATTATAAATGAAAAACCTTTCTTGTCCAAACAAGAAACAGAAATAATGTTTTTTGCTTATAGCAGACACAAAATAACAATCTTCTAATTCTAAAACTAGCTCAGTGGGCAAAGATAAATGATAAGTTCCTACGGCCAGTGCAACAACTTTTGCTCCATTCCCAACTCGTAGATCAACCTCTCCTTTCGCCAAAGTCCTACTCCTTCGGAGTCCCTGCACATTAACACAAATGTGAGAACCACATCCAGTATCCAATACCCATGATGTAAAAGTAGACAAGTTGACTTCTATAACATATATACCTGAATCAGAAGTCGTACTTCCTTTCCTTTTCTTCACTTCTTCCAAATAAGCATGACAGTTCCTTTTCCAGTATCCAGGTTTTCCACAGAAGTGACACTCACCTTCTTTAGCCACCCCACCTTTAGGTTTTAAAGCCTGTTTAGTTTTGGAATTGGGTTTGGCAAAAGATTTAGATCCTATCTTCTTCTTGCCTTTCTAATTTCCCTTAGCGTTCCTATTTTGCACCATCATTATGGGAGCGGGTCCTGCCTTTTTCATGTTGTTCTCGGCAGTTCTTAACATGCTCAATAACTCAGTAAGGGGTTTCTCAATTTCATTCATAAGATAGTTCATAACAAATTGAGAGTAGCTGCTATTCAAAGATTGCAAAACAAGATCAGTTTGGGCTTCCGTAGTGATTGGAAAACCCAACCTATCAAGGTACTCAATATACCCAGTCATTTTCAACACATGTGGACCAACTGGATCACGTTCACCCATTTTGCAGTGATACAACGCCTTGCTTGTATCATACCTCTCCTGTCGAGTATGCCCTTCGAACAATTTCTTGAGATGCTCGATCATCTCATAAGTATCCATCAACTCATGTTGCTTCTGAAGCTCAGCGTTCATGGTTGCTAGCATGACACAATTCACGTCCAGAGCATCATCTTGATGCTTCTTGTAAGCATTATGCTCCGCACGTGGTGCAGTGACAGCTGGTGCTGCAGGAATGGGCCCATCAAGGACATATAACTTACGCTCTTGTTTGAGGATAATCCTCAAGTTCCTATGCCAGTCAAGGAAATTAATTCCACTCAGCTTGTCCTTTTCAAGGACTGATCGTAATGAAAGACTATTTGTGTTGTTGTTGTTTGCCATTGATATCTACAATTTATAAGTACAAAAATAATAAGTCAAATTGCAGAGTTGATATTATGTAATTGATAATAGTACATTCAAAATATACCTCCCACTATTTTATTCAAATTAATAGGCCTCACCATTAATTCGAAAAGCATTTTCTATTAAATCTTTCTAGTGAGCCAAGATCCATATTTCATTTTGCCTTAAGTTAACTTTGGCTAATCTCTTAAAACACAATTATTTAGGTAGACAACCCTTTTGTCAATTATATCATATATAACTCTTGGATAGTTTGGCAAACAACATTTGTTTCTAGTCCATCTAATGGTACCAACCAAACTCTATGCCTCTAAGTCCACAATCCTATTGAGATAACTTAGTTAAGTCGGGCCCAATGATTTTAACAGTTTGGATATCACAATTATCCTATCGCATCTTACCTAGATAAATAGGGTACTTTGCTTTGGCAAACCTACATCTATTGATCAAGGTCTTGATGAGTGTTATTCATTGGAAGGCATCTGATTTAGACTTAATAATTTAATGAGGGATTTTATTAAAAAAAATTAGATCTCACCAATTTTAATCTTATTAAGCATGCACATTATTTATCATATCATATCGCATACAAGCATAAATAAAGTGCAAAATTAAATGTGTCACAGTTATGGCTCAATCCACTGCCAATCTTTTCAAGCTAATGAAAAATTGAAGGTCAATCTAAGGTGGTAAAAGATCTTAAAATAAATAGCTTCCTTGGATCTTCATCATGTATGTGCCTTCTCTCTATCATCATCTTTCCATCGTGTTCTCCATCTTGTCATCTTCATTGATTACAGATTATTACATGACATAAAGAAACCTCGAGTTACATTCGAGGGGATTTAGATGAGAAGAGAATATTACATTATAATTTATAGAAAGGCACGACATGCAAGCCGTATTTCAAAACCAAAAACCACTAACCTATGGGTCAAAAGGCTATAAATGTGCACCATGCATATCACAATAAGCACATAACAATTTATATACAATTAAAGAAAACTATATATAACATAATGGGGTCACGACCATCGTGCGCAACGACGGGGGGGGTCCAAGGGGGGTCTCCCCCCTGCCGGTGGTCCGGCTGACCGATCAGCCGGCGGGTGGTCTCGCTGACCGGTCAAAATCATACATTTTAATCCACCAAAACACCCATAATATCAAATCATATATGTCCAGTTTCGATTTAATCATATTAAAACGAATAATAGTACACCAGAATTTGTCATATATGTCCAGTTTCGATTAATCATATTAAAACGATTCTTCATGCTTCTAATCCGATTAGAACAATTATTTTGTTATTCCACCGATTAATGATACGATTAACAGTATCATCATATATATTACCAGAATACACATACAACGGAATATCATATATTCAATATCATATCGGTAAACATGCATCATCATATATCATATATATCGAATACAATAAAAACACGTAATCTGAATTAATCTTTTCGCAAGTAGCTTTGATACCACTATAGGGTTTCGACACAGAAACGCACAGCGAAAATAGAACAATTTAAAATAAATTCGAAACCCTAAACAGGATCCATGCGAAAAACAGTTAATTCAGTGGTTAGAAATTATACCGATTAAGAAAGCGATTAAACGATGCGGTCGAATATCCAACGCAATTCGAACGAACTGCGTCTCTACGGTATCCACACGAACGCTCCACGAATCGTCCTACGATCTGCAGAAGAAGGAATCGCGGTATTAGCCACCAAGGATGAGGATTTACGAAACTGTTTTCTCTAGTCTCTCTCTAAGAGCGGCTAGGGTTTTTGTTTTGATTAACTTTCCAAAGACGCTGATATATCATATATATATATAGCAACAAATCGGAATTAATCAAAACCATAATCTAATTAAAATAAAATCTGCATATATATATATATATATATATATATATATATATATATATATATATTATATCTTAATTAAGTCTTACTTAATTAATATATATACATATACAAAGCATCCTTTTAATTTAAATTCGTGATTTAAATACTATCAATCATATTGATATATTTAAATCCTTACAATTTAAATTAATTCCCTTTTAATAATGTTCTTTGTGTGTGACCCTTTAGGTTATTATTACGTTGACAATAATTTTAAAATCATATTACAAAATTATAAACAGTGAGCGGCATCTAGTAATGCATCACTGCTACCCAAGTAATAATAAGATCGATGATTCGATGCAACCTTTTCGTGACCAATGTTTCAATGTAATTTAATCCTTTTAACCTTAATATCCTAGATTAAACTCGAGTTATGGAATGTGTCATACTCTTCATAATTTAATCTGAGTTTTCTTGATCAATGAGTAGACTATATGAAACAAATCAATATTTGAGCATGGCCATGCATTTCATAGTCCTACTCAATCAAGATGCCTATGGATATCACCCCTAATATATAGGATAGTTAAATTCCATCTAGATCACTCATATTCCTCACACAATTCATGATGTACCCAATAATCACATTTATAGTCCACCCTATTAAAGGTGACATTTGATGATATCAAAGTACATAAATTCTCATGTAGAAATATAGTGATTTCAGGTCGGAGGACCATTACATCATTGTCACTATGAGAATTGTTAATGACACTTTGATGCTCCACATAGAATTCTCATGGTGGGTCTGTCCAGTACATCGTTCTCTAACACATACCTATGCATTAACTTAATATCTCATATATTTATGACCAATGAGATTTGGTCATCAGTCAATCCACATACTAGTCTCAATGCATCATTGTTGTCCTATCAACAATGGTACTCGACTAGGGACATTTAAGAGCAATGATACTAATTGTAATTATATAATCTCATGTTCAAGTCACATACTTGAAACTATATAAATTGTATCACTATTCTAAGGAATTTTATTATGTTAACATTTATATAACGCAGTAAATAAAATCATGATAAAATTATTCATTTATTTAATCAAATATAATATCAAAATGTTAAGCAATTATATCAAATAATTGGCCTCTAGGGCATAAACTCTAACAGATCCCCCCAAGTACGAGAAGAAGAGTCCATAGTCTTATGACTGTTAAAGTTTTTAAGTATAAACACTTGACAACCTAGGACGTAGTTCAAGGTCTTATGACCCTCATGAGTTCTTTTGATTCTTGTTATTCATTCTTGATTCAAAAGTTGAGTTTTCTTATTTCAGAAGTCTTTGATTAATTTGCATGTTATTATTTTTTTTTTTATTATTATACTTATGGGCAATCGTGCTCACTCTTGTGTAATAATAACATTGCAATTAAGAACGAAAGGTCCGACGAGCCTTCTACTAGCAAAGGCAAGGGCAAGGTTAACAAGTGATGAAGACTTGTTGTTTATTTGTTATGTTTCAGACTTATGTTTAAGTTGTGTAAGACTTAATATTTGTTTATGTTTCTACTTTTGAGATTTAAGGTTAGTATGACCTGGGATTGATGTATTTACATTTAGATATTATAACTCCATAAGGAGAGGGTTTATTTCTATCTGTTTATGGTTTTTCATTTACTATCGGTAGATAGATACATGATGTTTTGACAGTGAACACCAAATCTCATGGAAATTAAAGTACCCTGATTGAGGGGTGTCACAATTATCACCAGTGGTCATGATCATGCCAAACAACTGTCCATCAATGCACTACGGGCCAATGCGAACTTTCACAACATCATTTGGCTGTAACATTACAAGTAATGATTATACCGATACATAATTCCTGGTCATAATTATACCCATCAATAGTCCATCTATGAATGGGAAGTGGCCATCACAGTGTTTTGCACTATGCTACCAAACCTCCATTAACCATCATTTTCTTCTCCTTTTCGTTGGTTTGAAATGGTGGGCAAAACTATTGTCTGTGTAATTTATTGTCTATAAATGGAACCATTCTCTTCTCAATTCAACTGCTGGAAATCATCTTATAAGTCCATATAGAGTGTGAGAGCGCTGAGTTAGCAAGCTATCTGAATTTGGAAGCCACAACCAACAAATTTAACTTCACAGAGGTAATATTTCCTCATTATGTTCAAAACTTTGATTTTGAAGAAATCTTAAAATTATCATGAATGAATTGTTAATTGAATGATGATAGTATTTTATCTGAGTTTATATGTTTATATGAAAGCAATGACCTTGGTGTTGAGTGTTTTACGTTAAGGATTTCGTGCATAAGATTGGTGTCCTGCCGAAGCGGAGGCCTTTTGGGCTATTCAGGGTAGGGCATAGTTGCGCGTTCTCTGCAGTACAAAACGGTTCAGCTGCACCGGGTACTAGTCAGGAAATTGACTTCTGTTTAAGAACTGATGAATCTTAACATGTTAATATAACTAAGTCATGCATGAAAATAAGTTTGACATGTGATCTAGAGTTCCTTTCATAAACATAAGTTACCTTAGCTTAAATGGATGTATATTTCTAAACGAAAACTTAACACATTGAAAACAAATTCGACGAGACTTATGTACTTTAAGTTTTGATTTTGTGAGTATGCGCACATGACCTGACTACTCATGAAATATGATTCTAAGATGCTTCATATGTACTAAGTTTCTTTAACTTGGTTTCAAATGATTTCTAAAGACGAGCTCGATCATTTTGCAAGCTAAGTATTATAAACGTTATCTTGGTCAAATTCTACACGTATAAGATTACATACTAATACCCTAAACATGACCTATATGTGCATCCATCTAGTATGACATAACGTAAGATCATTCAAGCATGATGTTATATAAGTTTACAAAGGATGAACAATATTAACTATGTGTAAATAATGTGAAAACATGCGAGCATGCATATTACATAATGTAAAACCTTCTTACATAAATATGTGGTTAATATAGTTGGCCTCGTGATTTCATGGACTTCTTTGGCCTTAATTCATTAGAAATACTAATCTAAAACTATAACATGTAAAGTTGAACTTAGATGGACCTTAAAAGCATGCAAGACTCATTAATATGTGTTTATGATATGAGTTAATAGCCAAGAATGCTAAAAGAATGTGATAAAACCAGGAGAGCAAAGCTCAACTCTGGTCTGGCTAGGGGACATCACAACATGCATGTATGGATGTTTTAAGCTATAGTACTTGACTCAAGTGATGTTTTAAGTATGCTATATGTGTTGACTATATGTTTGATAAGTGTTTCTTTAAAAAAAACTTTCAAAAACTAAGTTAAAATGGTTACAAAGATAAGTAGTTGGTTATATAGTAGTGTATAATCTGATTATGTAACTAAGTTAGAACCTAATATATGTGCTTAAAGTACGTATCAAGTATATGCATTTGACTTACATAAATAATGAATATACATGTACGCATAACAATGTTACAATAGGATTTCAAAGTGTTGATAAACTATAAATGGGTAAACTACGCTTGAGGCAAGTTCTCTAAGTTCATTTAATTTTCATATTGAATGAAAGTTCCTTAAACTCTTTACACATTATATATTGTATAATTTTTAATTATTGCTATATCGACCATATTTACACCGAACAAATATCTATTACTATTCAGAAATCGATTTTATATCTTGATGTTGTTGTAAGCATTGAACTTATCATTCCTAAATGCATTATAAAATTTGTTTAAGCCATTGGTTCGACTAAACTATTATCATGTGTTAGAAAGCTATCCAAACCAATTGACTTGGTGCATACTCTTGTAAATTTACTGAGATGAACAACCCTTATTGAAGGGGAAATTATATAATTGTCGGGAAACCGACGTGCGCACATACTAACATGTTTAAATGTTATGCATAACGTAGGGTACTTTGGCGGATCACCTGTTGTACTCATTTGATTGGGTTTTCAGTATAATACTGTTAATTCTAGCAGGAGTTCTTTATGACGCCCTCAAATTTAGGTACTTGAAACTCGACCTCAGTGCTTCACGATACTATTTCTATGAGCGGAATAATACTAATACTAATAACCATAATATAGATACCAAACTTAATTTACATATCAGAGTCTAAAATCCCAGGTATGCGACCTTTAGACATTTATTACATGATAATTAATAAGTATCATCGTCTTAATAAAGTCTAATTATTACATAGGATATCATAGAACGTATTTTGCAACCTTTTCTTTTTCTTTGTTCCTGTCAGAGCTTTCTGGTTGATCACACTTAACTGAAAACATTTAATTTGAGCAAGAATGAGCATTTGGGTTGATATTAGCTGACAGGATTAAATATTTTCTTTGAATGACACTTCTACAACGAATCAACAGTTGTAAAATAAGCTGAACCAATAATAACAACAAATCAATTCTATATCAAAATTTTAAAACTACGTACTGACTATAACTGGAGATCAGTCGACAGACTATGAACATTGTTTTCTATTTTTAAAAAGGTTAAATAGAACTTCATCTGTAAACTGTCATAACTTACATGCACGGGGGGTGGGGGGTGATCAGCCCGTTATGCCCTGTATTAATCAATACTACATGCAAGAACAAGATTATCGTTCATCTTATTCGCCTTTGGCTTACAAAAGTTTTCCCATGTACGGGATGTTCATACTTAGTCGAGAATCCGAACCAAAATAACTTGATTGGATAATAGTAAAGTTCTATCGTGTTCAATAACATTTTTAAGTTTGTGTCTAGCTGGATCAAATAGCTTAGACGACTTTAAGTCAACGTATACATACTGGAAATTAATAAGTATGTATCAACATGTGATTAAATACAATGATTATCCAAGTGATGACACTTGTATAACCATATTTAAAAATTAACAAACAGAATAAATATCTGAATTATAATATGATATTGTGTTGATAAACAATGATCGGATAATTTAAGAACTTGTATGAATACAATTGATTGGATACATAATCGATAACAATAGAGTAATAATGTGGCACAATGATAATATAATTCTGAAACTTTCTTACTCATGTCCATTGCATAAAGTAAATGCAAAGGTAGGATACTTGCCTGAACTGCTGCTTACTGTACGCAACTTAGTTTTATCTTTTATATCGAAACCTATCATTAATAAGATAATTCGTTCGATTAGAATAACATATCATATCACATAATACTGCTATTTGTAGTCAGCACATAACCTAATCACATTGTCACATATGTTTAACAGTAATTGGATCACAAACAAACACGTAGCACGTCCAATTATCTAAGTCTATATCAATTTTTGAAACATGTCGGTGTACCGATAACTTTATCGGGTAAATATCGAGTCTAAAACTCTATTCTGTAGTTCAATATTCGTTTGGATATTTTAAATATCAGTCGTATTATTTTTCATAGCCTTATAATAATTTTTAAATAATTATTATAATTTATCATGATTTTTCAAACACTGGAATCATTTTTAAATAATTTAAATATTAAATAATTCTATTATTAATATTATTTAATTAATATTAAACTATTAATGAAACCATTGCCAAAATATTAAAATTATTTATAATAACTCAAAATATTTTTAAAACATTTTTATTATCCTTAAATGATTTTTAAAATAATTAAAATCATTTTAAAATAATTACTATTAATATTTAAATATTAATGTATTATTTATTAAAATATTAAAAGTCATTAATTATAACTTAAAATATTTTAAAAACATTTATATCCTCTTAAATTGATTTATAACTTAATAAAATCATTTTAAAACTATTTATTTAATATAATTATTAAATAACTCTAATATCATTTAATATTAAATTATTAATAAAATTTATCTTAAACATTAAAAGTTATATTTTATAACTTCAAATATTTTAAAACTATTTATTTTCATTTAAAATGATTTTTCTAATATTAAAATCATTTTAAAACTAATTTCTTTAATATAATTATTAAATAAATCTAATATCATTAATATTAAATAATTAATGAAATTTATCTTAAAATATTAAAAGTTATGTTTTATAACTTAAAATATTAGTAAATACCTTTTTATCATTTAAAATATTTTTTAATATAATATAATCATTTTTAATTAATTTATTTAATGCATTTATTAAATAAATAAATTATCAATAATATCCAATTAAGTATTAATATTTATGAAAAATATGTCAAATTATTAAAAGTTAATTTGTATAACTTAAAATAATTTTTAAAACTATTTTTGGAATTTTTTAATAATTAATTTATATTTTAAATGATTTTTGGAAAATAAATTAAATAAAATTATTAAATCTGTCCCTATATCCTTTAGCGACAGAAAGCGTCGCCTTAGGTGTTCTTGTTTCCTCAAGAATATTCATAAGCAGTTTCGAGTGACCTACTTTGACCAAGTCTAGATCATTGATCTTCGTGTTTTCTGGGCTTGCTAAGGGTCATATATTGTAGTGCTAGTGTAATACTACACCATCAAGCAACAAACAAAGTAATAATGCATAACTTCATTTCTGGGTTACCCAACCCAGAAATGAAGAACAGTTCGACTGCCTTACTTTGGGCTTCTACAACTTGTGATTCTAGTGATGGTTTAGTGATCTAAAGATTGCAATGTGTAGCCAGCATGTAGGGGTACAGATCTATTACATAAAAGAACTATGACAACATCAGAATCAACCAAACGTGTCCGGTCAAACTATGTTAGAAACCACAAGCTTGAGTTTTCTAGTTTACCCAAAAAACGCAAGCCGTGACTTTTCTGCTTGGTTTGACCTTCCTCCAAATCAAATATGTTTACTAAATAAATGATATTAAACATATAATCATGTAGTCCATATATCATACTATAATATTAATACAACAACATGTCCAAATCATTAAACAACTGACAGATCCGAGCCCACGAACTTCTTGTCAGGCATTTCTGGGCAAGTTCTTGGCTGCCCAGATTTCGTATGGTCATGGCCAATCAACGTGGTTTGACCACGAATATCTTACAATATATGTATGATCTGGTCCTGCTACTAGTTTCAGAACACAGATCTCATAGCATACTACCACTTTAAACTTTCAAAACATAAAAACCATAAACAGAAAGGATCTACAAGACCTGACATTTGGTTGTTAGAAAAAATAAAATAATTTTCAAGATTTTTAAAATCATCAAATCCGAGCCTATAGATGTTATGGATCTAACATCTATCAACCCAGATCATCAATATACACTACAAACAACATGTTTTAACACAAAATCATAACATTTAACACATTTAGCATGATCAGATTCTAGGTTAGGGTTTTATACCTTGATGAACAATTTCTGATTCTTGACTACTGATTTGGTTATGGGTGTTAGTGGGGCTGGTTTTAGGGACTGAAATGCTAGTAGAATTCGTGAGTTTGAGCTTGAGAGAGTTGAGTTGAGTGCTTGGGAATGAATGAGCAAAAATGTGCATCTTTCTCTCTCTTAATATATTTATATAATTTAGATGCAATGAACTTGTATGCTATATGTGGCTGATTTGCAGAGATTTTCCACATGTGCAATCTTGGTTGGTTACCTACTACATATTATGGCTAGATACACAAGTTATCTTCAATTATGCAATAAGGGCAAAAATGTCTTTTGGCTAGCAATTTTAATGGCATTTTTGTAAACTTGGCAAACCCTTAGGGTTTGACTCTTAGGGTTTAACCCTAAAGTTTAGCACAAAGAAATTGTAGGATTTCCAATTAGGGTTTAAAAATAAAAATAAAATAAAATAAGTAAAAAAATATTAGTTTCTTTAAAAATGTAATTTAGAATTCACTAAATATAATTAGTTTTCCAATTACATTACTTGAACATTTAGGGTTTAAGATCCCATAATTAGCATTAAGGCTTGCAATTAGCAATTAGGGTTTTATTTTAGCAAATTAGGGTTACTAATTTAGAAATTAGGGTTTCTAACAATTAGGGTTTTCAAATATTAATTAGGATTTTCTCTAATTAACATTAAATCTAATAATATACAACATAACTCATATAACCCCATTACTACACAGTCTTGAACTCATAATTGAGTTTCAAAATAGGGTTTTGACATTATATTCCATAATTGACCAACCATTATCAAAACACACATACAGTATATATATAGCATTGAAAAATAATATTATATTTAATATAATATTATTATTCCTATTCCTTGTTCCCAATCCTAAAACTAGGGTTTGGATTCCATATCTGATTTATCTTGTATATATAACATTATTAATTAAGTTAAAATAATTAACTTAACTAATCTAAATAAATTCATATAATAAAATAGTTATTATAATAATACTAATAATCATTTCATATATTATTTAAATAATATAATAATCATATTTTCATAGAAAATAAATAATAAAAACATTTCTACTATAAAATTAATTATTATAAGAATATACTTTATAATAATAAATAACTCTTAAATAAAATTATTTTGAAATTATTCATGTAATAAATAAATTTTATTTATCACATATATACATACACATTACCTGGCATATATTCCCACCTTTAAAAAAAATTATATGCAAAATTTCTTATTTAATTATATAAAAGATATCAGGTTATTACATTCACCCTCCCTTATAAAGATTCCGTCCCCGGAATCATCGTTTTAAAACTTATACATACACTACACCAAAATATGGATGTAGCGAAGGAAATTTTGTGAATGAATTTATTCCTTCACACGAGGAGTTGTTTAGCGAAGGAACAATGAAGGAAAAAAGTATAATGACAATATAGTTATTAACGAAAGAAACATCCTTCACAATTTATATTTTTTTCCTCTCAAAATTGAAGCGATAGAAAGATTTTTGGAGCCAATTTATGATGCAAATTTGCGAGGAAAAAAATCTATTAGTGAAGAAATTATTACTCACTATATATTATTGATTATAGTTTTTTTGCGAGAGATAACATCGATCGCTATTTTGTTCTAAATAATTTTTTATAATTAATTGTAGTGAATATAAATTATAATATAAATATATTAAATTTTTTACAATATTAAATTTATTTATAATAATTGTAACTTACAATCTATATAATAAAACAGAACTCATTTTGAATCTTTTCCCGCTTTAAAATTTGAGAAAGCACAAGAACAATTGAGATTGATTCTAATTTTAATTCAATGAAGTAGATTTATCTCAATTCTTCTTAACTTAATCTAAAACTCTTATTTCATCTCACACAAACAGAAATCTCGCCCAAATCAAACCCCTACCCCTCCCTCTGCATCAACTCTCTTCACAAACCCACGTCCCAATCGGACATCCTATTGATATTAGATACCCAGCTCAATCCCCTTTCTTTCTCTGCAATGGTAATCCCCATTGCAGTATTCAATTTCTCTCTCATCAATGGCGTCCTTATCCCCAAGAATTCTCTCCAAACTCCTCCCAAACATCCACAACAAGACCGCCAAGGTCGCTAGAGACCACAAGGGTTTTTGATTTGTGTTGCAGTCTGAATGGCGGGAGATGGTTCTTCTAAGGGGAACTCGAAAGGCGTTCGCATCGTTGTCGCTGGAGACCGGGGCACCAAAAAATCCAGTTTGATTGTCACTACCGTAGCTGATACTTTTCCAATCAATGTCCCTCCTGTGTTGCCGCCGACGAGTTTGCCTGACGATATGTATCCCGAAATAGTCCCTATTACCATAATCGATACCTCTTCTAGGTCTAATTCTCTTTCACTTTCTCGTATATGTATAATGTAACTGTTTGTATATATCATTTCATATCCTCTTTTTGCTTTTTAAATCTCTACTTGCTGATTGTACTGTTTGGCTAAATTACTGATATTGGCCATCAACAAACATAAAGTAATCTAATTTAATCAAGTAACTGCAAAATAACTTGAAAATCTTAATTTTTCTATTTAGCTTACTTACAAGGACTTGATATTGGTTATCCTATAATAGACTAGCTAATTGAATGAAACTACAATCACATTTTGAGATGCCTGGAAAGGAATTAGCGAATAGAAGCAAACCAAACTCCTTGCTACAATGAGTAAATTGAACTTAAAATTTCCACAGAAAGAATAATTAGAAGCTTGAAGTGAACCTGAACTCAACGGCCTTTTGGATGTGAAGAAAATTCACTGAACACTTTGCTAGCAGTTTGGTATGAGTTAAAAATCTTTTCTTGTTAATTCTGATATTATACCACTAGTCAATGTCTCTGTGCACTTACCTTCCCGAGAAAATTCTTCACATCCTTAGCCACCATCTAATTGTGTTGGATTGTGTCCAAATAAATTACATAATTCTTTTCATGGATTTTTTTTTGTTAAAAATCATGATTAAGCTTATTTTTTGTTTGAATGACCCTGTCAGTTATATCACCATTAATCGTCCAGCTAAGATGATTGAATATGGGCTCATGTATGTACAGTTTCATCTATCCAATTTTTTCACTTATTCTAGGGCCTAACATTGTGTGTTTAAACATACATACATATATTTACATTTATGTTTATGTGCACACTTTTTTTTTCATGCATATAAATATATATGTATATTACATATACTATGTTAAGTTTATATTAATACTGTCATGATGTGTATATTACATATACTATTTTAGGTTTCATGTTTGATAATTCATACTATACATAGGCAGCGACTTTAGTTGATATGGGATTCCCCAACTTGTCTAGACAAATGAATCTGTAGTCCTTTCCTTATTTATTTTGAAAAGGTAGTTTACATGAGATGCAAAAGAAAAATTCTTGGTGTGACGTCCCCAAAATAGGTATACATCACCTATTCTGAGTCGTCAGAATACAAATACAACTTAATTATACAACTGTCGTGTAAAGTACGACAAAACATAAGCTGTGAGTTTTAATACAAATATTGTCGTCTAGACAATATACAAACTCAAATTCAATATTATTACATTTATTTTCTACTATTTCACTGAATAGTGAGGACTACTAATGCTATTACCAGGAATGAAATAACAAAAGAAATCACCAGACATGCGATAGACCTCACAGGCAGGTTATTCCAACAGAATAATAAATAACGGAATCAGGTCCGGCGTAAAATGCACATACATGATATTCCAACAGAATAGTAAAGACGGAATCAGGTCCGGCGTAAAACGCACAAACAGGATATTCCAATAAAATAATAAAGACGAAACCAGGTCCGGCGTAGAATGCACAGACAGGATGTTCCAACAGAATGATAAATAATGGAACTAGGTCCGGCGTAAACGCACAGACAAGATGTTCCAACAGAATAATAAAGAATGGAATAACAGAAGAATTTCACCCAGTATAGGTAGCCCGCGTATACAGGTTATTCCAAATAGAATAACAAAGAATGGAATAATAGAAGTTCTCTTCATGGATAAGAAAGAAATAATACTCCATACCTTAGAAAAACTGGATACTGGAATAATGAGGTAGCAGACTTCTCTTCTTCTTTCTATAATTTCTCTCTATAATAATCGCTCTAAAGCTTTTGTGAATTGGTGAGAAATGAAGGAAGAATGAGTTTCTATTTATAGAAAAATATAGTTTCGATAATTGCACATTTTGGGGCTCGAAAAATTACAATACAATACCTCCAACTTTTCCTTTATTTTTAATTTAGTCATTGAAGTATTATCAAACTTGCACCACCTCCCCTAAATAATGTGATTCAATAGTAAATTATGTGAATCAATAGTTCTAGACATGTGAAAATACGAATTACAGTTTAATATCTCCATCTATACCTCCATTTTTAACTTAGTCATGCAAGTATTATCAATCTTGCACCAACTCCCCTAATAGTAACAAGAATGTGAAACAATAGTATACACATGTGAATAAATAGTTATAATCATGTGAAATAATAACAATCAATTGCTCATTTATCCGGTTAAATATCCGATTGGTCAATATAACCTCCAGACATCAATTATTATCGAAATAATTGTCGATTTTCACTAACACAAATAATTCCAACACAATGAAACCATTTTTATCAAAAATATAAATTTTGAAATTTCTAAGTTTGACTTTTTTTGAAAAAGTCAACTGTTGACTTTTTGACCAAATAGTGAATTCCGGAAAATTTTGTGTTTATAGACTATTTCTATTAATTTCTTCGTTTCGGACTCAAATATCACGTCCACATCTCCAAATTCAACTCCGAACACAACTTCAATTTTAATAACATTCATCATTAATATTATAACTCACAATATTTATCAATCAGGTCGTTCCCAGGAAAGAGAGGGCTTTTCAATAAGGATTTTTTCCTATTGGCGCGCAATTAGGTGACCAAACCTCTCCTTGACAGAACTTCTAGACATTGTAAATATTTCAATTTAATAATGTGAATAACTTTGTCGTCTCAATTATTCATTTAATAAAATAACATATTATGCAGATGATACTATGACAATAATCGAATCAATAATACGAGAGATATGATGCAATAATTACTGTAGCAATAATTGAGTATAACTGAGTGACTTCTCACGTAAGCATCAATAATCAATACCGTGTGCTACTATGTAACCACGCGTATTACTGTACTTTTACTACCGGGTAGTTCAACAGTTAACGGTAAAACTTCCGTCGTTATTTTCATAAAGTATTTTTGTCGTTTTCTCAATCCGACAATAATTCCGTTGTGGAGGTCCACCAATGATTGTGCCGTTGTACGAATATTCCCTGTTAAATCGAATATTCTCCGACCAATCGAATATTATATAACAACTTGCGTACTTTGTAAAATTTGTAAATATTACTCACAACTATAACATTATATCAAATCTACACCATAATATTCAAAAATATATTTCGAAAAAATTTAATCTTTATTCAAAAAGTTGGGGACTTACTCTTGGATATTATTGTTGTTTAAATTAAGTATTATATGTTTTAATCCGGTCCTTTACTTCTAAGTTGGTTGGGTATTTTGTATGTCTGTATAGAGTGGTTGTATATTATATAGTTTGATAATTCTATCTGCCTGACTTTGGAAGGAACACCAATTTTATTTTTCCATATTTCTTGTTCAGCAGTTATTCTTAATATATACTGTAATCTGTTGCAGAACTCCAGCCGTGTGGTTCTAGTCCATAGTTTTCAGCTAGCATTTTCTTTACGAAACATTTCTCTTACTGAAGAAGGTAAGCTTGCAAACTTACTAGTAGTGTATACTTCTAGTTTTGGACTGGAATAGAATATTCAACCTTTTCTACTGGAGGACGAGGAGGAAAAGCAGTGGGGAGTTGGTTCTGTGATAACTTTACTTAGAAAGAATCAAATTTAATATACTTCAATTGAATAATCTCATGTCTGATGTCAATTTATGTGGTGTCAATTTTCCAGAAATGTCTATCTCACAAGCTGATTTGAAAGTAAGGGTGGGTGACTTTTAGGCATAGTTCCTATGTGTTAGAGAAAGTAAGGGTGGGTGACTTTTAGGCCAGGCCTGTTCTTCCTTCCATTACTGAAATGACGGATTCTCTGCTTCAAAGGATTGCTACTATGATCCTTCTCCCTCTATATTAAACCCTAGCTATTTTATCTCATGTTCGAAGATACAGTTGTATAGCAGCAGCTGGAAAAAGATGGAGGCAAGTAGCAATTCCAAATCGGATATATCACTGCCTGAAACATTTGCCAGTAGTGCTTTTGCTGCTTGTTTCGCTGAGGTATTACTCCATTAAAGATCATATCCGATTAATTTAAAAACTACTGTGGAATTAAATTGTTAACTTCATTGTACGTGCATTTTGATTTAATTATTTCTTATGCTAGATTTCTAAGCTTTTTTTGTGAATGTTGATTGTGTGCGTTAAATCATGGTTGATGGGTTATTTTGTTGCGCTAAAATTTTAGTCTTTTTAAAAAGTTCAGTTTGAAGTATTTTAGAAGTTTGTAAGTTGTTGTCTAAATTCATATGTTGAACAAATTTATGCGTATTGGAGTAGAAGTAATTCTTAAGAACTAAAGTGCATAGGGAGACTTGGTTGTGTATCTTTGGCCCCAAATGACCATAATTTACATCAATTTCAATAGATCACTATTAGCCCTTTCTGTTATAATATATATATGTATGTTTATGAATTACTAATTATCTTTTCATTTTTATATTTTCCATTGAACTATCTGGTGATAGATGAGAAAGAGTTTATTGAACTAAATAGATCTATGACTTGGGCCTACAAACAATAAGAATAAGAGCCTACCAAGCAAGTCTACACTCTACTCACTGTGTTGTCACTTAGTCATTCGAATTTTCCCAATTCTGCTGCATAACTCCACTAGTTAGATTATTCAGGTCAAGTTTCCTTATAATCAATATCAAGATAGCTTCTTTATTTGTTAATTTTTATTTTAGCGTCACATTACCATGACACTCACAATCAAACACTCTGTAAATTCTTTTATATGTCAGGGTCTGTGTTGATGGTTTATAGTTTAACAAGTTAGTCCTCTTTTCTGTTATTTTTGATTGAAGCTGGTATGAGCTCAATTGCTTGACACCTTTTAGTCTTAAGTTTGAAATCTCCACATAGATCATAATTGGTTCTGGATCATTATGTTGGTGTTGGAACCTTTTAGTTTGCATAATCCACTAGATGCAATGTCAATGAGATTACGTATATTTGCTTTTCGTCATCATACATATAACATATTTTCTTATACAGATTTGTACTCTCCTGTTGGACACTGCTAAGGACCTAAGGTTAGACTTCAACTCCAAAAGAAAGCAGTTACAGGGGATGGAGTGGCCTTACCAAAGTACAGGGGAATGTTGGGTACAGTTGGCACCACTGCAAGGGAAGAAGGTCTATCTGCTCTCTGGAAAGGCATTGTACCAGGATTACATCGTCAATGCTTGTTTGGGGGTTTAAGAATTGGGTTGTATGAACATGTACGTTCTGTAACTATTGCTTTTATAAAATTTTGGTGCTCTATACATGTTAAGTCACCATTTAATTGAATTATGTGCATGCTGAACAGGTTAAGAACTTGTACGTGGGTGAAAATTTTGTTGGGGATGTTCCTCTATCCAAAAAAATACTAGCTGGGCTTACAACAAGTGATAATATGACCTTTGCTCTTATATCATCTTCTAGGAAAAGATATACAAAAGTTAGGCTTGCGTAATCATGTTTGATATTGTAAATAATCTAGATACTTGAACATGAAACAAGTGCCCTTGCAATCACAGTGGCAAATCCTACTGATCTTGTGAAAGTACAACTTCAGGCTGAAAGGAAATTGGCACCGGGCATGTCAAGGCGTTATAGTGGAGTATTGAATGCTTATTCTACAATAGTGACTCAGGTGATTCTATAATCTTCCATCCCATGTAAAATATGGCCCATGAGACCCCGCTATGTATTAAGTTTGTTGAGCAATATCCAAATTTTAGGAAGGGGTTGGGGCTTTATGGACTGGACTCTGTCCCAACGTAGCAAGGAATGCTATTATAAATGCTGCTGAACTAGTTTGGCAAATGTTTTGGTTGATTAATTTTGTTTCATCATCTAAATAATCCATTTTTGTGATCAAATTGCAGCACACCAAGGGTGGACGAAAAAGGGCTTGTTGGGTGAGCGGTAGATTGAGAAGATCATCGATACACTTGTACAACCCTTCGAGTCCAGATAGGCCACTGCAAATTATGGAACGTTGACTCATGATTCACCTCAGCTTTACTCGTTTGTTCACACATCTCTATCTAATGTGGTGATAAGTTAAAGATTTTGATTTTTGTTTTGGATTACATTTGCATGCTTTTATTTCCAGACATGTGTCATTGGTATTGCTGTGGCATGTGTCATTGGTATTGCTGTTTGCTGCTATCTACCCTGTATTATTGCAATCTTATATGCAGTTGCAGACCAGGTAATTTACCATGAAAAGTCATTTTGCAGCTAGCGTAAAATATAAATTGCAAAAAATGTATGAGCATACTATTCTTTGGGGGCATAAATATCTTGCATGCAATAGAGAAACTTTAATTCTGTTGCCCACATCTATTGGATAGATATAAAGGTATGATTACATACAAGGACTAATATCCTCGAGGGAAATTAATTACTGGACATCTGTTGTAGCTGGTCATCTTTAAGGAGATTTGGAGTTGTATGGTATGCTGATATTTATTTTTCGGACATGCATTTTAATGGTATGCTGATATTTTTCTTCTTATCAACAGGAAGGAGTAACTAAAGATGATATTGATCGCTTGTCCAAAAACAAGTTCAGGAGAATCGGTGATTTTGAGAAACAAAATGGGGAGATTCAAGAGTCTTTTAGTGGAATAATGACAGAATGTAACACTGATACGCCCACCCACCGAAACGGTTCTTCCCCCAGAGGATGTTGTAAGTGTCTATACTTAATTATATGTATTCTCTTAACAATTCCTTTATACCCTGTACTATTCCACCAACCAATATACCAGCTCTGTAATACAAATTAAGCACCCACAAAAATAAGGAAAATGGTTCATATTGCTTTCTTAATAACCTATTAAAATAGACTTCTCTACGCTCTTTGATACTTCTTGAAATCAAGAAAGACCTGTTTTCCTATTGTTGGTCATAGGAATGTTGCATTTGCCTTTGTGCCTATGAAGATGGAACTGAGCTTCATGAACTCCCTTGCCGTAATCATTTTTATTGCACGTGCATAGACAAGTGGTTGTACATCAATGCCACATGTCCCCTCTGCAAATTTAATATACTGAAGAACAGTAATCAAAGTGGTAGTGAAGAAGTATAAGAAATCAAGCACTCTTCCACGGATTGCTGATTGGTTATGTGCATCATCCTGCATATCGAGTGTTCTGTTGGTGTTCCATTTTTCCTTGCTTAACCTTCTCCAGTACAGGTGGCAGTTGACTCCTGGATTCTAACGTTGCAATAATTGTATTGAGGTATTTACTAATAACTATATTTTTGTCTTTTTCCTTCATTAATCTCTCTCTACCTATTAATTTAAGTTCACCGGGTTTTTTTTATTCCTCATCTTGTTGAAATTGAATTTTGGTGTTTCTTTTGCAGGAGGAGCTTTACAGGCCCAACCATGATTTTCTTGAAGAAAATGATGATGAAGTGGATCTAACATGATGTACACTTCATTCCTTCTAGCTCGTTATTTTTTCAGTTTTCTTATGTTAGTTATTAAATATTGTAAGTACTATGATCCTTGGGAGATCAAGATACAATAACAAATTCTGTATTTATCGTGACTTGAGCATTATCTATTTATATATGGAGTATTAGTTTTAATTTTTGGCTATTTATGTAGTTTATCAATTAGTTTGAAACAAGTATGACATTTATATTAATTTGAAATATTAAATTTAATATTTATTATAGCAATTAATAAAAATAATAGTAATAATAATAAATATGAAATCACTGATTTGAAAATTATTTATAATTTGCATGAATTTTGATTATTTGTCAATTAATTTTTTATTTATAAATTTATAATTTGTGAATGATTTTACTTGAGAAATTGACATTAATGAAGGATTATTTTCCTCACTAATTTGAAGATACATTCTCAATTTATAATTAGTGAAGGAAAATAGTCTCTCGTTAAATAAATTTGTTCCTCACAATATATTATTTGTGAGGGAATCAAGTTATTCACTAATTTCAAATAGCCCTTACTAAAATATTATTTGTGAAGGAAATCAATCTTTCACTAAATAACAATATTCCATTACTAAATACAATTTGTGAATAAAAAAGTTATTCACAATATATCCCTCACAAAAAAATATTTAGTTACTACTTAGCGAAGGATACCCAATTACGAGGAGGTCTAATGCGAGCACTCCTATGAAAGAAATATTTCTGCAATAAATCACTTGTGAGTGATATATGGCCTCTAATGAAGGAGATGCCATTTTTGGTGTAGTGATATAAGGGTACATAGCATACATAGTCATTTTAAATAGATCTCGATCAAATTTGATCGAACTGATCTTTAACTATTCAGCGTAAAGCTTGCCTATCTGATTAAATGGAAAATTTGATTTCTAAAAGAACTCAAATTCTTCCTTCAAAATTTCTTTATAAAATAATTTACTATATATAGGAAAATCATGTATAAGAAAATAAAAGTTATACGAATAATACTTGGAGTTCCATCACCAGCTGCCACAATATCCTGGACCGTCATGTTGAAGACTCTTGTAGTTGATTTTGTTGGCTTGCTTGATGAAGTTGGTCTCGTGATCGCCAGAGTCCTGCTGCCCTTCCCTGTGTTCACGCTTCCTGCCTCCATTCTCCTTTTTGGATAGTCTTTCACCTTATGCTCCATTGACCCACACAGAAAACACCCACTGTTCATCCTTGGGTTGGGGCAGTTGGGAGAGATATGGCCCTCCTGCCCGCACTTATAACAAATAAATTTACCCTTCAAACACTCACCGGAGTGATTCTTCCCACAATTCCCACACTGAACTACATGCTTCTTTACACCTTCCTATTTCACCTGAATATTCCTAAAATTGCTCCCTTTTCTCTTTTTACCCCTATTCCCACTATTAGTTTCCACCTTCATAGCTCCTACGACCTTGCCTTTGTTCCTCTTCTCCTTGTTATAGAGGCTCATAGCCTCACTTGTTTCTTCGGCTATGATAGCCTTTTCCATGAGTGCTGCAAATGTAGAGATCTACAACACCGCCACCTTGTTGTAGAGCCAGGGTTTTAATCCTAGCTCAAACCTTCTCGCCTTCCTAGCCTCCGTATCTACTTGATGCAGAGCGAACCTTGCCAACTCATTGAACTTTGCGGTGTACTCTGACACCGTCATGTTATTCTGCTTTAACTCTAGAAATTTCACCTCCATCCTAGCCTGCATACTAGCTGAGAGATAGTTTTCAAAAAATAAAGTCCTAAACCTAGCCCATGTGACTGCACCTTCTCCTGCCCTCGCTTGATTTGCTTCCCACCAAAAGTTAGCCTCCCCTTTCATCATATAGGTGGCAAAAGCGGTCTTTTGCCCCTCATCTACCCTAGCAATTATGAACGCCTTTTCTATCTCCTTTACCCAAGTCTGGGCTTCTATAGGGTCAGCTGTTCCCCTGAATTCTGGCGGTCCTACTGTTTTGAAGTCTTTGAAGTTTGCCAAGCGATTGTCTGGCGGGTTCCCTACGACTGGTATTCCCTGCTGCATAGCCTGAGTTACCATGCTTGCAAAAGTTTTGCATTGGGTCTTGTAGTTGTCCTTCAGCGTTGTTGACAGATTCTTCTGCCATTTGATTTCGAGTTCGACGTCTTGGCGGCATTATCTGATTAAATAAAATCATAAATTTAACTTACATTCTAAACCTTATTATATAAGTTTAATATATCAAACTTATTTCATAAATTAAACATAGATTCATATTCATTCAGCTAATTCATAGTACTTTACATAACATAGCACATACTGCTATCCCTTTGTGACAACAAAAGTCGGGATTTACTGATATTGTAAGACCCCAAAATTTATGAATAAAGATTTAATTTTCTCGAAATATTTTTTTGAATATTATGGTGTGGATTTGAGATAATGTTATAGTTGTGGGTAATATTTATAAATTTTACAAAGTAAGCAAGTGGTTATATAATATTCGATTGGTCGGAAAATATTCGTTTTAGCAGGGAATATTCGTACGACGGCATAATCATTGGTGGACCCCACAACAGAATTATTGTCGGAATGAGAAAATGACAGAAATATCTTTTTATGAAAATAACGACGGAAGTTTTACCATTAACTGTTGAAATAATAGGTGGTAAAAGTACAGTAATACGCGTGGTTTCATAGTAGCACACAGTATTGATTGTTGATGCTTACGTGAGAAGTCACTCAGTTTTATTCAATTATTGCTACAGTAATTACTGCATAATATCTCACATTATTTGATTTAATTATTGTCGATATTTTATATACTATTAAATCAATAATTGAGACGATACAATTATTCATATTATTATTTACAATATTGACGATGTCTAGAAAGTTCTGTCGAGGAGAGGTTTGGTCACCTAATTGCGCGCCAATAGGGAGAAATCCTTATTGGAAAGCCCCCTCTTTCCTGGGAACGATCTGATTGTAAAATATTACGAATAATAATAATGATGAATAAATGTTGTTAAAAACATTGAAGGGATTTTATGAAGTATTTGATGTAAATTTTGCTTATTTTATGGACCCCCATTTACCCATTCTTGAAAATAATAGGTAGAAAATTATTTAATATAATAAAGGTGGGGACCATATGTGGGGGCCACGTGTGGAAGAAAGATGTTTTGGATGGAGTTTGCAGGCATGGGTGGGAAATGGGGGGGGGGAGGGAGAGTCTTTACGAAGAGGTAATTAGTATTATATATATATATATATATATATATATATATATATATTATATTTTTGTTTTGTTCTTATTGGTTGAATGCTTGAAAATTTGTATCCGTGGTTTATCAAAATTTTCATCCGTGATTTGCATAACTATTGCGTCCGTGAATTTCCTTACACAGTGCCCCTTCCATTCTCCTATAAATAGGATGTTTAGTTAGAATTGAAAATCACACCAGAATTAGAGAATTCTTCTTCTATAATATTTAGCGTATTTCTTTTGAGTTTTAGGAAGCTTTGAGTGTAGAAAACAGTGAATGTTTTCTTCAAAAATATATTCGCTCTACCAGTTGGAATACTCTTCTTTTTAAGGTAAGGGTTATTATTTCTTTCGTATTCATGAAGAGAATTATTTTCTTTCAATACTCGTAAGGGGTATTATTTATTTCATATTCTGAAGAGTTATTATTTTTCGTATTCGTATGAATATTATTTCGTTCAATATTCGCAAGAATTATTATTTTCATTTAATATTCGTAATGAATATTATATTCGTTCAATATTCGAAAGGAATATTATTTTCGTTTAATATTCGTAAGAGATATTATTTTTGTTCAGTGTTCGTATAAAATAATATTTTCTTCCATACTATGTAGTATGTAAGTAATATTATTTCGTTTCAGATTTCGAATTATATACTCATTTTGTTAAAGTTTTGGCTTCTATACTCCATTAAATTAGTAGAATATCCTTGATATTTGCGCTTCATCCAGTATCTTTTCATGGAAATATTATTCTGAGCATTCTTAATAAGTTTTAACTTTTTTATGTCAGGGTACTATTCACGGGGTTACTATTCCTGAAGTTACTATTCACGGGGTTATTTTTCCCAAAGTTACTATTCACTGGGTACTATTCACTCAGTTACTATTCACCCGGGGTACTATTCATAATAAAAATTGATTCGTTTTCGGTCTAAATCATTTTTGGTACAATATTTTTCTTGAATTTTACACCACAAAGTAGTATCATGTTAGCAATTTGAACGTTATTGAATTCTGGATAATTATCCTTGAACTTTTTTTATTGAATTATTATGTATTGTCATCATCCTCATGCTTATATTGTTATGAAAGTCATCTTTGACCGTAGTGCATAGATGGACTTGGTATGATTATGACCAGGGATTATTCGGTATAATCATGACCGTAATGTTACAAATGATGTGGTAAAAGTCCGCATTGGCCCGTAGTGCATTGATGGACATTTTTTGGTATGATCATGGCCATGAGTTCTCTTCGATCAAGGGTGCAAAGATGAATTGTTTTATGGCATGATCATTACCGTTGATGAAAACACAATTATCCTTGGCCCGTAGTGCATGTATAATTCGTGGTCGTGATACTAAAGAATATCCTTGGCCCGTAGTGCAGGGATGATTCGATGATATGGATTATTTATTAAGCTGAGTCTTAGCGATAAAATCGATGATAAACTTTTTAAATCATAGAAGATAGTAGATATCATGCTCTACTTGACTCTTCTAATGGATTGCTAATTCCGCTGCAGTTGTTGATCTAAAACTTGTTGTTTATTATATTCTATCAGTTGTTATACTGTTGAAGGCTAAGGATAATTTATTCTGCATTATCTTAGTAATAATATTTCTTACTGGGCTAGTTGAGCTCACCCTTTTCCTTTCATGTTTCTCTTCAGGAAATGAGAATATAGTTGGGACTAGTCGGGGAACGGAGTGACGGTCCAGATGTTTGCATTAGTAGTCCTCACTATTTTGTGAAGTAGAGTGAAAAAATATGTAATAATATTGAATTTGAGTTTTGATATTGTCTAGAAGACAATATTCGTGTTGAAACTCTCAACTTATATTCTGTCGTACTTTACACGACAGTTGTATAATTAAGTTTGTATTTGAATTTTGTACCATATATTTGGCGACTCAGAATAGGTGATGTATACCTATTTTGGGGGTGTCACAGTTGGTATCAAAGCTTAGGGATATGATCCCTGGCTGAGATGTGAGACAAGAACTAGGAGGGGAGAGACGGGGAATTCTTTCGCTAGTATGACCTACCTAAGTTTATTTGATATTTAATTGGTCGGTCAGAGTATAGAGATAATATGTAAAATGTCAATTAACCTTTGTTTTATGACAGTGTTTGAGAATGGTATCTGAAAATGTTGAGATAAGCAATGAAGCACATGAGACCGTTGAGTCACTGACGATCAATAACCAGGATAATGTGCAGGAAGGCAACAATCCTGAGGTAAACAATAACACCGATAAAATGATGAACGATGGGATGTTCAGAGGCTTTATGCAATTCATGCAACATCAGGAGAGAGCGGCTCCTGTTTAAAATGCAGGTGGAAACACTGGCAACTCTCGGACGGTCACCGCTAAACAGTTCAAGGAGCTAGGACCACCGAAGTTTATTGGAGATGTGACAGCCCCAAATTCGGGTCCTCTGACCCCGGTTTGGTCATCACGATAAAATACTAACATCCACCTCTAAACAACGTACGATAACTAAAATGCGGAATAAAATAAACGTACGTCGTTCATTCAAAAGGTGTTACTAGTGATTCGATAACCTTAATACAATCTTACAAACATACCCTAAATTAATAATTAGGGTTCACATTACATAACAATAATTTAAAGTAGACATATAGTAAAGTCTGTTCCTGACGACTATCCTACATCTTTCCTTTACCCTTGTCCTTTCCTGAGGTCTCGGGCTTAGCTGTAATATAATTCATGATATAGCAAGGATGAGCAACAAGTTTTCTCAACAAGTTTAAATACAACAATAAGGATATATCATAATGAAAGGAAAATATCTGACAAGGAATTCAATACTATGAATATATGAAGGATTCAACAATATGAATATTAGAAACAAAGATAATAATTGCTTTTAGAATAACTGCTAGTCAAGTAGACTTTGAACTATAATACTCCAATGGAATCAATAATTATTTGACCCTTTGGTTACTGGCTACAGAATAAGTACTTGAGGGGATCAGCCTCGCGTACACTATGTATATGCATAACATTTAAATATGTTCTTTTGTATCTTATATTAGATACCTGGGGTACTCCCCTATCATAAGAGGGGTGTTCTTTCAGTCTAAGAATCCTTACCATCAATTGGTTTGGATAGCTTTTATAAAACTTCATAGGCTTGTCTGACCGAACAAAGGTTCAGACTCTATCTGACACAGTTCAAGAGTTATAGAACTTTAAATGAAGTACAAGTCCAAGATTGTACTAATTCAAGTGCACTGAGTGCGAATGTCAATAATATCGATGTGGAATAATTGTAAGGTATTTAACCCACTTAAAAACATGCTTGGAAATAAAGTTCAGGCTTAAACGAATAACTTTCAATTCAATAATAACCTGCTCAATATAATTTAGGGTAAGTTTAGGGGAACTTGCTTAACAAAAGTAGGGTTCAAGGAACTTGCTCAATAAAAGTAGGGTTCAAAGAACTTGCATAAACATATACCTATTTGCACAAAATAAAGGTAGTGCGTAAGGTTTAGATACTTGCTTATGATATGCGTTAATTAAAGTAATGCAAGGGTTTAGGATACTTGCTTGTTTGCTCAGCTACAATAAAATACTAGCTTTAATTACTTGCGTTGAAACGACCTAACGTTATCAAGTCGATCATTTCAATTAGTATGTGTAAACTAGTATGTGTTTACACTAACAACAATCAAGTCATCACATAGCATGCTACTCAACACATTATATGGCATATTGGTCATGTATTATAAGGTAAAGAAATTATATAAGCATGCCTTAAATTTTAGAACCAAAACAGAATCTGGCAAAATTGCAGGACGGCGCAGCTGCGCCTGGTCTAGGCCTAGGAACGGCGCAGCTGCACTGGCCCCTGGCCAGACCAGGTTTGAGCTGTGCTCTCCTGACTTCAATCCAACTCTAACAGACTAATCACACATACCATTTAACATACATACATGCTAGATTTTTAAATATAGCTCATGACCATGCTTGAATTCACTACTTCAAGTTTAACTTACAACCTATATGTCATTAAAACGCAAAAGGTCATGTAATCCTCATGCTTTACAATCTTGGCAATACAATACTTAGTAGTCATGCTCGTATATAGACAACACATGTATACTTTACTCACATTTCATATTCTAGGAATTTCCTTTTCTTTATGACTATGTGTACCTAAGTGAAAACCATACCTTAACAAAACAATGCTCATGTCAATATGTTTATTGGCATAATGAATCCTAATACACATGCTTGCATAGTCATAACATACTTTACTCATTACTTGATGACATTAGCTTTTTCATTCTAACTTTATTTGAATTTAACACTAAGTCAACTTAGTGTATACAAGACATCTTAACATGTAACTCTCATGTTTTTACAACATATATTAAAGCCACATGCATGTTCAAATGGTCAGATCTTATACGATAAAGGTCTTGGTCAAGTTCACTTTGAAAAGCCTTAAGTTTCTTATCTTTGAAATAGTCTTAACTTTCAATCATGTATGCTAGTGTGTTCGATCACTTTAACCTTGCATTTCATGTCAATATAAACCATATCAACATACTCATAAAGTCAAAATGCTCACATGATGTGTTCGTGGCAAAGTTCACTTTTGAAATCCCAAATCTCATTTCAAGAGCACAAGTATAGTGTCATTCATTGCTATACTTGCTCAACCTATATGCATGTGCTTACATGTGCATGTTAAAACAGTTTACAAGCTTGCTCTACCATGTACTAACAAGTTAGCATGAACAAAAACATTAACAGAACATCTCAGGTCTGGTGCAGGTCTGGCGCAGCTGCACCCTAGTACAATTAGGGCGTAGCTGCACCATGCCTGAGACAAATATGAATTCGGGTTACGGCGCAGCTGGGCTGCACCCTAGTACAAATAGGGCGCAGCTGCGCCGTGTCTGCATCAGAGACAGTAAGCAGACTCTGTTTGCAGTTCAGCAACTCATCATGAAAAAATCCTTATAACATTGTTTCTAACATAACCCAACACACTTATGAGCATACATAACACCAAGAAACATAATCCAAATCAACTAACAACTATTATATGCTTAATTCCAAGAATTAACCCATTAAGCAATTTATCAAAAATAGAGAATGGGTATGGAAGTTATACCTCTTATGACTCAATTCAGCTGCAATATAACACTCTACTTACTCTATAAAAGCTCTTTAGCAACTAATTTTCAGCAATTGCAACAAGGAAGGATGATGTCTCATTTATAGGAGATTGGGTAACTAGACAATGCCATTCCCTCACAAATCAACCCATTGAATTTCAAGAATGCACAAGGGTTAAGGAAGAGTTGGTGAGAGTTGGTAATCTCAATCATGAATCCCACTCCCATCCATTAATTGATTTAGATTTTATGACTTTGAGATGAAGCTAGGCTAGGTTTGCTAGCTTCCTTTTGTTTTCACTTGGAAAAAGAGAATGTGACTCTAATTATGGGACAAAGAGATAATTCTCAACATTTTGCAAAAGGAATGAAATGCTACCATTGGCTTACACTATATATACACATAATATAAACTTTGGTTATAAAATATGTCTACACAATTTATTTCATATAACATAGGGTATAATAATTTAAAAGGGCACACAATGTGTTTCCCAATTACAAGGTATCTAGTAGTGCACATACATATAACACTATTATTATGCAACTCACATGAATGCAACTAACTCTTACTATATAGTCTATATATATAATATATAGATATATTAATGTATCACCTTGTATTATATAAAATATACAATTAACTACCACATAATAAAGGTTTACTATATTGCATGCTTGCACAAATAATTCAAGTAAACATATAATCATTTTATAAACTATTAATCTATTACACATTAATCATTATTTATCCACTAATAATTATTAATTAACACATTATCAATTAATTACTCATAATTGCAATTAATCAAAATGTTCAACTCTTGCTACTATATTCAAATAAATTGAATATTTAATCAATAAGAATCCTATCAATTTCTTGATATTAAAACACTTAGGGTTAGTCCACTAATTTAAATAATTCATTAGTGACTCCCTTTAATTATTTCATAAAATCACATAACCACATAAGGTTTAAATAAACTCACAAAACTAACTCAATAATAATTAAATCACATATTTAATAAATAAGGAGTTTCAAATTCGTGGACGTTACATCCCTCCCCCCTTATAAAAATTTCGTCCTCGGAATTTCAAAAACAAGGTTACTCAAATAAAAAAAGATAATTCGCTCTCATTTTCTCTTTTAGCTCCCACGTAGCTTCTTCGACTGCGTGATTCCTCCATAGAATCTTAACGGAATGGATAATTTTTTTCCTCAGCTTCTGTTCCTTCCTATCAAGTATCTGGATAGGAACTTCTTCGTGTGTTAAGTATTTCTCGACTTGGATTGGCTCATAGGAGATAACGTGTTTGTAGTCTGGTTTATACGACCGCAACACTGACACATGAAACACGTTGTGAATGTGCTCAAGTTCAGGAGGTAAGGCTACCTCGTACGCCACTTCACCGACTCTCCTCAAAATCTCGAACGGTCCTATGAACCTAGGGCTCAACTTGCCCTTCTTCCCAAAACGAATCTTCCCTTTTCAGGGAGATACTTTCAGAAAAGCATAGCTTCCTACTTCAAAATCTCTCTTCTTGCGATGTAAATCCGCATTCTTCTTCTGGCAATCTTGAGCTGCTACTAATCGTGCTCTTATCACCTTGATGATTTCTACCGTCTGTTGTACTAATTCTGGTCCCAACAGTCGACGCTGTCTAACTTCGTCCCAGCATAAGGGCGTTATATATTTCCTCCCATACAATGCTTCGTATGGTGGCATTCCAATACTGGCGTGATAACTATTGTTATACGCGAACTCTACTAATGGAAGGTGATCCTCCCAACTACCCTTGAAGTCCATCACACAAGCTCAGAGTATGTCTTCAAGTGTTTGAATTGGTCTTTCGCTTTGCCCATCGGTCTGCGGATGATACGCGTTACTCATTCGTAGTTGTGTCCCCATTCTTTCTTGAAGAATCTTATAGAAGTTTGATGTGAATTGCGGATCTCTATCTGATACAATAGATACCGGTACCCCATGCCTCGACATAATTTCCTTAACATATAATTTGGTTAACTGGTCTAAACTATTCTTAATCCTAATCGGCAAAAAGTGAGCTGACTTAGTAAGACGATCAACAATCACCCATATGGCGTCGTGCCCTTTCTGCGTTGCCGGAAGTTCCACCACAAAGTCCATTGTGATGTGCTCCAATTTCCATTCTGGAATCTCTAATAGTTGTAATAACCCGCTTGGTCGTTGGTGCTCTGCCTTAACCCTCTGACAAGTTAGACATCTACTTACGCATTCTGCAACCTCTCTCTTCATGTTTGTCCACCAGAAGTGGTGATGCAAATATTGGTATATCTTCATGCTTTTTGGGTGTATTGAATATCTCGTACTGTGCGCTTCTTATAAAATCTCTTCTCTCAGTTCTAGTACTAACGGTACCCAAATTCTTCCTTCAAATCTTAGCAGTCCAGTGCTATCAACCTTAAATTTCAATTCATCACCTTCAGTCAATCGTTTCTTGGTGTTATTGTAATCTTCGTCGTTTTTTTGTGCCTTTTTAACCTTATTTAATAAAGTCAGGCTCGCTGTTACCGTAAATAATTACTCGTCGGTCTCCATCGGATACCTATTGTCCAAGTCTAGTCGTTCGAAATCTTTCACCAATTCCTCTTGAATGGTCAACTTTAATAACTTCTCTCTGCCTTTTCTGCTTAAGGCATCTGCCACTACATTTGCTTTACCTGGATGGTACATAATTTCACAATCATAATCTTTGATCAATTCTAACCATCAACGCTGCCTCATATTTAACTCTCTCTGCGTGAAGATATACTTCAGACTCTTGTGATCCGTATATATCTCACACTTCTCGCCATACAGATAATGCCTCCAGATCTTCAAGGCAAAAACTACTGCTGCTAACTCCAGGTCATGAGTCAGATATCCCTTCTCATAATCTTTCAACTGACGTGAAGCGTACGCAATGACCCTACCGTGTTGCATCAGTACACAACCAAGACCCTTGTTTGACGCATCACTATACACTATAAACCCTCCCGTGTTATCCGATAAAGGCAACACATGTGCTTGACTAAGCCTCTTCTTCAATTCTAGGAAACTTTCTTCACACTTTTCTGTCCAAACGAACTTAACTGTTTTTCTTGTAAGATTGGTCAACGGTGATGCTAACTTCGAAAAATCCTGAATGAACCTTCGATAGTATCCCGCCAATCCTAAGAAACTCCAGATTTCTGTCGGCGTCTTCGGCAGCTCCTAATTGATAACTGCTTCTACGTTCGCTGGATCCACTAAAACACCATTTTATCGATAACGTGCCCTAAACACTGCACTCTCTGCAACCAAAACTCACAGTTGGAGAATTTTGCATACAGTCTCTTCCTTCTTAATATCTCCAACACTATCCGAAGATGCTCGACGTTTTCTTCCTCCGTCTCTGAATACACTAGGAAGTCATCTATGAATACGACAACAAACTTATCCAAATACTGTTTGAATACTCTGTTCATCAAATCCATAAATGCTGTTGACGCATTCGTTAATCCAAATAACATTACCAGAAACTCAAAGTGTCCATACCGAGTTCTGAATGCCGTCTTTGGAATGTCTTCCGGCCTCACTTTCAGTTGGTGATAACCGGTTCTCAAGTCAATCTTTGAAAAGTACTTTGCCCCCTTCAACTGATCAAACAAATCGTCTATCCTGGGCAACGGGTACTTATTCTTAATGGTGACCTTGTTCAGCTCTCGGTAGTCGATACAAAGTCTTAGCGACCCATCTTTCTTCTTCACGAATAAGACTGGTGCTCCCCACGGTGATACGCTCGGTCGAATGTATCCCTTATCTAACAACTCTTGTAATTGAGCCATTAGTTCTTTCATCTATACCGGTGCCATACGATACGGTGCTTTATATACCGGTACTTTCCCCGGTGCCAAATCAATAACAAACTCAATCTCTCTATCCGATGACAATCCCAGAATCTCATATAGGAAGATATCTACGAAATCCCTTACAATATGTATCTGACTCAGTTCACCCTTGACTCGTCGAGTATCAACTACGTGAGCCAAATAACCTATACAACCCTTCCTAAGCAATCTCTATGCTTGCACCATCGTCAGACAATGAGATTGTCTCGGCGATTTACTACCATGAAATACCACCTTTAACTTATTCAGAGTCTTAAGGTGTACACACATCTCCTTATAATCTATAACTTCTCCGTGAATCGATAACCAATCCATTCCAAGGATTACATCGGACTCCCCCAAACGAATCGGTATCAAATCCACTTTGAGCTTAAATCCTCGTAAGTCGGCATAACAATTCCTATGAATGTATTCTACGGGGATAATTTCCTTGTTCGCTACTTCTACGTTCATAGGTTGTTTTAATCTCTCACGGGGTAAGTCTAACTGTTTAGAAAATTCTTCGGAAACAAAAGAACAGGTAGCACCCGAATCAAATAACACGTATGCATCTATATCATTGATCGAAATGATACCTGACACCACGTCCTTAGATTCCACCGCATCATGTACGGTCATGTTGAACGTTCGTGCCATTGGTCTGTTTGCCTGACTGGCTGGGCCTCCAATGTTTAGTCCATTGTTGTTGTTGTTGTTGCGGTTGCCGCTAGATGCATCGCCCTTTTTCTTTGGGAAGTCTTTGATCTGATGGTCTATGGCTCCACATGAGAAACATCCTCCCTTCTGCTTATTCGGACACTGAGGAGCCATGTGCCCCGGTTGTCCACAACGATAACAAACACTCTTTCCCTTCATGCACTCCCCCGAGTGATTCCTCCCACAATTGTTGCACTTCATACTCTTCTTGGCCTCCCCTCCAGACTTATTACCTCCAGAGGATTGACTCTCCGTCCATTTATGCTTGTTGGGGTTACTGCCTCCGCTGCTTCCCCCTTTCTGTCCATCCTAATCGGTCTTCTTTTCTTGTTTGAATCGAGCGATGGCCTCATTGCCTCCTTCGGCAATGATAGCCCTTTCCAAAAGATCAAAGTAAGTCTTGATCTTCAACATAGCCACTGCCTTCTGCACCCATGGTTTCAGTCCTAATTCGAACCTCCTCGCCTTCCTGGCCTCCGTGTCAACTTGATGTGAAGCGAATCGGACTAACTCGTTAAATCTCGCCGCGTATTCTGCGACAGTCATACTACCTTGTTTCAGTTCTAGAAACTTAACCTCCATATCCGGTTGCGTATTCTCCGAGAAGTAATTCTCGAGGAATAGCTCCTTAAATCTGTCCCAAGGAATAACTCCTTCGTCTGCTCAGCCCCTATTGGCTTTCCACCAATAGTTAGCTTCGCCCTTCAGCATGAAAGTGGCAATACTCATCTTCTGTGCTTCGGCCACTCGTGCGACCTCAAACACCTTCTCTATTTCTTCTATCCATGTCCGGGCTTCAATTGGGTCCAAGGTTCCTCGGAACTCCGGTGTTCCTACCAATTTAAAGTCCTTAAAGCTAGCAAAGTGCTGTCCTGGCTGCCCTGCTGTTGGCGGGGGTTTGTTTTGCATTGCCTCAGATAACAGGTTAACAAAGTTCTACATTGGATCAACATTTTCCCCTCCACCATTGTTAACGGATCCTTCCTCCCTCTGATTCCGCTGAAGTCTCCTAGGCGGCATGATCTGACGAAAGGAAAAAACAATTAGGCTTTATATGATATGCTATTCATGCTAGCATTAAGAAGTTTAAGACGTCTATCAATCATTTTGATTTAAATAAACAACTTCAATATCACAATAAAACTCGATGGATTTCTTTATCCCATCACTTAAATACTCTACTTAAGTTTTCTACTAAGGTTATAACCTAGGTTTCACATTCCTAACATTTATAACCTAAGCTTTGATACCAACCTGTGGCAGCCCCAAATCTGGGTCCTCTGACCCCGATTCGGTCATCACGATAAAATACTAACATCCACCTCTAAACAACGTACGATAACTAAAATGCATAATATAATAAACGTACGTCATTCATTCAAAAGGTGTTACTAGTCCCAAGATTCGATAACCTTAATACAATCTTACAAACATACCCTAAATTAATAATTAGGGTTCACATTACATAACAATAATTTAAAGTAGACATATAGTAAAGTCTGCTCCTGGCGACTATCCTACATCTTTCATTTACCCTTGTCATTTCCTGAGGTCTCGGGCTTAGCTGTAATATAATTCATGATATAACAAGGATGAGCAACAAGTTTGCCCAACAAATTTAAATACAACAATAAGTATATATCATGATGAAAGGAAAATATCTGACAAGGAATTCAATAATATGAATATATGAAGGATTCAACAATATGAATATTAGAAGCAAAGATAATAATTGCTTTTAGAATAACTGCTAGTCAAGTAGACTTTGAACTATAATACTCCAATGGAATCAATAATTACTTGACCCTTTAGTTACTGGCTACAGAATAAGTACTTGAGGGGATCAGCCTCGCGTACACCATGTATATGCATAACATTTAAATATGTTCTTTTGTATCTTATATTAGATGCCTGAGGTACTCCCCTATCATAAGAGGGGTGTTCTTTCAGTCTAAGAATCCTTACCATCAATTGGTGTGGATAGCTTTTATAAAACTTCATAGGCTTGTCTGACCAAATAAAGGTTCAGACTCTATCTGACACAGTTCAAGAGTTATAGAACTTTAAATGAAGTACAAGTCCAAGACTGTACGAATTCAAGTGCACTGAGTGTCAATGTCAATAATATCGATGTGGAATAATTGTAAGGTAATTAACCCACTTAAAAACATGCTTGGAAATAAAGTTCAAGCTTAAACGAATAACTTTCAATTCAACAATAACCTGCTCAATATAATTTAGGGTAAGTTCATGGGAACTTGCTTAACAAAAATAGGGTTCAAGGAACTTGCTCAATAAAAGTAGGGTTCAAAGAACTTGCATAAACATATACCTATTTGCACAAAATAAAGGTAGTGCGTAAGGTTTAGATACTTGCTTACGATATGCGTTAATTAAAGTAATGCAAGGGTTTAGGATACTTGCTTGTTTGCTCAGCTACAATAAAATACTAGCTTTAATTACTTGCGTTGAAACGACCTAACGTTATCAAGTCGATCATTTCAATTAGTATGTGTAAACTAGTATGTGTTTACACTAACAACAATCAAGTCATCACATAGCATGCTACTCAACACATTATATGGCATATTGGTCATGTATTACAAGGTAAAGAAATCATATAAGCATGCCTTAAATTTTAGAACCAAAACAGAATCTGGCAAAATTGCAGGACGGCGCAGCTGTGCCTGGTCTAGGCCTAGGGACGGCGCAGCTGCGCTGGCCCCTGGCCAGACCAGGTTTGAGTTGTGCTCTCCTGACTTCAATCCAACTCTAACACACTAATCACACATACCATTTAACATACATACATGCTAGAGTTTCAAATATAGCTCATGACCATACTTGAATTCACTACTTCAAGTTTAACTTACAACCTATATGTCATTAAAACGCAAAAGGTCATATAATCCTCATGCTTTACAATCTTGGCAATACAATACTTTGTAGTCATGCTCGTATATAGACAACACATGTATACTTTACTCACATAGTTCATATTCTAGGAATTTTCTTTTCTTTATGACTATGTGTACCTAAGTGAAAACCATACCTTAACAAAACAATGCTCATTTCAATATGTTTATAGGCATAATGAATCCTAATACATATGCTTGCATAGTCATAACATACTTTACTCATTACTTGATGACATTAGCTTTTTCATTCTAACTTTATTTGAATTTAACACTAAGTCAACTTAGTGTATACAAGACATCTTAACATGTAACTCTCATGTTTTTACAACATATATTAAAGCCACATGCATGTTCAAATGGTCAGATCTTATACGATAAAGGTCTTGGTCAAGTTCACTTTGAAAAGCCTTAAGTTTTTTATCTTTGAAATAGTCTTAACTTTTAATCATGTATGCTAGTTTGTTCGATCACTTTAGCCTTGCATTTCATGTCAATATAAACCATATCAACATACTCATAAAGTCAAAATGCTCACATGATGTGTTCGTGGCAAAGTTCACTTTTGAAATCCCAAATCTCATTTCAAGAGCACAAGTATAGTGTCATTCATTGCTATACTTGCTCAACCTATATGCATGTGCTTACATGTGCATGTTAAAACAGTTTACAAGCTTGCTCTACCATGTACTAACAAGTTAGCATGAACAAAAACATTAACAGAACATCTCAGGTCTGGTGCAGGTCTGGCGCAGCTGCACCCTAGTACAATTAGGGCGCAGCTGCACCATGCCTGAGACAAATATGAATTCGGGTTACGGCGCAGCTGGGCTGCACCCTAGTACAAATAGGGCGCAGCTGCGCCGTGTCTGCATCAGAGACAGTAAGCAGACTCTGTTTGCAGTTCAGCAACTCATCATGAAAAAATCCTTATAACATTGTTTCTAACATAACCCAACACACTTATGAGCATACATAACACCAAGAAACATAATCCAAATCAACTAACAACTATTATATGCTTAATTCCAAGAATTAACCCATTAAGCAATTTATCAAAAATAGAGAATGGGTATGGAAGTTATACCTCTTATGACTCAATTCAGCTGCAATATAACACTCTACTTACTCTATAAAAGCTCTTTAGCAACTAATTTTCAGCAATTGCAACAAGGAAGGATGATGTCTCATTTATAGGAGATTGGGTAACTAGACAATGCCATTCCCTCACAAATCAACCCATTGAATTTCAAGAATGCACAAGGGTTAAGGAAGAGTTGGTGAGAGTTGGTAATCTCAATCATGAATCCCACTCCCATCCATTAATTGATTTAGATTTTATGACTTTGAGATGAAGCTAGGCTAGGTTTGCTAGCTTCCTTTTGTTTTCACTTGGAAAAAGAGAATGTGACTCTAATTATGGGACAAAGAGATAATTCTCAACATTTTGCAAAAGGAATGAAATGCTACCATTGGCTTACACTATATATACACATAATATAAACTTTGGTTATAAAATATGTCTACACAATTTATTTCATATAACATAGGGTATAATAATTTAAAAGGGCACACAATGTGTTTCCCAATTACAAGGTATCTAGTAGTGCACATACATATAACACTATTATTATGCAACTCACATGAATGCAACTAACTCTTACTATATAGTCTATATATATAATATATAGATATATTAATGTATCACCTTGTATTATATAAAATATACAATTAACTACCACATAATAAAGGTTTACTATATTGCATGCTTGCACAAATAATTCAAGTAAACATATAATCATTTTATAAACTATTAATCTATTACACATTAATCATTATTTATCCACTAATAATTATTAATTAACACATTATCAATTAATTACTCATAATTGCAATTAATCAAAATGTTCAACTCTTGCTACTATATTCAAATAAATTGAATATTTAATCAATAAGAATCCTATCAATTTCTTGATATTAAAACTCTTAGGGTTAGTCCACTAATTTAAATAATCCATTAGTGACTTCCTTTAATCATTTCATAAAATCACATAACCACATAAGGTTTAAATAAACTCATAAAACTAACTCAATAAAAATTAAATCACATATTTAATAAATAAGGAGTTTCAAATTCGTGGACGTTACAGGAGAGCCAAAACCACTTAAGCAGAGACGTGGATAAAGCAGATCACCAAGATATTTGATGTCTTGGAATGCTCAGAGGAGCAAAAGGTTCCATTCGCCACCTTTATGTTGCGTGAAGAAGCAGATCACTGGTGGGGATCTGTTAAACGTACCCAGCCTGACGCACACAAAATATCTTGGGAGAAGTTCTAAGAACTATTCAACGACAAGTACTTTCCCGAAAGTTTTCGTCACATGAAGGAGGTAGAGTTCATCAAGCTGGAGCAGAACAATATGGCCGTGTCACAGTACGAAGCTAAGTTTGCCGAGTTATCCCGGTTTGCGTCCCACATAGTTGATAACGAGGAGAGAATGACGCGGATATTTCTAAGAGGTTTGAAACCCGAGATATGTCAATACCTAATTGTTGTGTTTGTATTCAGATGTTGTAAATAGGGCTCAGTTATTGGAGCGCGATAACGAGTTAACCCAACCAAGAGAAAGCAGCCGACAAAAATATAATACTAATGGTAGCAGTCATCGAAGCGGTGATAACAAACGTGGAGGGAATTAATATGCCAGAAATGGTAACCACTTCGGTGGTAATCATGGTCATGATAATAGGAAAGGTGAACTAAGTGAGAACAACTTCAAGAAGAGAATGTTCAATAATGATGGAAAGAAAGCGGCACCCGTTTTCAAGGAAGTAGAACGACCACCGGTCGTATGTTTCAAATGCGGACAGGAGGGACACATCCGTCCAAACTATATGCAGCAACCCAAAGCGTGTTTCAATTGCGGAAGAGAAGGTCACCTAGCTCGATTTTGTCGTGTAGTGAAGTCAAGTTCAGCTGGGATAGTGATGCCAAAGGATGTCTCAGACAAGTCAAAATTGGTAGTTTAAGTGAGAGCGTTTATCGAAGAACCCAAACGAAGCTATCACGGGTAAGTTAATCATAGTCAGTCCACAGACTATGAACATTATTTTCTATTCTCAAAAAGGTTAAACAGAACTTCATCTGTAAACCATCTTAATTTATAGGCACCGGGGGGGGTGATCAGTCTGTTATGCTCTGTATTGATTAATACTACATTCAAGAATGAGATTATTGTTCATCTTATCCGCTTTTGGCGCACAAAAGTTTTCTCATGTACGATATGTTCATACTTAGTCGGGAATCCGAACCAAAATAACTTGATTGGATAATAATAAAGTTCTATCTTGTTCAACAATATTTTTAAGTTTATGTCTAGTCGGATCAAATAGCTTAGACGACTTTAAGTCAACATATACATACTGAAAATCAATAAGTATGTATCAACATATGATTAAATACAATGATTATCCAAGTGAGGACACTTGTATAACCATATTTAGAAATTAACGAACAGAATACATATCTGAATTATAATATGATATTGTGTTGATAAACAATAATTGGATAATTTAAGAACTTGTATGAATACAATTGATTGGATACATAATCGACAACAATAGAGTAATAATCTGGCACAATGATAATATAATTCTGAAACTTTCTTACTCATGTCCATTGCATACAGTAAATGCAAAGGTAGGATACTTGCCTAAGCTTCTTCTTACTAGTACGCAACTTAGTTTTATCTTTTATATTGAAACCTCACTACAAGAAATCCCACAAAAAATGACGCTAAAATTTGTCACATAAAATTCATTTTTTGTCACTAAAACATTTGGTGACGATTGTTAATCGTCACAGAGACTGTCACCGTATGAGCGTAGTACTAGGTATATTTGACACTATTTGATGTCGTCACTAAATATTTTAACTTATGGTGACGATCTACATCATTGTCACTATAATTAATTACTTTTAGTGACGTTAATAGCATCACTATTTGAATGAAACTTTCGTCACTCTATATTATGTTTCGTCATCAAAACTTGGTGCATTAAATGACAAAAAATGTTTTTCGTCATTAAATGATATTGTTTTAGTGACGAAAATATGTTACTCTATTTAATTTTATCTCGTCATATAAAATTGGTATTTATGACAATACAAATTGTCATAAATTATTATTTTTTGCGTCATTAAAAAATTTCCCTCCAATATTTTGCCTCCAAATAAAATTGTGACAAATTTGTATTTGGTGTCACTAAATGTGAACATTTGTGACGAAAGCACATTGTCACTAAATTTTACAAATAATTAATGACAAACTATTATGTTGTCATCGAAAGAAATATTTTGTGACAATAAATACTGTCATCAATTATTACAAAATGTCACTAAAAGGTTTTCCTCCAAAATTTTGGTATAAAATTCTACCTCCAAAATAACTTGTGACGAAATTTTGTTAATTGTCATCAAGTGTGTAAATTAGTGACGATATAAATGATTAATAGTAACAAAAGTAAAAGTCGTCACAAAAGCAAAAGTTTTAGTGACGATTATGAATTTCGTAATTATTAATTAACAAATTGTGACAAAATTTTGTGCGTGGCAAAAATTTTGTCATAAAATGTGTGATTTCTTGTAGTGCCTATCATTAATAAGATCATTCGTTCGATTAGAATAACATATCATATCACATAGTACTTCTATTTGCAGTCAACACATAACCTAATCACATTGTCACATATGTTTAACAATAATTGGATCACAAACAAACACGTATCGAGTCCAATTATCTAAGTCTAGATCAATTTCTAAAACATGTCAGTGTACCGACGACTTTATCGGGTAAATATCGAGTCTAAAACTCTATTCTATAGTTTAATATTCGTTTAGATATTTTAAATATCAGTCGTATTATTTTTCATAGCCTTATAATAATTTTTAAATAATTATTAAAATTTATCATGATTTTTCAAACACTGGAATCATTTTCAAATGATTTAAATATTAAATAATTCTATTGTCATTAATATTTAATTAATATTAAATTATTAATGAAACCATTGCCAAAATATTAAAGTTATTTATAATAACTCAAAATATTTTTAAAACATTTTTATTACCCTTAAATGATTTTAAAAATAATTAAAATCATTTTTTAATAATTACTATTAATATTTAAATATTAATGTATTATTTATCAAAATATTAAAAGTCATTAATTATAACTAAAAATATTTTTAAAACATTTATATCCTCTTTAAATGATTTATAACTTAATAAAACCATTTTAAACCATTTATTTAATATAATTATTAAATAACTCTAATATCATTTAATATTAAATTATTAATGAAATTTATCTTTAAACATTAAAAGTTATATTTTATAACTTCAAATATTTTTAAACTATTTATTTTCATTTAAAATAATTTTTCTAATATTAAAATCATTTTTAAACCAATTTATTTAATATAATTATTAAATAAGTGTAATATCATTACTATTAAATAATTAATGAAATTTATCTTAAAATATTAAAAGTTATGTTTTATAACTTAAAATATTATTAAATACCTTTTTATCATTTAAAATGTTTTTTAATATAATATAATCATTTTTAATTAATTTATTTAATGTATTTATTAAATAAATAAATTATCAATAATATCCAATTAAATATTAATATTTATGAAAAATATGTCAAATTATTAAAAATTAATTTGTATAACTTAAAATAATTTTTAAAGCTATTTTTGGAATTTTTAAATAATTAATTTCTATTTTTAAATAATTTTTGGAAAATAAATTAAATAAAATTATTAAATCTGTCGCTATAGCCTTTAGCGACAGAAAGCATCGCCTTAGGTGTTCTTGAGTCCTCAAGAACATTCATAAGCAGTTTCGGGTGACCTAATTTGACCAAGTCTAGATCATTGATCTTTATGTTTCTAGGCTTGCTAAGGGTCAAATATTGTAGTGCTAGTGTAATACTACACCATCAAGCAACAAACAAAGTCATAATGCATAACAATAAGGAGATCTAAGCCTTGAAAATAGCATGTCAGAGTTGTTCTTCATTTTTGGGTTACCTAGAAATGAAGAATAGTTTGACTGCCTTACTTTGGGCTTCTACAACTTGTGGTTCTGGTGATAGTTTAGTGATCTAAAGATTGCAATGTGTACCCAACATGTAGGGGTACATATCTATTACATAAAAGAACTATGACAACATCAGAATCAACCAAACGTGTCCGGTCAAACCATGTCAGAAACCACGAGCTTGAGATTTCTGGGTTACCCAGAAAACGCAAGCCGTGACTTTTTTGCTTGGTTTGACCTTCCTCCAAATCAAATATGTTTACTAAATAAATGATCATAAACGTATAATCATGTAGTCCATATATCATACTATAATATTAATACAACAACATGTCCAAATCATTAAACAACTGACAGATCTGAGCCCACGAACTTCTTGTCAGGCATTTCTGGGCAAGTTCTTGGCTGCCCAGATTTCGTATGGTCATGGCTGGTCAACGTGGTTTGACCACGAATATCTTACAATATATGTATGATCTGGTCCTGCTACTAGTTTCAGAACACATATCTCATAGCATACTACCACTTAAAACTTTCAAAACACAAAAACCATAAACATAAAGAGATCTACAAGACCTGACATTTGGTTGTCAGACAACATAAAATAATTTTCCAGATTTTTAAAATCATCAAATCCGAGCCTATAGATGTTATGGATCTAACATCTATCAACCCAGATCATCAATATACATTACAAACAACATGTTTTAACACAAAATCATAATATTTAACACATCAAGCATGATCAAATTCTAGGTTAGGGTTTTATACCTTGATGAAAAATTTCTGATTCTTGACTACCGATTTGGTTATGGGTGTTAGTGGGGCTGGTTTTAGGGACTAAAATGCTAGTAGAATTCGTGGGTTTGAGCTTGAGAGAGTTGAGTTGAGTGTTTGGGAATGAATGAGCAAAAATGTGCATCTTTCTCTCTCTTAATCTATTTATATAATTTAGATGCAATGAACTTGTATGCTATATGTGGCTGATTTGCTGAGATTTGTCACATGTGCAATCTTGGTTGGTTACCTACTACATATTTTGGCTAGATACACAAGTTATCTTCAATTATGGACTAAGGGCAAAAATGTCTTTTGGCTAGCAATTTTAATGGCATTCCCTTAGGGTTTGACCCTTGGGGTTTGACCCTAAGATTTGACACAAAGAAATTGTAGGATTTCCAATTAGGCTTTAAAAATAAAAATATAATAACAAATAAAAAATATTAGTTTCTTTAAAAATATAATTTAGAATTCACTAAATATAATTAGTTTTCTAATTACATTACTTGAACATTTACGGTTTAAGATCCCATAATTAGCATTAAGGCTTACAATTAGCAATTAGGGTTTCATTTTAGCACATTGGGGTTACTAATTTAGAAATTAGGGTTTCTAACAATTAGGGATGTGACGAACGAGAATTTTGTAAATTAATTTTAATATTTATTGAATTAAATAAATATTTGTGATGATTTAATTATTAGATTTAATAATTAATTGATACAATTATGGTAGATTAATTTAATTATATGTGTTGCAATTATTAAATTAATGTAGATAATTTTTATTATTCAAGTATGTGAGCTTATTGAATTAAATGAAATATTTAATTAAGCATGATGTTTTATTATTCAAGTATGTGAGCTTATTGAATTAAATGAAATATTTAATTAAGCATGATGTTATTTAATTAATGTAATTATTAATTAGAGATTTAATAAATTGTCATTATTTATTAATGAGATATTTAATTATGTGACTATGTGAATTTATGAGAAAATATTATATTTTATTTAAAGTAAATTAAATAAAATATGGAATTTATTTTATAAAGAGTGTGACATTTTCAAACTATATTGTAAAAGTTTTATTAAATTAATGGGTTTTGTAAATATTAAACTAGCCAAACGTGGCCTTAGAAGGAGTTACCACCAGTTACCCATGACTGGGCTAACTGGCCTTGATGTGCGTCTGTACTCGACTATATGATATGTATTCTCCTTCTTCTCTTATTATTTTCTAGTCTGATAAAACTAACCAGAGAGAATTGAGAGAAAATCATATCTGTTAGTGAGAAAGTTTGAGTGTGTAATCAACAGGTTATTGTAAAAGGGTCATCTAGAATCACTCTTCATTAATTATACTCTGGGTAATTCTCCTTCCCAAATTCTTATTTTTCACGTATTTAAGTTTTAGAAAATATGGCCTTCAAACCTTTTGTAAAACTTCTGTATTTGAGAAAGGAGTAATGTTATGGGTTATGTAGGTGTTAATATGTATCACATCGTATTTAATTATATATATTTCACAAACCATATCATCTGTTTCATTAAAATACATGTCGTATGTGTTTTTCCAAATTTACAGAGTATGGGTTATGGCCTTATGGCCTTATACATGATATTTTATGTATTGATCATATATTATCCCTAAATTTTACACTCGTATGTTTTTATGCATGTTAATACGAAGAGACCAAGCCTTAAACAAACGGATTCGGTGTTATAACGAATCCGTAGTGTTAAATTATGTGTTTTGTTCAAAAACTTCAAGAACATCAAGAACAGTCCAATTTTACATGATTTAAATTTGTTATTAAGTGTTTAGATGGATTAAAATCACTGTATAGAGGTTCGGTAATGATTATATGTGAGTATTAACATGTGGGTATGTTAAATTAGAGAATTTAATGACCATGAAATGTGTAATTCGCCGAACTCTGTGTTCTTCGCGAACTGGGAAACAGAATCTGGAGTCTCGCGCCGCGGCGCCAGCTCCAGAACTGAAGTCCCGCGCCGCATCGCCACCACGCCGCAGCGCCAGAAGTCCAGCCGCAGCGTCATCGCGCCGCAGCGTGACACCTTAGTACAACAGTGGCGCCGCAGCGCCACTCTCAATTTTTTTTTCTTCAGAAATTGAGTTTTTAAAATGTTAAATCTAACAATATGTTAGTGAATTGATGTAATGAACATGTAAACATGTTAGAAGAATAATGTGATGAGAAAATAATTATTTAACATGTAAATACCATAAATGCATGTGGATTAAATTATTAAATACATAGTTAGCTTGATAATTCATGAAGTGAAATTATTTGACAAAAGGGGTAAATTGACTAAGTATAGTCAATAATTAAAGTAGACAAAGTGAGTGAGTTTATATTGATTAGTTAAGTTATAATTAACTGGTATTGTGTATGTGAATGGTATGTAGGATTTAATTCAAAGAGCGTGAGTAGTTAAAGTGTAATCTATGCACGAGGCAAGTTTCTTAAACTTAAACTCTTAAATTTGAGCAAGTTTCCTAACCTTACTTGTCATTATTGTTCAAGTTTGTTGTTTACCTTGAGTAATTATCATTACTATTATTCAAGTTCAAATTATTATATTAAGATTGATTATCTTTCAAAGCATGATTCAGTTATACAATAATTATCCTATTGTATACTTTTGAGATTATTATTCAAATCGAATATCAATTATTGTTGAACCTTATTAGACTAGTGAACCTTATTGATTCGACTAGTCCATAGTTGATGAGCGTTCAAAATTTCAAAACCCTTGATGTATTATCCAAACCAAACTTTCTTTGGTGCGGATTCGAATGTTAAACTAAGATGAACAACCCTGCAAAGGGATTTACTTATGCGTTAGCGTTAAGATATTGTGCACAGTATGGTACTAAGGGCTGATCCCCCTAAGTACGAGAAGAAGGTCCATAGTCTTATGACTGTTAAAGGTTTCAAGTATAACCCTTGTTAACCTAGGACATAGTTCAAGGTCTTATGACCCTCAGTATTCTTTTGATTCTTGTTATTTATTATTGATTCAAAAGTTGAGCTTTATTCAGATGTCTTTGATTATTCGCATGTTATTATACTGTTGTTTCATTATTATACTTGTGGGCAATAGTGCTCACTCTTGCTTAATAATAACATTGCAGTTAAGAATGAAAGAAGTGACGAACCTTCCACTAGTAAGGGCAAGGGCAAAGTTAGCAAGTGATGAAGACTTGTTATTTTTAAATTGATGATGTATTTATGTTAAGACTTGGGTTATGATTGATGTTTAAGACTTATTTGTTTAGAATTCCGCACATATGTTTTAAGGTTAGTTAACCTGGGATTGTATTTATTATTCGTATGTTGTAATCCTTTAAAGGAGAAGATTTTATTTCTATCTATTGCATGGTTTACATTTATTATGGGTAGATAGATAGATGATATTTGTACAGTGAACACCAAATCCCGTGGAATCGAAGTACCCGAATTTGGGGGTGTCACAGTTTTCAAATATTAATTAGGATTTTCTCTAATTAACATTAAATCTAATAATACACAACATAACTCATATAACCCCATTACTACACAGTCTTGAACTCATAATTGAGTTTCAAAATAAGGTTTTGACATTATATTCCATAATTGACCAACCATGATCAAAACACACATACAGTATATATATAGCATTGAAAAATAATATTATATTTAATATAATGTTATTATTCCTATTCCTTGTTCCCAATCCAAAAATTAGGGTTTGGATTACATATCTGATTTATCTTGCATATATAACATTATTAATTAAGTTAAAATAATTAACTTAACTAATCTAAATAAATTCACATAATAAAATAGTTATTATAATAATACTAATAATCATTTCATATACTACTTAAATAATATAATAATCATATTTTCATAGAAAATAAATAATAAAAATATTTCTACTATAAAATTAATTATTATAAGAATATACTTTATAATAATAAATAACTCTTAAATAAAATTATTTTGAAATTATTCATGTAATAAATAAATTTGATTTATCACATATATACATACACATTACCTGACATATATTCCCACCTTTAAAATAAAATAAAATAAAAATTTATATGCAAAATTTCTTATTTAATTATATTGAAGATGTCGGGTTATTACATTCTTAGTCCCTAGTGACTGCTCAGTGTTCATTATTCTTGAACCTTGATATGATTAACTCTTTGAATCTTGTTGATATCTTTAAATCCATAGTGATACTTATTGAGAATTGTTGATAATTCCTGAACTATTATTCACTATCTTACCCTTGATATTAGAACTTATAACTGTTCACCTTATTGTTATATTACTTGCTGGGCAAATTTGTTGTTCATTCTTGCTTTTTTTCTTAAAACTTTTAATTAATGCAGAGCGTGGTGAACCCTCAGGTAAGGACAAAGGTAAAGACAAGGCTACGGAATAGTTTTGTTCCTTAGCGCTAGGAGTTTAATATTATCATGTTGTATTAAGACTTATGTGTTATGATGCAATAATTTATATTTAAATTAAGATGTAATGTTGTAGTAACGGTTATGAAACTTTGGGACAAGAATAATTATGTTATGACAATATAAGTTATTCTATTTTCCGTTGTGTGAGATTTTAATTTATTATTAGAATTAGTATGTGATGTACCAAATTCGAGATATGCGTGTCTAAATTTGGGGGTGTTGTGACGCCCCAAAATTCGGGTTCCCTAACCTCGGGTTTGGTGCTAATGATTCATCATACATATCACATCTAACTACCCATTCATTTATGAATTACATCATTCATACCATTAATTAATATAATTATAAAGGTATTCCTAAAGGTTTACATAATTAAATTTACATAAAGTAACATAAAAGTCCACACCAATTACTCCTGAACCTTGCCTTCGCCCTTATCTTTATTTGCCCCCTCAGCCACCTTGTACTTAGCTGAAATGTTATATTTAAGCAAGGATGAACAATAAGTTTGCTCCGTAAGTTAAAGCATAGAATAAGAGATATGAATCAAGAATATAAGAATCTAGATTCGATAGGACTTCAATAATGTTCAAAGGACTTCGAAGTAGCTGAATACATTATTTATCAATAACAAGACTTTATTAAATATCATGCTAAATAACAATTCAATGATGAAAGAGTAAAACTCTTTCAAAGTTTCAATACTGTTCAATTGATTATCAAGAGATAATACTACTGTAATAATAAAGTGTGATATTCTCATATTTCATTCTGGGTGATCACAATTGGATCATGAACTAATAGATGAATTATCAGACATTCAATGCTGAATTACGTCAAGGGTATCAGTTAACCAAAAAGATTAAATCATACTCTTCTGCAAGTACATGAAGTAATCAGCTTCATTGTACCCTATATTATGCATAATACTCAAAAATAGCACAATAGCCGGATGTTCGACAATAAAGTCCCTTTTTTATAAGGGTTGCTCATCTCAGTCTTACATTATGAGTCTGTACCATGACAATATGGTTTGGATTACTTTTAAAAAAATGCTAAAGATTTCAAAATATAATATCCATATTGATCTAGCCAAAATAATTGGCATTGATCTTTCAATAACAACTTAGTTCAAATATTAGAATGCTCATGCTATAACAAATATTAGTCTCGCCAAAATAATTAGCTGAGACATAACTCATAAACTGTTCAATAATAGACAGAAATCAATTACACTATGTGCAAATAATAATAATCATTGTAGATGTAAATAACCAACAATAGTTATTCACCAATCACGTTTTTAAATTTATAACTCAATTTGAGTTAATGAACTTGCAATAAATGCGAATGCTCAATAATAATTTTAGATGTGGAATAATCAACAATAATTATCCACTTAACATACTGGTAAAATAATAACTCGAGTTTGAGTTAAGGAAACTTGCAATAATTGCGAATAGTCAATAATAGCCATAGATATGGAATAATTAACAATAATTATCCACTAACATGCTTGAAAAATAATAACTCGAGTTTAAGTTAGGGAACTTGCCTTGGTCGTTGACTACTGGTACATAATTTAATTTAGCTTCGTTTGAAAGACATATAATCAATAATATTAGTCTCGTAATTAGGGTAATACATCATGTGTGACACCCCCAAATCCGGGTTACCTGACCCCCGAGTTTGGTGCTCACGATCCACAATATAAATAACATTTAACTACCCATTTGATTATCAATAGGAACATACACTTTATTAACTGATAAAGTTAATACATTACCCCAGGTTCTCTAACCTTAACATTACAAACATACCCTTTAGTTATACAAAAAGGGTTCACAAATACAACATAATAATAATGTTATTTATAACTAATTAATCATTATGCCTTTGCCTTTGTTCTTCACAGCACCTCCTGCCACTTCGTCCCTAGCTGAAAAGTTTTATTTAGCAAGGGTGAGCAACAAATTTGCCCCGCAAGTTAAGATATACAATGAATGTATAAGCATCAGAATAATATACTATTTATTTGGATAGAATGACACCAAAGTTCGGAGAACTTTGAAATAGCTGAACAATTTGTTAATCAATAACAAGTCTTCTCGCATTCTAGGCAACAAAAAATCTGATAATAAAAGAGTGCAACGCTTTCAAAGTTTCTACCATATTCTAATGAATAATCAAGAATCAATTCTACGCAATAACAAAGTGGAATATTTTCCAGATTTATGCTGAGATCCGTTGGATCTTGAACTTCTCTTCTCGAGTTACTATCAAAGATTCGACTTTGATATACCCATGTGTATTAGATAACCAAAAAGATTAAATCATACCCCTCTGCAAGTATATAAAGTGATCAACTTCATTATACCCTATATTATGCATAATACTCAAAACGCGTGCAATAGCCGAATATACGACCAAATATGTTCCCTTTATATAAAAGGTTGTTCTTCTCAGTCTGTGAATCAGAATTTGATTTAACAACGAAATACAATGATTTCAATATCTAATCACTTCTCTTATCTTCTCTTCTCAAGCCTATCAAGTTTTCTTTTTTTTCGATCTAGCCGAAACAACTGGCATTGATCTATTAATAATAATTGAATTCTCTTCTCTTCTCTTCTCGAACCTATCAAGTTCTAACAAATGTTCGTCTAGCCAACATAATTAGCTAAGACATGTTTCAATACAATTAAACAATAGACATAATTTAACTGTACTATTTGAAATCAATAATAGCTTTTACGGATGTGAATATCCAACAACAGTTATTTTACAAGTATATTCTCAGAATCACTAATTCAATTTGAATTAATAACATGCACTAACTGCGAATAATCAACAATAAATTATTGGACGTGGTCTAATCAACAATAATTAACCACCATAGTATTTAAACAGATATAACTCGAGGTTGAGTTATGAAACTTGCCTTCTCCGTGGATTACTGCTACACAATATACTTATCTGCGTTTGAAAGACCTATAATCACCATATCGGTCTCACAATTAGCACAATAATTCACAACATACAATACTGTAATTTACAGTCAATCTTTCTCCTAGGTACATTACCACATAGTCACATTAGTGTTCATAACCTATATAAACACTTATCAAGTCTAACTAGTTTGGTCTAGTTGGACTTTGGTCTCATCTTGGTGTCTTGGTCAACCTATCCGACAATTTACACATTTATTGTCACTTAAACTCGGTCTCAAAGCTCCAATGTTATTTTAGATAAGTCATATATCATTTATAATATTTTTCGAAAGCTTTTAATAATTTTCTAATAATTATTATAATTTATAATAATTTTTCAATTACCGTAATCATTTTTAAATGATTTAAATACTAATTAATTCTATTATCATTAATATTTAATAATATTAAAATATTAATGACATACTTGTCAAAATATTAAAGTTATTGTTAATAACTTAAAATATTTTTAAATCATCAATATTCTAGTTAAATGATTTTTAAAATAATTAAAAATTATTTTTAAATCATCACCATTAATATTTAAATATTAATGAAATTATTATCAAAATATTAAAAGTCATTAATTATAACTTAAAACATTTTAAAATTATTTTTCTCATTTTTAAATCAATAAAACTATTTTTAATTCTTTTATTTAATATAATAATTAAATAAATCTATTATCATTAATATTAAATTATTAATAAAAATTACTCAAAAATATTAAAAGTTACATTTTATAACTCAAAATATTTTTAAACACTTTATTCTTATTTAAAATATTTTTTTAATATTAAAATCATTTTCTCTAATTTATTTAATACACTAATTAAATAAATGAAATATCATTAATATTCAAATAAATATAAATATTAATGAAAAATATCTAAAATTATTAAAAGTTATTTTTCATAATTTAAAATAATTTTTTTAAAACCATTTTTGTAATTTTTAGAATTTATTTTCTATTTTTAATTAATTTTCGAAAAAACAGAAAATAGAAATTAATTAAACCGTCGCTATAGCCTATAGCGACGCTTTCTGTCGTCTTAGGTGTTCTTGAGCTTAAGAACACTGACAAGTTAGTGTTCAAGCTTGCTCGTTTGACCGCTTGTAATTTCATGTTCTTGCATGTTCTGAGTTAGTTTAAACGTTGATCTTGTAGTCAATATGCACCATTATAACTATCAACCAAAATATAGGTCATACATCAACATATCATGAAGATCCGGGCTTGCAAACATACTGTCAGAGCGTTCCTGGGTTTTCCAGAAACCCAGGCAGTATGAGTAAGTATATTCTAACTCGATTATATACATGTTCTGGTCCTCAAACATGTGTGTTCTTGGTACATAAATCTAGTAAATATGTCAAGGAACAACTATATAACTTGATCTCAGTCCAACAACAACAGATTCACAAGTTATGGACGCGGTCAAACCTTGCCAGAAGTTCATGAAAAACCTTTTCTGGAAATTCCAAAAATCCAAGTCATGGCCGAATGGCCTACTTTGACCATCTGCTACGTTCGATCTGTTGATTGTTTTAATGTTCTAAAAGCATGGATCTAGAGTCCATAAAATAGGCTATAATCTAGATATCATAACATCAAAATATCACATAACACCTGACAGATCTGGACGTTGCAAAAACATGTCAGACGCTGGTTCATACTTTCTAGGTTACCCAGAAATTGACTGGTCATGCCTGGTCAACGGGTTTTGACCGATTATAACTCACAGTCTGGATATCCAATATCTAGGATTCCAATTTCAGATCAAAGAACTCATGGCATACATCAAATACAAAACTTAAAACAACAAAAATAATAAACAAACAAGAATCTACGGCAACTGACATTCGCTTGTCAGACCATTTTTGGGCTCAAGAATAGTTTTTGAAAAACTTAATTTTTAAGGTCTTTGATGCTATGGATCCATGATGGATCATCATAGATCATCTAAAAACATCATATAACACTTATATAAACACATAAACTCAAATATTTTCTTAGCATACAAGATCAAAAGTAGGGTTTAGGTTTATACCTCTCTTGTCCAATCTTTGATCCTTGATCTCCTAAACTGATTTTGGTTTTTAATCCCTTATTAGGGTTTACTAATATTGTATCCTACCCGATCAATCATTGATCAACATTCTATACAGTACAAACACGTACTTATCAATTTAATTATTTTAATTATATTTTTAATCGAATCCCTATCCGGACTTAGGGTTAGGGTTTCTAAATCTATTAAGCACAACTCTACTCTTTTTTTCTCAGTCAATACACAAATTGACTACTTCTCAAGACTCGTATCACAGATACTCAGCACAAATTGATAATCAATAATAATATAAAAAAATTTATTCAAAAAATTCGGATTATTCGAAATCCCGGGTTATCACATCATGTCACATAATACTGTTATTTAAAGTCATTATGTAACTTAGATACATTATCAAGTATTCACAACAGTGTTTAGAACCTATAAAAACACTTATCAAGTTAATTTATTTCAATCTGGTCGGATTTCGGTACCAAATCGGTGTCCCGATTACCTTATCAGATGATTAACGAGTTTATTTTTAATAAAACTCTACTCCACAGCTTCAATATTATTTTAGATAATTTTATTATCATTTATAATATTTTTCGAAAGCTCGTACTAATTTTCAAATAATTATTATCTTTTATAATGATTTTTCAAAAATTGATATCATTTTTAAATGATTTAAATACTAAAAAAGTTCATATCATTAATATTTAAGTAATTTAAAATATTACTGAAATCCCTATCAAAATATTAAAAGTTATGTATAATAACTCAAAATATTTTTAAAACACTAATATCACATTTACATGATTTTTAAAACATTTAAAATCATTTTTAAATAATCACTATTAATATTCACATATTAATGTATTTCATGGTAAAATATTAAAAGTTATTTACTATAACTTAAAATATTTTTAAATCCTTTATATCATTTTTAAATGATTTTTAAAACATAAAAATCATTTTTAAACCATATTTTTAATACAATTATTCAATAAATTTATTATCATTAATATTAAGTTATTAATGAAATTAATATCAAAATATTAAAAGTTATGAGTTATAACTTAATTTTTTTAATACTTTAATATCATTTTAAATGATTTTTAAACTATTAAAATCAGCTTTTAACTAATTTATTTAATATAATTATTAAATAAATTTAATATAATTAATATTTAAATAAATTAAAATATTAATGTAATTTATGTCAAATTATTAAAAGTTAATTTTTATAACTTAAAATAATTTTTAAAACTAATTTATGAATTTTTTTATTGAAATTATTTATTTAATTTTTAATAAAGCTGTCGCTATAAGCTTTAGCGACGGAAACTGTCGTAACAGGTGTTCTTCATCAATGAAGAACAACCATGGTCAATGCCTTGAGGGCTACTTTGACCATGGTTAATTTATAACTGGTTATGTTTCTGGGCATGAGAGTGTATCAATGATGTAGTACTAGTGTAATACTACAAGTACAAACCAATTTCAGGGTCTAACTACTTCATAGCATGAAGATCTAAGTGTTCAAAGTTCTTGCCTAGTCTATTCTGGAGTTTCTGGGTTACTCAGAAACCCAAAAAGTGTTAAGTAGTCACTTTAGGCCTTTAATAACTTGATTTTTGGACATTATTTGAGTGTTAAAGTGTCACACTCTTATAGTTTACATGTCAAACTACAAATGTACTACACTTAGGTTGCTTAACTACATCACATAAGTAAGATCTGGGTTGGTCAAAAGCCTGTCAGAAACATGTTCTTTAGTTTTTTGGAAATTCCAGAAGACTCATTTTGTGCTTGGTCAACCTACTTTGACCACTAATAACTTGGATTTTGTTGACGCTTTAGGTGTTTTGATGTCATGGTTCTATAGTCCATATGTCAGGGTATATCAATGATACACTTATACAAGCTAAACACATAACAGATGCAAGATCTAAGCACCTCAAAACCTGTCAGACAGTTTCTGGGAAATTTCTAGGTTAACCAGAAATTCATATGCATGACTGGTCAACTATGTTTGACCATTAATAACTTGGAATCTGGACATGATATAGACATGATTCAACTTCTAGTTTACTCTCCTCATGACATACTATAACAATGATACACTTAGCCAGTCTAACACTTAACAGATTTGGATCTATGGCCTCTGACATTTGACAGTCAGGCCATATTTCTAGGGTTCTTGACAGTTCATAAAATCTTCATTTTCATGCACTTAGATGTTATGAATCCATGATATATCATCATAGATCACTATATAAAATCACATACAATATATATATAAACATAAAAACACAAATTTTTCTAAGCATACAATATCTAGCTTAGGGTTAGGGTTTATACATTTCTTGAACAACTTTTGATCTTCTCTTCCTAATATGATCTTGGGGTGTTCTTGGCTTATCTTGGGACTGATTCTCTTACTAATTTTCATGGCTTAAGAGAGAGAGGGACTTGGCTAGAGAAATGAGCACAAATGAAGCCTTCTTTAGTTTTTCTTTCTTTAAAATCTTATCTTTGATTCATTGCACATGGATGTTGCTAGGTGGCATGTAATGGCTGATTTAAGTTGGATTTTTAACACATCGGATATCTTGGATGTGGTGAGTCGTAAGATTTGGCTATATTTTTAACTTAAAAGTTAAGTAAAGGGTATTTTAGTAATTTTGCATCCAAAAGGATATTTTGGTAATTTCCCACATAATTTTAATGGTAGTTTGGTCATTTGACATGATTCCCTTTAGTCTTAACCCTTAGGGTGTAATACTTAGCATTAGGGTTTGTTAATTAGGGTTTAGGGTTCCCAAATAAGAAATTAGGGTTTTCAAAAATAGAATTAGGGTTCCTAACTGATCGTTAGGGTTTCCTAACTGCACATTAAGGTTTCTAATCTAACATTAGTGTTTACTAAGGTTATACCTTATCTGATCGACATTTGATCATTAATTGCATACTATACATACCAATACTCATAAATACAATTATAATAATTGTATTAACAATCAAAGCCCTATCTGTAATTAGGGTTATGGTTTTCATCAGTTGTGTAGACACTCAAAATTTTGTGTTCCTGTTATTAACCCTGCAGGAGGGCAGAATCGACTTTTAGAGATAACCCTGAAAGTCATCTCAGTTTCAACCTCGGAGACAACCCTGGGAGATCCAGTTCTCAATCTCGTAGATAACCTAGAGAGAGTCAATTTCAATCTCGGAGAGAACCCAGGGAGATTCAGTTCCAAACTCGGAGATAACCCCTAGGGATGCAATTCAAGTTCCGGAGATAACCCCGAAAAAGTCAGTTCTAACCCCGGAGAAAACCCCTGGATACTTATTGGGTAAAATCTAATCACGCACAACACATAAGTATACGTGGTCAACAAGTAATATACTGATAAGTAGAGTATCGTTCCCACAAAGACTAAGAAGACACTAATTATCACAATTACCAATTTCCTATTAATCCAAATTTTATTAAACTAACCAATTTCAAGTTTATAACTAAAAGTATTAAAATTAAAGAAAAACCAACAAACCCTAAAAATTGAATTTTCAAACAAATATTGGAGAATTAAGCTTACAACTTCACTCTAAGCATCACTATGATTATTACACTTTATTCCAGTTTAATTCAGTATCCCACTTTATTAATCAAGAACACGTATGTAGCACTAGCCACCTCTCGATGTACTAATACCGTATTAACTCAAATCCAAAATTTAGATAGAATCAAGTTAAACACCTTAATCAACGAACTCACTATATCTCTATGTGAATTACAATTAAAGAAGGTTTAATATCAAGCTCTTTATATGATTACATGCGATGTCAAGCATATATCTACCCCAACATTCATCAAGATTCTGGTCATTCACAAAATTCAAGAACACATGCTATATTAATTAAGTCTAGATTCGTATTTCATCTCTCGAATTCATACAAGTACACAAAATGTTTGATCAGGCAATTTATAAATTCAAGCTCAAATTAATATAGATAAACTGAATAATAGCTTATTAAACTGAAAATCAAAGATTACATAATCATTGTTCCACTTAAAGATCTGTTATAAGCTTAATAAGTAATTTAGTTCATAACTAATGAATTAAATACGGAATAAATAAAAGAAAATATCATCCCGATTACAAAAATTGAAATTAAAGGAGAATAGTAATATACCACCCTTCTCGCCCTTCAAATATGCAATCTTCATGAAATTACTCCTCTTCTTCGCTCCTCCAAGCTCTTGCTTTCAAATCTCATTCTCTAAGTGTGTAAGAATATCCCCAATGTTTTTTTTCTAACACTTAGCATAAATTGCCTCACTTCTGCTCCACACCTCAATTCTAATCCATCTCCAACTCATCACATAGGAATTCTAATGGAAATCCAACACCTAATCAAACCAAACAAGTCTTTAGTCAAAGACTCCCAAATGCATGAAATAACCTCCTTGTCAACTCCTATTATAAACATATTACATAAGAAAGTTAACTCTCCAATCACAACTCAAATTCCAGCATTTAATAAGAAAACAGTTGTAGCCCCGACCGACCGGCGCGCCCCGCGCCGGGTTTAGTACTAGGACAACACAGCCCGCGCTAGGCTTCCAGTAACTGTTTACGCTGCAGCGCGCCCTGCGCCGATTTTCTCTTCATCATGGCGCGCCTCGCGTCGGGTTTCTCTTCGTCATGGCGCACCCCGCGCTGGTCATGCAGAATGTCTAAAATTGCTTGAATTTCCTTCCAATGCTAGCATCTTGATAAGCTCATTGAATATCCTACAACAAGCACAAAACCCATCAAAAGTAACATGAAGCAATCAAAAAACTAATAATATAACAAACTAAATGAATATAAATCATAGATTAAAAACCTACTCATCAATAATCAGTTCAACCCCCGGAGATAACCCTGGGAGGTCAAACACACTTCAGAGATAACCCTGAAGAAATTCAGCATTCATAGTAGCCTAATCTTAGAGATAACCCTGAGAAATGATTGTTACATCTGTGCAAAGTCAGAGATAACCCTGATGAGGGGCAATGTAAAGCCCATAAATTTGGGTACTTGAAACCCGAACTCGGTGCTTCACGATACCATTTCTATGAGCGAAATAATACTAAAAATAATAACAATAATATAAAGATTAACTTAATTTACATATAATCAGAGTCTAATCCCCAGGTACGAGACCTTTAAACATTCATTACATATCATGATAGATAATATATATCATTGTCTTAATTATATCAACTATTACATAAGATAACTTTTCATTCATTCAGCCACCTTTCCCTTGTTCTTTGTAGAGCCTTCAGGTTGTTCACACTTAGCTGAAAATATTTAAATTAAGCAAGGATGAGCATTTGAGTGCCCAACAAGTAATAATAATTATATATATAAGCTGAAAGAATTTAAATATTTTCTTTATACTACCCTTCTACAACAAATCAACAGTTGTGAAGTAATCTGAACCGATAATAATAACCTAACAACTCTCTTTCAAATTTTTGAAACTACATATTGACTATAAATAGGGTTTAGGTGACATGCTATGAACATTATTTTCATTTTCGAAAAGGTTAAACAGAACTTCATCTATAAACCGTCATAACTTATGGGCACGGGGGTGATCAGCCCGTTATACCCTGTATTGATCAACACTACACGCAAGAACGAAGGTATCGTTCACTCTATCCACCTTGGGTGCATAAAAAGTTTTCTCGTGTAAGGGATGTTCATACTTGTCTGGGTTCCAAATCAAAGTAATTCAGTTGGATAATAGTAAGGTTTTATCTTGTTCAACAATAATCTATAATTCAACATATATATATATATATATATATATATATATATATATATATATATATATATATATATATATATATATACGGGTAATTAACAAAGGTGTATCAACATGTGATTAAATACAATGATTATCCAAGTGGGGACACTACCATTTATAGAAATTAACGAACATAATATATATCTGAATTACCATATATTAACATGTTGATAATCAATGAGCGTATATAATATAAGGTTAATAATCTGTACATTAATAATATAATTCTGAAACATTCTTACTCATGTCCATTGCATAAAGAAAATGCAAATATAGGATACTTGCCTGATACGCTGCTTACAATTCGTAACTTAGTTTTATCTTTTGTATAACAACATATCAGTAATAAGATCATTTTACTGATTAGAATATGTGACAACCCCAAAATAGGTCCATTCCATCCAACCTATTCTGAGTCGCCAAATACATGGTACAGAAAATAATTGTAACTTTATTACAATAATTGTCGTGCAAAGTACAACAACACATATGCTGTGAGTTTGGATACAAATATATACCAAATGTGACTCATGTTCCAACCGTGGACATCACCTCACAATGACACCTTACATAAAGGTATAGTCAAAAACTGTTTTAGAAATTAGAATCTTTGGGAAGTGCTCAAGGAAACCTTCGTACATGGGAGGTCATGCGTCTAGGTTATGATAGATATCATATGGCCACAGAATTATTCTTGGTTGACCCAATAGACCCCAAAGAAAAACGAGAAGATTACTATCATATTCTTCCCAATGGTGAGTCTTCTCTTGACATATCATTATCTCTACTGTCTCTAATTGAGAATTATACTTCAAACAAACACCAAGATTATATAGGTAGTGCTCATATATATACTCAGCAAGTGGATGAGCACATCCCTGTCTTATGATGACACGAGGTTGTATGTCGTTAGACATCTTGTATGATAGTGGCAAACCACCCTTCCAACGTTGGGTACACCTGACCCTATTGGATTCACCAAATAAAACTACTAAATGAACTTTTCTATACTGCTTCGGGAGAACATCCACAGCTAGAGACCACCGTTCTATTTTCCCGTTACCCTCGCTCGACCCAGCTACACTTTTATTACCTGAAAGGAATTGTGAAGCAAAAGGGTGAGCACAACTAGCTCAGTAAAGAATATCATGACTAAAGATAATTAAATTATCAATAGCCTTCATCAATAATAAATCAGAGATTTAGAACATATGGTAAATGATAAAAATTTCAACCATAGTTGCAGCGGAACGAGCAATCCATTAGAAGAGTCAAATAGACTATAAAGTCTATTATCTTCTCCATGTTAAAAATCCATCAACAATGTTTTATCCCTGTAACATCAATCAACAATTCTGGTCCACAATCATATGAATAACTCATAATCATAGCTGTAGTTCTAAATTCCTCTTCTCATCCAGGACGAAGATAATTTTCATCACCTATCTTTACCTGAAACATCAAAGATCATGGTTACACCAAATCACATTTCCTGTTCATAATCATACTAATAACTTCATCTTTGCACTACGGCCAAAGATATTCATTTGTATCACCAGTTGGTCATGTTTATCTCAACATCTGTTCATCTTTGCACTACTGGCCAAAGATATTTAACAACATGTCATCTTTGCACTACGGGCCAAAGATATTCATCAACAATTCATCTTTGCACTACAGGCCAAAGATGTTCATTAATATTTCATCTTTGCACTACATGCCAAAGATATTAATATCTCAAAGAAATATATAATCATTTCAAAATTTATATAAACAATAATTATAACCATGCTGATCAATTCACATTTGCACTTAAGCTAAAGATATTCACTTATAAATTCAATGGTCATGATCATACCAATCAACGATTCAACTTTGCACTACTGGCCAAAGATAACCCATAGTCATGATCATACCAAAAATCTACCCATCTTTACACTCAAGTCAAAGAGAAATATCATCATTAGGGTTATAAAAATATTATATATAATAATAAAAATAATATGATCAACATCTAGTTTTAATCTCAAGAGTAATATTCGTAAATCAACTATAATTTGGTTAGAAAAAGAAACTAATTTTTATCGTGAATAGTAACTCATAAATAGTAAACCCGACACAAAAAGGTAAAAATTCCATAATAAAATCCATACCAGTATTTCGGTATAATGATATTGAAAGAATAATATTTCTTAAGCTTATAAACAATTTATTTAAATTGTTTACACTTTACTAAATAATGCATTTAATCATTCTAAAATACCAAACTCATAAGATTTTATCACCAATAATCAAAACCCTCATCAAAAATCTGCATATACCTCATATAGGATTCTCAAAGTCATAGAATCCTATTTTCCAATTTTCTTACTTCACAAAACATATTTAATTCATTTACTCATAACTAGACTATTTTCATGAAAAATACCAAATCAGTTCCAAAAATATTTCTTTTCTGAGATTTGGCATAATATAGTCCCATAGTGAACCTATATTTTTCTTAGAATTTTTAAAAGTCATTTACTATTTTTCATATGGCCAAAACAGCCGAATATTTAGACATTTATCAAAAATTATACTTTATTCCAAAAATTCTGAAATTTACAGAGTATACTTCTATCATATACATGTACTCCCAATAAAAATTTCATCAATTTTGGAGTTAACCACAAGGAATTATAAGCGGTTACTTTTAAAATAGTATTTTCTCATAAAATTCATAACTCTCAATCTATACATCCAAAAATCACCATTTTTGGACACAATCAAGAAAACTCATCAAAATATCATTTCAAATTTTTCCAGAATTTTTGAAGGTCAGAAAAATTACGAAACTGAAAAATATAACAACCCTTAAAATTCCTTACTATCCCTTACTATCCCTTACCTCAAAAGAGCAGTACTTCTGATCGGTATGCAAAGCCGAAGGAAACTTGCACTGAATAGCAACTCTCAAAGTATCTAAATACTCACAAAATATGCTTCATAATATAGAAAGAGAAAGAGAGAAAACTTGTTTCTGGTGTGATTTTCAATTCTAACTTAGCCCTCTATTTATAGAAAAATTTTAGTAGGCTTGACCTGCAACCTGATGGCTTTACCTGCTACTATTCCCACCCACCATATTTGAAATATAATTCAGCACATTTCTTCATCAACCACAAGTGGGGCCCACCAATTCTAGAATTTTTCATCAAAATGATAAACTCCGAAAATTCAACAATTTCTGAACCAGTTATCTTGTAAAATTCATAATAAATCATACGTTCATTTTTAACAGTTCAAAATTTGTGGGCATATACTCAACTTATATATGTATAACATATCCAAAAATTTCCACGATCCAACGGTCGGATTAAAAATTATAACCCCCGCAAAATATCTCAAAAACCCTGATTTTTAATACCTCCATTCCGACAAAAATACGGATAAAAACCTCAATATTAACTCCTTCATTTTTAACCACAAAAATATATCCCTCGTTTATATCCACATAAAATAAATATTTCCTTATCATATGAATCAATAATTAATTATTCACAAATAATATTACAGAATCACATTTATGACAACCAGGCCGTTCCCAGGAAAGAGGGGGCTTTTCAATAAGGATTTCTCCTTACTGGCGCGCAATTAGATGACCAAACCTCTCCTTTGACAGAAGTTTCTAGATATTGCCAATAATGTTATCTAATAATATTATTCAAATAATGGAAAATACTATGCAGCAACAATTATTGAAACAACAATAATATAAAATATCAACGCAACAATTATTGCATCAATAAAATAAAATATTAAACAGTAACTACTGTAACAATTATTGAGTAGTGTCTTCTTACGTAAGAATCACTAATTGGTGCAATACCGTGTGCTACTGTATTTTAACCACCGGGTATTCCAACAGTATTAACGGTAACAACTACGCCGTTATTTATAAATAACTTATACTTGTCGTTTTCTTCATCCAATCGCTTTCCGTTATGGGGCCCACACAAGGCTGCGCCGTCGTACGAATATTCCCCGACAGCAAGAATATTCCACGACCAAACGAATATTCTCCGACAAAATGAATATTTTATAACCACTTACTTATTTTGTAAAATTTGCACATTTCACCCATAACCAAAGTATTATATCAAATTAACCCCTTATTATTCACAATAATATTTAGAGAAAATTTGATTTTATTCATTAATAAGTTGGGGTCTTATAGAATAACATATCGCAACACATAGCACTGCTTATAGCAGTCAACACATAACCTAATCACATTTAGGAGTGAGCAAAAAATGGATAAAACTGAATTACCGAACAGAACCGAATTATTTTAACCGAATTATTTTAGTTTTTCAGTTTTTTTTGGAATTTCGATTATATCTGAATTATTATTCAATATTCGGTTTTGGTTCCGGTTCTTAAAAAAAGGTTATTCGGATATCCGAATAACAGAAATTTAATACTTACAAACCATTCGGCAAAGCCCACAACAACTGGCCCAAACCGCCATGGAAGTGAGCCTGACCAGAACCAAATCTGCCCAAACGTTTATGAAGAGGCTGACCATTGATAACCAATAAGGGTTTTATTTTTAAAAGTGACGGATCAAATATGGATATGGGAGGGGGATAAGCTCAGTAGTGCGAGAACCAGGGGGAAGATCAGATCTGAGAGGATAGAGAGCTCAACAGAAAAAAAATCCTTGACCGGAGAAACAAAAAGGAGGGGTGGCTATTCTTTGTTGGTGAGAAACAATAATGATGAATAACATGGTGGTGTTGTGATAAAGGTGAAGAGTGGAAAAGTGAGGAGTCAACACATTAACAAGCAACATATTTTTTTATTTTCTTTCACCAAGTTGGCGTTGATGCTAAAGAACTTCCTTTTATGAAGAGGTTCTATTTCTTAATTAATTGATTGATAAAATAACTTTTACCCTACTATTGGAGTCCTATGATCCCTAGATTTCTATACAAAATAGTTGCATCCGATTATTATTATTTTCTTTCTCATCGTACACAGTAGCTTAAGGGTATTATTTGAATAGTTGCATTCGATTATAATTATTTTCTTTTCTTTCATCCAAATCTGCCCAAACGTTTATGAAGAGGCTTCCTTGGTTCGGTTATTATCCGAATTACCGAATTGTACATTCGGTAATTCGGTATTCAGTAATTCGGTTAGTTCTAAATATCGGTTAGTGTTTCGGATAGTGGTTTTATCGATAATTCGGTTTTCGGTTATAACCGAATAGTCATTTCGGTTCGGTTATAACCGAATAGCCATTTCGGTTCAGTTATAACCGAATGATCACCCCTAAATTCACATTGACACATAGGTTTAGCAGTCACTAGATCACGAATAAACAATAATACAGTCAAAATATCGAAGTCTAGATCAATTTGCTGAAACATTTTGGTGTACCGACAGCTTTATTGGGTAATTATCGAGTTTAAGACTCTATTCTGTAACTCAATATCTGTAAGTATCATTCATATTATTTTTAAATGACTTATAAAATTTTTTAAACATTTATTATAATTTATCATGAATTTTCAAACATCGAAATCATTATTAAATGATATAAATATTAAACAACTCTATTATCATTAATATTTAATTAATATTAAACAATTAATGAAATCATTTCCAAAATATTAAAGTTATTTATAATAACTCAAAATACTTTTAAAGTATTAATATTACCCTTAAATGATTTTTTTAAAACATTTAAAATTATTTTTATATAATTACCATTAATATTAAAAGTCTTTAATTATAACTTAAAATATTTTTAATTCATTTATATCATTTTTAAATGATTTTTAAATTAATAAAACTATTTTTAAACTATTTATTTAATATAATTATTAAATAAATTTAATATCATTAATAATAAATTAATAATCATTAATATTAAATTATTAATGAAATTATCGTTTAAATATTAAAAGTTATATTTTATAACTTAAAATATCTTTAAACACTTTATTTTCATTTAAAATAATTTTAATAATATAAAAATTATTTTTAAACTAAATTATTTAATATAATTAGTAAATAACTTTGATATCATTAATAATAATTAATTAATAAAATTTACCTTTAAATATTGAAAGTTATATTTTATAACTTAAAATATTTTTAAATACCTAATTATTATTTAAAATAATTTTTGATATAATAAAATTATATTTTATTCATTTATTTAATTCATTTATTAAATAAATTAATGATCATCAATATTAATTTATTAATGAAATTTATCACAAAATATTAGAAGTCATCAAAAATAACTTAAAATATTTTCTTATCTCATAATAAAATTTTAAATGATTTTTCAAGTATTAAAACCATTTTTAAATAATTTAATTAATATTACAATTAAATAAATTAAATACCAATAATATTTCAAAAATATTAAATATTTATGAAATATACTTAAAATAATTAAAAACTAATTTTCAGAATTTAAAATAATTTTTAATAATTTATTTGTTATTTTTAATAATTAAAAACTAATTGTCACTAAAGACTGCCTATAGCGACAAAACCGTCGCTATAGGTGTTCCTCGAGTTCTCTATGCAAATCCAAATCTTCATACCCAGTTCCGAGGGGCTTAGTTTGACCAAGCTTTCTGATCAGATCCTGATGTTTCTAGGCATGTTGTTAGTCAGATATTGTAGTACTAATGCACGACTACAAGATCCAATAACGAACAAGGCCAAACAACACATAACAAAGGAGATCTGGAGCCATGAACAAGCTGTTAGAGTTGTTCTTCATTTTCAAGGTTACCCAGAAATGAAGAACAGTTCGACTGACTAGTTTTGGGCTTCCATAACTTGTTGATCATGTAATGGTTTAGCGATCTATCGATTTCAGGTTGTAGGAAACATGTACGACTACAGATTCATTACATAATATCATCATAACAACAACATATCAAGCATAAAAGATCCGGTCAAACTGCTGTCAGAAACACGTTCTTGAAGTTTTCTGGAATTTCTAGAAAACGAAATCGTGAGCTTCTGTACCACTTTAACCAATTACTACTATCGACTCGTTTAATATTAAAGAGATTTTAAGGCACAAACATGGAGTTTATATACCAGACTACAACTTAGACACAACAATAAAACCAAAAAATTAACACACTGACAGATCCAAGGCCAAAAAAACCTGTCAGACGCTAGTTCACGATTTCTGGGCTGCCCAGAAATGGCCCCGTCATGGTCGGTCAACCGACTTTGACCATCAATAACGTGCAACCTAGACCAGATCTAAGTCTGATTCTTTCTCCAGATCGAAAGGTACATATCAGACTCCATATTCAAAGCTTTAAACAACAAAAACACATAACAGAGAAAGATTGGTGGCCACTGAAATTCGTTGTAAGACCACAGTTGAACTTTTTTCCAGATTTTGCAAATCTTCAAATCCGAGCCTCTAGATGTTATGCATCAAACATCTAGCAACCCAGATCATCATTATACACTATAAACAACACATTTTAACATTTAATCCTAACATCAAACATGCAGATCAAGGTCAGATTATAGCTAGGGTTTTTATACCTTTCTAAGAAATTTTTTGATTCTGGTCTCCTGATCTGTTAATGCTAAACGTGGGGCTTGTTTATGGGACAGATCTAGCAAAGGATTTCGTGGGTTTTGAGTTGAGAGAGATATGTTGAGTGTTTGGACAAAATGAGCTAGCAAGTGACACTTTTTCTCTCTCAAATCTATATATACTAAGCTAGATACATGAATTGGTTGGCATAGGTGGCTGATCTCAGTGTTTTTAAGTAAAAAGAGTTGTTACATTAGGTCACCAACTCCACCTAATGTCAAAACCTACAAACTTGCTTCAATAATTCACAAAAGGGCAAAATGGTCAATTGGCTTTCCAATTTAATGGCATTCTTGTCATTTGGTAAACCCTTAGGGTTTGACCAGGTTTAGCATAAATCATTTGTAGGATTTCAAATTAGGGTTTGTATAAAAAAAATTAAATAAATTTTAGTTTCTAAAATTTGTAAATTAGGGTTTTCTAAAGTAGATTAGTTTCCTAATTACTTTATACAGGAACATTAGGGTTTAAAATCACTAATTATAGTAAACCTTGCTAATTTAGCAATTAGGATTTACAATTAGTAATTAGGTTTTATAATTTATAATTAGGGTTACTAATTATAAAAATTAGGGTTTCTAGAAATTAATATTTCAAAATGTTAATCAGGATTTACCTAATTAATCATAAAATCATATAACACCGTTACATAATAATCTCGAACTCATAATTGAGTTTCAATTTAGGGTTTCCATTTGGCAATTTTCTAATTATTATCTAAGGTTTCTAATTTCAGAAATTAGGGTTTTAATCGAAAATTAGTGTTTCTAATTTACTATTAGGGTTTACCTAATCAAATCCTTAAAATTAATATTAATCACATAACACAATTACAAAACAATTTTGTTCTCTAATTTGGGTTTAGCACAGTAAAATTAGGGTTTTCAAATACTGCACCATAATTGACCAACCATCATCAATACGTACATACAGTACATATTTATAGCACTGAAAAATAAAAATATAATATTATTATATTATTATTCTCATTCCTTGATAAAAATCCAAAATAAGGGTTTGGATTCCATATCTGATTTATTCTTCCATATTTAACCTTAGTAATTAAGGTAAAATAATTAACTTAATAATCTGTACTACAATTCATATAATAGAATAATTATTATAATTATTCTAAAAATCATTTCATATATTATTTAAATAATATATAATTATATTTTCATAGAAAATAATTAATAAAAACATTTCTACTATAAATTAATTATTATAAGAATATACTTTATAAAAATCAATAATTCTAAAATAAAATTATTTGTAAACATTTATGTATTAAATATATTTTTAGTTACCACATAAATACATATACACATTATCTTGTACAAATCCTCATCTTTAAAATAAAAAAAATTATACGCAAAATTTCTGATTTAATTATATAGAAAATATTGGGTTGTTACATTCATCCTCCCTTATAAAGATTCCGTCCCCGGAATCACCGTTTTAAAACCTATACATACAAGGGTACATAGCATACACTATCATTGCAAGTATATCTCGACCAACTTTGATCGAACTGATCTTTAACTATTCACATAAAGCTTGTCTATCTGATTAAACAGAAATTTGATTTCTAAAAGAACTCAAATTCCTCCTTCAAAATTTTTTTATAAAATAAATTACTATATGTAGGAAAATCATGTAAAAGAAAATAAAAGTTATTCGAATAATACCTAGAGTTCCATTGCCAGCTGCCACCGTATCCTGGACAGTCATATTGTAGACCCTTGCTGTTGATTTTGTTGGCTTGTTTGACGAAGTCGGTCCTGTGATTGCTAAAGTCCCGCTGCCAGTGTCAGTATTCACACTTCCTGCCTTCGTCCTCCTCTTCGGACAATCTTTCACCTTGTGCTCAGTCGATCCGCACAGAAAACACCCACTGTTTATCATAGGATTGGGGCAGTTGGGAGAGATATGGCTCACATGCCCGCACTTATAACATACAAATTTTCCCTTAAAACTGTTAGAGTTTATGCCCTAGAGGCCAATTATTTGATATAATTGCTTAACATTTGATATTATTGTTGATTGAATAAATAAATAATTTTATTATGGTTTTATTTACTGCGTAATATAATTGTTAACATAATAAAATTCCTTAGAATAGTGATACAAATTATATAGTTTCAAGTATGTGACTTGAACATGAGATTATATAATTACAATTAGTATCATTGTTCTTAAATGTCCCTAGTCGAGTATCATTGTTGATGGGACAACAATGATGCATTGAGACTAGTATGTGGATTGACTGATGACTAAATCTCATTGGTCATAAATATATGAGATATTAAGTCAATGCATAGGTACATGTTAGAGAACGATGTACTGGGCCGACCCACCATGAGAATTCTATATGGAGCATTATGCGAAGTGTCATTAGCAATTCTCATAGTGACAATGATGTAATGGTCCTCCGACCTGAAACCGCTATATTACTACACGAGAATTTATGTACTTTGATATCATCAAATGTCACCTTTAATAGGGTGGACTATAAAGGTGATTATTGGGTTCATTGTGAATCGTGTGAGAAATATGAGTGATCTAGATAGAATTTAACTATCCTATATTTTATAGGTGATATCCATAGGCCTCTTGATTGAGTAGGACTATGAAATGCATGGCCATGCTTAAATAGTGATTTGTTTCATATAGTCTACTCATTGATCAAGAAAACTCAGATTAAATTATGAAGAGTATGACACATTCCATGACTCGAGTTTAATCTAGGATATTAAGGTTAAAAGAATTAAATTACATTGAAACATTGGTCACAAAAAGGTTGCATCGAATCATCGATCTTATTATTACTTGGGTAGCAGTGATGCATTACTAGATGCCGCTCACCGTTTATAACTTTATAATATGATTTTAGAGTTATTGCCAACGTAATAATAACCTATAGGGTCACACACATAGAACGTAATTAAACGGAAATTAATTTAAATTGTAAAGATTTAAATATGTCAATATGATTGATATAATTTTAAATTACGAATTTAAATTAATAGGATAATTTATATATAGGTATATTAATTAAGTAAGACTTAATTAAAATATATATAAATTCGGATTTTTAATAACATTAGGTTTTGATTAATTCCTCCTAACTGCTATATATATGATGTATATCAGTCACTTTAGGTTTTACGTCAAAACAAAGAAATACCTAGCCGCTCTTAGAGAGAGACTAGAGAAAAACAGTCTAAAAATCCTCATCTTTGGTGGCTAGTACCGCGTTTTCTTTTTCTTGCAGATCGTAGGACGATTTGTGTGGAGCGTTCGTGTGGATACCGTAGAGACGCAGTCCGTTTGAATTGCGTTAGAGATTCGACTGCATCGATTCTAGCTTTTACAATCGGTATAATTTCTTACCACTGAATTAATTGTTTTTCGCATGGATCCTGTTCTAGGGTTTCAAAATTGCTTTAAATTTTAATTTTCGCTGTGCGTTTCTGTATCGAAACCCCAACACAAACACTCCCCAGAGTGGTTCTTTCCACAAGTCTTATACGACACCATCTGCTTCTTCGCACCTTCTTGTTTTACCTGCACACTTCCAAAATTGCTCCCCTTCCTCTTACTACTACCACCCATACTCCCAATATTAATTTTCACATTCCCAGCTTTTTCAACCTTACCCTTATTCTTCCTCTCCTTGTTGTAGAGGCTCATGGCCTCACTTCCCTCCTCAGTAGACCTGGCAAAGATGGCCCAGGCCTGCGGGCCGGCCCGGCCCGACTCGCCCGCCAAAAACCGGGCTTTGGGCCGCCATTTTCTAGCCCCCCAAAAACCGGGCCTTTTTGGCCCGGCCCGTTTTTAGCCCGGCCCGCCCAAGTGGCCCGTCAAATTTTTTTTTTAAATAAAATGTTACTACTTGTGGTTTGTGAGGCTTGAACACAAGACTTGTAAGTAAATAAATAAGAGTTCAAACCAACTAAGCTACAACAACTATTTATTTTTAATACAATCTTCAATATATTTTAATTATAATTAAAAATTATATTTAAGATATGTAGTTAATGTAGATAATTAATTAATAGTACTAATTTATAATACTATTAAAATTTTAATTGATTGAGATATGTAGTTAATAATTTCAAAGTATAAAACTATTAAACTAACCATTATTAGTTTAAGTTAGATAATATAATTATAAAAATTTAAAATTATCTATATATTAGTATTAATTACAGTATTTATTATTTTTAAAAGTTAAATAAATTATATTAATTTTAAAGAGTCATATTTGATTATGCAATCCCCTTATTGAATATTTATTATGCAATCCCCTTACTTATTGAGTATTTATTATGCAATCCCCTTACTTATTGAGTTATTGTAGTACATTTGGAAAGTAAATCAATCATTATCCCTTAATTATGCATTCTCCCTACTTATTTGGAAAGTAAATCAATCATTATCCCAAATCATGCCTTTAGAATAATATCTAAAATTATAATACTATTAAAATTTTAATTGATTGAGATATGTAGTTAATTTAAGTAATTAAAATTATTGTTTATTATTTTTAATATTTATTATTATTACTATTTTTGATGTATCAAGATTTAAAAAAAAAAGAAAAAGAAAAAGCCCGCGGGCCGGCCCGGCCCGCCCAACATGGGCCACGGGCCTAACAAATTTAGCCCGTGAAAACCTGGGCCTTTTCGGCCCGGCCCGGCCCGGCCCGCCCGGCCCGTTTGCCAGGTCTACTCCTTAGCTATAATCGCTTTCTCCACGAGTGCTGCAAATATAGGAATCTGCAACACTGCCACCGTATTGTAGAGCCATGGTTTTAATTTCAGCTCAAACCTTCTTGCTTTCTTAGCCTCCGTATCAACTTGATGCGGAGCAAACCTAGCTAACTCATTAAATTTTGTGGCGTATTCTGACACCGTCATATTCTCCTGCTTCAATTCTAAAAATTTAACCTCCATCCTAGCCTGCACACTAGATGAAAAATAGCTTTTGAAAAATAAAGTTTTAAACCTTTCCCAAGCAACTATACCTGCTCCTACCCTCGCCTGATTCGCTTCCCACCAAAAATTTGCCTCACCCTTCATCATATAGGTGGCAAAAGCGGTCTTTTGCCCTTCAGCTACCCTAGCTATCACGAATTCTTTTTCAATCTCTTTGACCCAAGTCTGGGCTTCAACAAGGTCAGTTGTTGTAACGGGTCGAATTTATTGAGTCGTGATTCTGGGTTTTAAGGGGAGAAAGATGTGACGAACGAGAATTTTGTAAATTATTTTAATATTTATTGAATTAAATAAATATTTTTCGACGATTTAATTATTAGATTTAATAATTAATTGATGCAATTGTGATAGATTAATTTAATTATAATGGTTAAATTTATTAAATCAATGTGGAGAATTTTATGTATGTAATTATGTAAGCTTATTGAATTTATTAAGCATGATGTTATTTAATTAATTTAATTATTAATTAGATATTTAATAAATTGACATTATTTATTAATGAGATATTTAATTATGTGACTAGGTGAATTTATGAGAGATTATTATATTTTATTTAAAGTAAACTAAATAAAATATTAGATTTATTTTATAAGGAGTGTGACATGATTTAAAACTATATTGTAAAAGGTTTTATTAAAATAAAGAGTTTTAACTTAGTTGCTAGCCAAACGTGGCCTTAGAGGGAGTTATGGCCAGTTAACCCATGATGGAAAACTGACCATGGTGCGCTTCCGTTTTCTTCTTTTTAACAATACGTCTTCTTTATTCTTCATTATTTGTTTAAGTCTGAAAATAGAGAAGGAGAGCATTTGAGAGTCAGAGAAAATTTGTGAGATTGATAAAGGATTGTGAGTGTGTAATCAATCATATACTTGTGAAAGGATCATCGTTAATCATCTTTTTATAATCTACGCTTGGGTAATCTCTTCAACCCAATTGTTATATTTACGTCTTTTAAAATTTACATGAGTATGGCTTAAGTCTTCTGTAAACCTCTGTAATTGGGTTAGGAGTAATGTTTATGGGTTATACGTGTGTTATGACATATCAAATTGTATTTTATTATATATATTATGTAAACCATGTCATCAGTGTCATGAAAACATGTCGTATATAATTGCTACAAAATTACAGAGTATGGGTTATGGCCTTAAGGCCTTATACGTGATTTTAGTATGTTAAACATGAGTGTGTTCATAAATTTTACACCCTTATATTATTGAGCATGTTAATACGAAGAGATCAAGCCTTAAACGAACGGATTCGGTGTTATAACGAATCTGTAGTGTTAAATTATAGGATTTTATTCATTAACTTCAAGAACATCAAGAACAGTCCAATTTTACATGATTTAATTATGTGATTATGTGTTTTAAATGGTTAAAATCACTTTATAAAGGTTGGGTTATGTTTATGTATGAATTATAACATGTGGGTATGTGTAATTTGGTGAAATTAGTGCTAAAAATGTGTTGATGTCGCTAAATTCTGTGTTCTTCGTGAACTGGAAATTCAGAGTCTGGAGCGTCGCGCCGCGGCGCGAGCTCCTAGTTCATTTCCTGCGCCGCAGCGCCACGGCGCCGCAGCGTCAAGAGTCCGGCCGCAGCGCCACGGCGCCGCAGCGCCAAGAGCATGTACAAAAGTGGCGCCGCAGCGCCACTTATCAGAATGTCCAGAAAATGTAATTTTTTTAAAATGTTAAGTCTAGCAATGTGTTAGTGGATTAATGTGATGAACATGTAAACATGTCATAGGTATAATGTGATATTAAAATAGATGTCTAACATGTAAATAACATAATTACATGTGATTTGAATTATTGAATACATAATTAGTTTGATAATTCATGAAGTACAAATTATTTGACAAAAGGGGTAAATTGACTAAGTATAGTCAATAATTAAAGTAGACAAAGTGAGTGAGTTTATATTGATTAGTTAAGTTATAATTAACTGGTATTGTGTATGTGAATGGTATGTAGGATTTAATTCAAAGAGCGTGATTAGTTAAAGTGTAATCTACGCGCGAGGCAATTTTCTTAACTCTACTTTTACATCGAGCAAGTTTCTTAAACTTAACCTCTTAAATTTGAGCAAGTTTCCTAACCTTACTTGTCATTATTGTTCAAGTTTGTTATTTATCTTGAATAAATTATCATTTCTATTATTCAAGTTCAGATGTTTGTATTAAAGATTTATTATTTTTCAAAGCATGATTCAGTTATACAATAATTGTTCTATTGTATACTTTTGAGATTATTATTCAAATCGAATATGAATTATTGTTGAACCTTATTAGACTAGTGAACCTTATTGATTCAACTAGTCCTTAGTTGATGAATGTTCTAAATTTCAGAACCCTTATTGAATTATCCAAACCAAACTTCCTTTGGTGCGGACTCGAATGTCAAACTGAGACGAACAACCCTGTAAAGGGATTTCCTTATGCGTTAGCGTTAAGATATTGTGCACAGTATGGTACTAAGGGCTGATCCCCCTAAGTACGAGAAGAAGGTCCATAGTCTTATGACTGTGAAAGGTTTCAAGTATAACCCTTGTTAACCTAGGACATGGTTCAAGGTCTTATGACCCTCAGTATTCTTTTGATTCTTGTTATTTATTCTTGATTCAAAAGTTGAGCTCTATTCAGATGTCTTTGACTATTCGTATGTTATTATACTGTTGTTTTATTATTATACTTGTGGGCAATAGTGCTCACTCTTGCTTAATAATAACATTGCAGTTAAAAATGAAAGAAGTGATGAACCTTCCACTAGTAAGGGCAAGGGCAAAGTTAGCAAGTGATGAAGACTTGTTATATTCTAATTGATGATGTATTTATGTTTAAGACTTGGGTTATGATTGTTGTTGAGACTTATTTGTTTAGAATTCCGCACAGATGTTTTAAGGTTAGTTAACCTGTATTTATTATTCGAATGTTGTAATCCTTTAAAGGAGAAGTTTTTAATTCTATCTATTGCATGGTTTACATTTTTATGGGTAGATAGATAGATGATACTTGTACAGTGAACACCAAATCCCGTGGAATCGAAGTACCCGAATTTGGGGGTGTCACAAGTTGGTATCAAAGCTGTAGGTTATGAACCTTAGGTGGGGGGAAACAACCTTAGGTAGTAGCCTTATAGAAGAAGATAGTAATTGAAAACTCTTATCAAGTTCTAAGAAATGAATTTTTGTAATTCATTGAAGATAATAAAATACTTTATGTGTTTATTTGTTAAGTATGCGTTAGATAGTACGACTTAGTAACTAAAACTTAAAATTTTGTTGTCAAGATGTCGAATGTTGGAGAAGCTAGACAATCTGGGGAGGAAGAACCCCGTGTACCTATAGTACCGACGGAGGAGGAGCCCCGAGACATTCATGTCGTTAGGGAGCAGCTGGTGCAGAGGGTATCATCTCCATTGATCACCACTGTTGGTCAGGAGCATGAACCTGAGACTGATTCTGAGGAGGATCCTGAGGAGGAGTTTGATGAGGAAGAGGAAGAAGAGGAGTTACCACGGTACACCGTTGATGCTGAGATGTATGACACGTTATACGATCGTAACGTGGAGTTACAAGACGAGGTTCGGGATTTGACTGAGCGAGCGACTGTTCAGCAGACTACTCTCGAGCAGAATGAGGAGGAGATTTCGACTCTTCACTCTCGACTAGCAAATGTAGAATGGGATTTGGTCCATGAGAAGGGTCAAACCGAAGATAAGACCGAGGAGATAGAGAAGCTGAAGAAGAAACTGATGGAAACCTCCGAAAGACTGAACATAACAGAGGAGGGATGGGTAAAAGAATCACGTCGAGCTGACCGTGCAGAAGATGATAGTCGTGCAAAGAAGGCAAAGCTTGAAGAGACATACTCTACACTTAGTCATGAAATGGAGGAAGCCCAAGATTGAGTTTTGAGGTACCCCATTCAGTTTGAAGGACTTCCGTCGTATATGTTGGATCGCAAGACAATGTCTCGTATCATGAATGAGGAGCGTAGCAAGGCTGTTCAGCACCTTGGTAGACAGGAATAGAATCCGTTTATTATGTGAAAGACTTAATTAGTTTTTATATGTAAATTCTGTTGTGTTTATGAACGAAGGAATATGTTAATGTTTTAAATCCTGTGGATTCTTTATTCTAGGATAGATGATGTAAATAGCAGTTATGCTATAGTTTAATGTTAAAACTTTTTATTTGAATGAAAAAATATCAAGTTGTTTGAGATGACGTGTTAAGTAATATGTTAAATTGTTGAGTAATGCCTTAACTATTTCAGAAGAATAAATAAAATTCTAATAAACGTTTATTTAACAGAAATATGTCGCCAAGGAGAAGACAACAACGTCAACCGGCTCAGGAAGAGTCAACCAATAATAACAATAATGCCAACGTTAATCCAGTGCAACAGTTGGTTAACTTACTGACTGGAGTCATGAATAATCAACCGCAAGCTATGCCGAACACAACGTTTAAAGACTTCAAGGCGGTGGGATCGCCAGAGTTCAAAGGTTCCAGAAACCCAATCGAGGCTCATACGTGGGTGATGGAAATGGAGAAGGTTTTTGACGTTGCTAGGGTTCGAGAAGATCAGAAGACCGCTTTTACGACATTTATGTTGAAGTCTGAGGCTAGCTACTAGTGGCGGGCAAACAAAATGCGAGGAGGTGAAGGTGTAATTACGTGGGAGAGATTCAAAGAGATGTTTTTCAAAATGTACTTCCCAACTAGTTCACAGAATCAGATGGAGGTTCAATTTCTGGAACTGAAGCAGGGAAACATGAGCGTACCTGAATACACAGCTAGATTCGATGAGTTGGCAAGGTTTGCCCCGTACCAAGTACACACTGACGAGAGAAAGGCCAGAAGGTTCGAACAAGGACTAAAGCCTTGGGTGTACAACAAGGTATCAATGTTTCAACTAAACACATTTGCGGGAGTTTTGGAAAAGGCCATCCTCGCGGAAGGAAGAAGTGATGCAGTGACCAAGTACAACCAAGAACAGAAGAAGAAGAGCGAGAATGAAGGTAATAACAAGACTGGTGGGAGTAGCACTGGGAATAATAATAATCAGAAGAGGAAGTGGACGGATAACTAGTCAGCTGGAAGTCAACACGGAGGGCAGAAGAAGAAGATAGAAGCATGCCCGACTTGCGGGAAAGCATATCTAGGAGTTTGTATGAAAGGAAAAAGGGTGTGCTACAATTGTGGTCAGGAAGGCCACATAGCACCAAACTGTCCAAACCCAAAGAAGGGTGCTTGTTTCAACTATGGTTCGAAAGATTATTTAGCAAGAGATTGCCCCTAAGAAGGGATCAGGAGGAGCAGTATCAGGAGGTAACCGGGGAAATAACAGTGGAAATACCTTAACCATCACCGGACCACCTACAACAAACCGACCAACCGCCAGAACTTTCAATATGACGGTACAGGATGCAATCTAGTCTCGTGAGGTGGTATCAGGTACCATTCCGATTAATGAAGTTAATGCTTACATTTTATTTGATTCGGGCGCTACTTGTTCTTTTATATCCGAAGACTTTGCTAATAGTTTAGATTTTCTTATGGAGGAATTAAAATATCCTATGAATATAGAAATTGCGAATAGAGAGATAATCCCTGTTAAATACGTATTTAAGAATTGTAGAGTGGATATTAAGGGTAATATCATGAAAGTAGATCTTATCCCTATTCGACTTGGGGAATTTGATGTTATATTGGGAATGGATTGGTTATCCAATCATAGGGCTGTAATTGATTGCCAAAAGAAGCGTATTAACCTTATGACTCCGTCTAAGGTTATGTTTTATGGTAGCAAGTCTCCTAGATAAGCGAGTTGTCTGACGATGATGCAGGCCAGGAAGTTATTAAGACAAGATTATGTAGGATATTTAGCTTACATAGTCGACAGTTGAAAAGAGAACCCGAAGGTAGAAGAGATACCGATTGTGAGGGACTTCGTCGACGTATTTCCAGACGATTTGCCAGGACTTCCACCGGATAGAGAGGTAGATTTTGTAATCGATTTGGCACCCGGAACCGCCCCAATATCGAAGGCACCATACCGAATGGCACCGATAGAGATCAAGGAATTAATGGTACAATTACAAGAATTGCTGGACAAGAAGTATATACAACCGAGCGTATCGCCGTGGGGAGCGCCGTTGTTGTTTGTGAAAAAGAAAGATGGATCGATGCGGTTCTGCATTGACTATAGAGAACTGAATAAGGTCACGATTAAAAATTGATATCCATTACCGAGGATAGATGACCTATTTGATCAACTGAAGGGAGCAAGACACTTTTCCAAGATTGACTTGAGAAGCGATTATCATTAATTGAAGGTGAGACCAGAAGATGTACCGAAGACAGCGTTCAGAACACGATATGGTCACTACGAATTCTTAGTAATGTTGTTTGGTCTAACGAATGCTCCTGCAGCATTTATGGGACTAATGAATGGTGTGTTCAAGCCGTTTTTGAACAAATTTGTGGTGGTGTTTATAGACGATATTTTGGTATATTCAAAAACCAAAGAAGAACACGAAGAACATTTGAGGTTAACGCTGGAAGTATTGCGAAGGGAGAAGTTGTATGCTAAGTTTTCAAAATGCGAATTTTGGATTGAACGAGTGCAATTTCTTGGGCACGTGATCGATAAAAATGGAATTTCGGTAGATCCATCAAAAGTTGAAGCCGTGATTAACTGGGATCAACCGAGAACGCCATCAGAAGTAAGAAGTTTTCTTGGATTAGCATGATATTATAGAAGATTCATACAAGACTTTTCCAAGATCGCAACTCCGTTAACGAATTTAACTCGAAAAGCTGTGAAATTTGTTTGGACGGAGAAGTGTGAGGAGAGCTTTCAAGAATTAAAGAAGAGGTTGAGTACAACGCCTGTGTTATCTCTTCCGGATGATACATGAAATTTTATTGTTTTTAGCGATGCGTCACATAAAGGACTTGGTTGTGTGCTTATGTAAAACGGCAAAGTCATTGCATATACATCACGACAGTTGAAGGATTACGAGACCCATGATTTGGAGTTAGCTGCAGTTGTTTTTGCTTTGAAAATTTGGAGGCACTATCTATACGGGGAGAAGTGTGAAATATATACGGACCACAAGAGTCTGAAATATATTTTTACACAGAAAGATTTGAATATGCGTCAAAGAAGATGGTTGGAATTAATCAAGGATTATGACTATGAGATTTTATACCATCCGGGTAAGGCTAATGTGGTTGTCGACGCCTTAAGTAGAAAGGGTCGTGAGAAATTGATGATGTTAACTGCTCAGGAGGAGCTAATTACAGAAATGGAGAAACTGAAGTTGGAAGTGAAGTATCCTATGGAGATTGATGAGAAACTATTTCAGATGCAATCTGGTACAACTCTACTAGACAAAGTGAAGGAAGCTCAACTTCATGATGATGAATGCAAAAAGGTGACAAAGAAGATATCTGAAGGAACTAAACCAAGATTTAAGATGGATAAGGAAGGAATATTGAGATTTGAGAATAGAATTTGGGTACCGCCAGTACAAGAGATTAAGGAAGAAATTCTGAGCGAGGCTTATAGTTCAAGATATTCAATTCACCCTGGTAGTACAAAGATGTACCAAGATCTTCGACAACATTTTTGGTGGCCGAATTTAAAACGTGATGTTGCAGAATGTGTTGCAGAATGTGTTGCTAAGTGTCTAACCTGTCGAATTTATTGAGTCGTGATTTTGGGGACATAATCCTTTTAAGGGGGGAAAGATGTGATGAACGAGAATTTTATAAATTATTTTAATATTTATTGAATTAAATAAATATTTTTCGACGATTTAATTATTAGATTTAATAATTAATTGATGCAATTGTGATAGATTAATTTAATTATAATGGTTAAATTTATTAAATCAATGTGGAGAATTTTATGTATGTAATTATGTAAGCTTATTGAATTTATTAAGCATGATGTTATTTAATTAATTTAATTATTAATTAGAGATTTAATAAATTGACATTATTTATTAATGAGATATTTAATTATGTGACTAGGTGAATTTATGAGAGATTATTATATTTTATTTAAAGTAAACTAAATAAAATATTAGATTTATTTTATAAGGAGTGTGACATGATTTAAAACTATATTGTAAAAGGTTTTATTAAAATAAAGAGTTTTAACTTAGTTGCTAGCCAAACGTGACCTTAGAGGGAGTTATGGCCAGTTAACCCATGATGGGAAACTGACCATGATGCGCTTCCGTTTTCTTCTTTTTAACAATACGTCTTCTTTATTCTTCATTATTTGTTTAAGTCTGAAAATAGAGAAGGAGAGCATTTGAGAGTCAGAGAAAATTTGTGAGATTGATAAAGGATTGTGAGTGTGTAATCAATCATATACTTGTGAAAGGATCATCGTTAATCATCTTTTTATAATCTACGCTTGGGTAATCTCTTCAACCCAATTGTTATATTTACGTCTTTTAAAATTTACATGAGTATGGCTTAAGTCTTCTGTAAACCTCTGTAATTGGGTTAGGAGTAATGTTTATGGGTTATACGTGTGTTATGACATATCAAATTGTATTTTATTATATATATTATGTAAACCATGTCATCAGTGTCATGAAAACATGTCGTATATAATTGCTACAAAATTACAGAGTATGGGTTATGGCCTTAAGGCCTTATACGTGATTTTAGTATGTTAAACATGAGTGTGTTCATAAATTTTACACCCTTATATTATTGAGCATGTTAATACGAAGAGATCAAGCCTTAAACGAACGGATTCGGTGTTATAACGAATCCGTAGTGTTAAATTATAGGATTTTATTCATTAACTTCAAGAACATCAAGAACAGTCCAATTTTACATGATTTAATTCTGTGATTATGTGTTTTAAATGGTTAAAATCACTTTATAAAGGTTGGGTTATGTTTATGTATGAATTATAACATGTGAGTATGTGTAATTTGGTGAAATTAGTGCTAAAAATGTGTTGATGTCGCTGAATTCTGTGTTCTTCGCGAACTGGAAATTCAGAGTCTGTCGCGCCGCGGCGCGGCGCGAGCTCCTAGTTCATTTCCCGCGCCGCAGCGCCACGGTGCCGCAGCGCCAAGAGCCTATACAAAAGTGGCGCCGCAGCGCCACTTATCAGAATGTCCAGAAAATATAATTTTTTAAAAATGTTAAGTCTAGGAATGTGTTAGTGGATTAATGTGATGAACATGTAAACATGTCATAGGTATAATGTGATATTAAAATAGATGTCTAACATGTAAATAACATAATTACATGTGATTTGAATTGTTGAATACATAATTAGTTTGATAATTCATGAAGTACAAATTGTTTGACAAAAGGGGTAAATTGACTAAGTATAGTCAATAATTAAAGTAGACAAAGTGAGTGAGTTTATATTGATTAGTTAAGTTATAATTAACTGGTATTGTGTATGTGAATGGTATGTAGGATTTAATTCAAAGAGCGTGATTAGTTAAAGTGTAATCTACGCGCGAGGCAAGTTTCTTAACTCTACTTTTACATCGAGCAAGTTTCTTAAACTTAACCTCTTAAATTTGAGCAAGTTTTCTAACCTTACTTGTCATTATTGTTCAAGTTTGTTATTTACCTTGAATAAATTATCATTTCTATTATTCAAGTTCAGATGTTGTATTAAAGATTTATTATTTTTCAAAGTATGATTCAGTTATACAATAATTGTTCTATTGTATACTTTTGAGATTATTATTCAAATCTAATATTAATTATTGTTGAACCTTATTAGACTAGTGAACCTTATTGATTCAACTAGTCCTTAGTTGATGAACGTTCTAAATTTCAGAACCCTTATTGAATTATCCAAACCAAACTTCCTTTGGTGCGGACTCGAATGTCAAACTGAGACGAACAACCCTGTAAAGGGATTTCCTTATGCGTTAGTGTTAAGATATTGTGCACAGTATGGTACTAAGGGCTGATCCCCCTAAGTACGAGAAGAAGGTCCATAGTCTTATGACTGTTAAAGGTTTCAAGTATAACCCTTGTTAACCTAGGACATAGTTCAAGGTCTTATGACCCTCAGTATTCTTTTGATTCTTGTTATTTATTCTTGATTCAAAAGTTGAGCTCTATTCAGATGTCTTTGATTATTCGCATGTTATTATACTGTTGTTTCATTATTATACTTGTGGGCAATAGTGCTCACTCTTGCTTAATAATAACATTGCAGTTAAGAATGAAAGAAGTGATGAACCTTCCACTAGTAAGGGCAAGGGCAAAGTTAGCAAGTGATGAAGACTTGTTATATTCTAATTGATGATGTATTTATGTTTAAGACTTGGGTTATGATTGTTGTTAAGACTTATTTGTTTAGAATTCCGCACAGATATTTTAAGGTTAGTTAACCTGGGATTGTATTTATTATTCGAATGTTGTAATCCTTTAAAGGAGAAGTTTTTAATTCTATCTATTGCATGGTTTACATTTTTATGGGTAGATAGATAGATGATACTTGTACAGTGAACACCAAATCCCGTGGAATCGAAGTACCCGGATTTAGGGGTGTCACAGTTGTACCTTTGAATTTCGGCGGTCCTACAGGCTTAAAATCTTTGAAATTTGCTAAACGATTGTCTGGCGGGTTCCCTGCGGCTGGTATTCCCTGTTGTATAGCCTGAGTTACCATGCTCGCGAAGTTCTGCATCGGGTCTGCTTGTTGTTGTCCCCTAACGTTGTTGACAGATTCTTTTGCCCTTTGATTGCGAGTTCGACGTCTTGGCGGCATGATCTGATTAAATAAAATCATAAATTTAACTTACATTCTAAACCTTATTACATAAGATGAGTATTTTAAACTTGTTTCATTTCTCAAACTTAGATTCATATTCATTCAACGATTTCAAAATACTTTACATATTATAGCACATATTGCTTTAAACATCAACTATCCTTTTGTGACTACAAAATTCGGGATTTACAACCTTGATTAATACAAAAGTTTTAAAATATTGCATTACACAGACATACTAAGCACACATATTACATTAAACACGCTTACACCACAGAACCTATACTACCTATTTGCTACGGCTTTTTCCTTGGACAACATTTCGCCTGATGACCTTCTATCCCACAGATAAAACATGCGCCTGGTTTATAGTCAGGACAATACAGAGTGGTATGTCCCTCATAACTGCAAAGGTAACATATTCTTTTCCCTTTCTTCTTGTCAGATTTTTCTAAGTCATGGTATTCTATCTTTCTTTTTCCCTTCTTGCTCGAAGCTGCACACGATGTGTTGCTTGTGGCTCCCATTTGATCAATTTAGATTTTAAGCTTATCTTGTTCTTCCATTTTTTCTATTAACGCCTGACGCAATTGACTATTTAACAGTTTTTCTATCTTCCACAGCCTTTCCAGAGAAGAAGCCTTGTTCCTCAGATCCTGCACTTCCGTTGATGCTTGATCAGCTTCAACTTTAGTGTCCGAATCACTATCTGTCAGTTCCACCATCTCCGGATCTAGTACTACGTTTTTTACAATAACCACCTCGTCTGAGTTGTTTTCATCGTGAACCTCTATTTCAGCTATTGGCTTCGATATTAGCTCGGGTGTATGGATTTGATCCTTCTTCATGCTATATGCATATAACAAGCCCTTTCCACCAGACATCTACACACATAAATTATCCTGATTAGCATATAATATATACACACAGCAAATAATAGTGTTATATAAGTTATCTTTTATTTTATTTGATGATGAATTTATTCAATTCATCTCTTTTTAAACTCTATATGAGTTATTTATATTTTCAACGTTTCCCTTTGTTCTAAGGTTGTAGCCTAAGGTCTATCTCACCTATAGTTCTTAACCCTAAGCTCTGATACCAACCTGTAAAGCCCCCAAATCCGGGTACTTGAAACCCGAACTCGGTGTTTCACGATACCATTTCTATGAGCGGAATAATACTAATAATAATTTAAAGATCAGCTTAATTTACATATCATCAGAGTCTAATCTCCAAGTACGAGACCTTTAAACATTCATTACATATCATGATAGATAATATATATCATTGTCTTAATTATATCAACTATTACATAAGATACCTTTTCATTCATTCAGCCACCTTTCCCTTTCCCTTGTTCTTAGCAGAGCCTTCAGGTTGTTCACACTTAGCTGAAAACATTTAAATTAAGCAAGGATGAGCATTTGAGTGCCCAACAAGTAATATCAATTATATATATAAGCTGAAAGAATTTAAATATTTTCTTTATACTACCCTTCTACAACAAATCAACAGTTGTGAAGTAATATGAACCGATAATAATAACATAACAACTCTCTTTTAAATTTTTGAAACTACATATTGATTATAAATAGGGTTTAGGTGACATGCTATGAACATTGTTTTTATTTTCGAAAAGGTTAAACAGAACTTCATCTGTAAACCGTCATAACTTACGGGCACGGGGGTGATCAACCCGTTATGCCCTGTATTGATCAACACTACATGCAAGAACGAGGGTATCATTCACTCTGTCCACCTTAGGTGCATAAAAAATTTTCCAGTGTAAGGGATGTTCATACTTGTCTGGGTTCCAAACCAAAGCAATTTAGTTGGATAATAGTAAGGTTTTATCTTGTTCAAAAATAATCTATAATTCAACATATATATATATATATATATACGGGTAATTAACAAAGATGTATCAACATATGATTAAATACAATGATTATCCAAGTGGGGACTGTGACGCCCCCAAAATTAGGTATACGTCGCCCATCTTGGGTCTCCACTTACATGGTACATAAATTAAAATACAACTTAATAATACAACTGTCGTGTACAATACGACAAAACATAAACTGTGAGTTTGAATACAAATATTGTCTACTAGAGATTATACAAACTCAAAAGGAGTCCTCATTACAATTATTATCACACTATTTCACAGAATAGTGAGGACTACTAATGCACCATCTAGGACCATCACTCCATTCCCCGACTAGTCCCAGGTACGTTCTCATTTCCTGAAGAGAACAGTGAAAGAAAGGGTGAGCTCAACTAGCCCAGTAAGAAATATTATGACTAAGATAATGCAGAATAAATTATCATTAGCCTCCAACAATGTTAAACTGATAAAATACAATAGACATCAAGTTTAACTGCAGCGGAACAAGCAATCCATTAAAAGAGTCAAGTAGAGAATAGAATCTACTATCTTTTATGATTTAAAAAGTTTTTCATCACTGTTATCGCTGAGACTCAGCTTAATAAATAATCCACATCATTAAATCATCCCTGCACTACAGGCCAAGGATATTCTTTAGTATCACGACCACGAATTATCCATGCACTACGGGCCAAAGATAATCATGTTTTCATCAACGGTCCTGATCATGCCATAAAACAATTCATCTTTGCTCCCTTGGCCGAAGAGAGTCCATAGCTATAATCATACCAAAAACTGTTCATCAATGCACTACGGGCCAATGAGGACTTTTAATTTTCACATCATTTGTAATATTACGGTCATGATTATACCGAATAATCTCTGGTCATAATCATACCAAGTCCATCTATGCACTACATGCCACAGATGACTTTCAACATAACATAAACATGAGGATGATGACAATGATATAAGAATTCAATTAAACAAGTTCAAGAATTAATTTGTCCAGGAACCAATAACGTCCAAATTGTCAACATGATACTTCTTTGTAGAATAAAATTCAAGAATGATCAGAAGAATATTTCCATGAAAAGATACTGGATGAAGCTCAAATATCAAGGATATTCTACTAATTTCATAGAGTATAGAAATCAAAACTTTAACCAACTGAGTATAATAAAGAATGGAATAACAAAAGAAATCACCATGCATGCGGTACTTCGCATAGACAGGTTATTCCAACAGAATAATAATAACGGAACCAGGTCAGGCAAAATTTGCACCGACAGGAGGTTCCAACAGAATAATAAAGACGAAACCAGGTCCGGTGTAAAACACACAGACATGATGTTCCAACGGAATAATAATAAAGACGGAACCAGGTCCGGTGTAAAACATACAGACAGGTTGTTCCAACAGAATAATAGAAAAAACGGAACCAGGTCCGGTGTAAAACATACAGACAAGATGTTCCAACGGAATAATAATAAAGACGGAACCAGGTCCGGTGTAAAACACACAGACATGATGTTCCAACAGAATAATAGAAGAATGTCACCAAGTATAGGGTAGACCGCGTATACAGGTTATTCCAACAGAATAAGAAGAAATAGAATAACAACAGTTCTCTTCATGAATAAGAAAGAATAACACCATTTACGAGTACAACAAATAATATTCCCTACCTTAAGAAGAAGAGTACTGGATATATAAGTAGTGAAGTAGCAGAATACTTTCTTATTTCTCTCTATAGTTTATCTCTCTAGAGTTTCAGTGAATTCGTAAGAAAATAATGAATGAATGAGCTTCTATTTATGGAAAAATAGAATGCATAGTAACTAATTCATGAACGGTCCAGATTGATTTACTTTAATCTGACGGTCCATATTTAAAGAAAAATCTTTTAAATAAAATATAATATATATTCTATTTTTATATAAAAAGATTTTTACTATGCAAACACTATGCGGGCACTATGCAAACACTATGCATAATAAAATATAATATATTCTATTTATAGAATAACTTTAATAAAGTATTCTGTTTTATATAAAAAGATTTTACTATACAAAATACTATGCAGGCACTATGCAAACACTATACATAATAAAATATAATATATTCTATTTATAGAATAACTTTATAAAGTATTCTGTTTTATATAAAAAGATGCTTCTATTTTATTACGTGAATAAAACAAAACTTCTAAATTAACAATAATTGAATCAAATAATGTGAGATACTATGCATCAACTATTGTAGCAATAATTAAACAAAACTGAGTGACTTCTCACATAAATATCAATAATCAATACCGTATGCTACTATGCAACAACGCGTATTACTGTACTTTTACTACCGAGTAGTTCAACAGTATCAACGGTAAAACTTCCGCCGTTATTTTTAATAAAATATTTTTGTCGTTTTCTCAATCTAACAATAATTCCGTTGTGGGGTCCACCATTGATTGTGCCGTCGTACAAATATTTTCTGTTTAAAACGAATATTCCCCGACCAATCGAATATAATATGACAACTTGTATAATTTGCAAAATTTATAAATATTACCCACAACTATAACATTATCTCAAATTCACACCATAATATAAAAAAAATTATTTCGAGAAAATTAATTATTTATTCATAAAATTTGGGGTTTCACAGGGACACCTGTATAACAATTTATAGAAATTAACGAACAGAATATATATCTGAATTACCATATACTAACATGTTGATAATCAATGAGCGTATATAATATAAGGTTAATAATCTGTACAGTAATAATATAATTCTGAAATATTCTTACTCATGTCCATTGCATAAAGAAAATGCAAATGTAGGATACTTGTCTGATACGCTGCTTACAATTCGCAACTTAGTTTTATCTTTTGTATAACAACCTATCAGTAATAAGATCATTTTACTGATTAGAATAACATATCGCAACACATAACACTGCTTATAGCAGTCAGCACATAACATAATCACATTGGCACATAGGTTTAGCAGTCACTAGATCACGAATAAACAGTAATACAGTTAAAATATCGAAATCCAGATCAATTTCTGAAACATGTTAGTGTACCGACAGCTTTATTGGGTAATTATCGAGTCTAAGACTCTATTCTGTAACTCAATATCTGTAAGTATCAATCATATTATTTCTAAATGACTTATAATAATTTTTAAACATTTATTATAATTTATCATGAATTTTCAAACATCAAAATCATTATTAAATGATTTAAATATTAAACAACTCTATTATCATTAATATTTAATTAATATTAAACTATTAATGAAATCATTTCCAAAATATTAAAGTTATTTATAATAACTCAAAATACTTTTAAAGTATTAATATTACCCTTAAATGATTTTTTTTAAAACATTTAAAATTATTTTTATATGATTACCATTAATATTAAAGTATTAATGTATTATTTATCAAAATATTAAAAGTCTTTAATTATAACTTTAAATATTTTTAATTCATTTATATCCTTTTTAAATGATTTTTAAATTAATAAAACCATTTTTAAACTATTTATTTAATAAAATTATTAAATAAATTTAATATCATTAATAATAAATTAATAATCATTAATATTAAATTATTAATAAAATTATCCTTTAAATATTAAAAGTTATATTTTATAACTTAAAATATCTTTAAGCACTTTATTTTCATTTAAAATAATTTTTATAATATAAAAATCATTTTTAAACTAAATTATTTAATATAATTATTAAATAACTTTGATATCATTAATAATAATTAATTAATGAAATTTACCTTTAAATATTGAAAGTTATATTTTATAACTTAAAATATTTTTAAATACCTTATTATTATTTAAAATAATTTTTTACTATAATAAAACCATTTTTATTCATTTATTTAATTCATTTATTAAATAACTAAATGATCATTAATATTAATTTATTAATGAAATTTATCACAAAATATTAAAAGTCATCAAAAATAACTTAAAATATTTTCTTATCTCATAATAAAATTTTAAATGATTTTTCAAGTATTAAAACCATTTTTAAATAATTTTTTTAATATTACAATTAAATAAATGGGTTAAGTTCAGATGACCACCTGGGGTTTGGGCGGTTTCCCACTTAACCACCTGTAGTCAGTAAAGCTACATTTAGACTCCCGACTTTTTGAGTTGAAGTGAAAAAGTGCTTTCTGTCATAACTCTGTTACTTAAATTGTATAAAGACCTAATTACCCTCCTACGTTCAACAACATAAATAGAAAGAAACACAATTGCACCTCCTACGTTCAACTTTCCAATAATCAAAACAACAAGAAGGGAAAGAAGACCTGAAACAGAGAAATAATACCCAAAAACTAATTAAACCCTTGGTGGCTAGTCCCCAAAATTCAACCCAAAAACTGAAAACCCAGATTAAGATGCAGAAAACCCAATTGAGAAATTGGAGAAAATAATCAAAAGGTTATGAAATTGAAGTGTTACCTGAGCATCGGCATTGGTCGCAGAAGGGTTGGAAAGAATTGACATATAAACCAGCTAACGTTAACCAAACATTACATGTACAAATCTCCCCAGCTAGTCTGACTGCAACTTAAGCCATCACTAGGTATACGACTATATGCAACTGAGCAAATTCAACATATTTATATTAACCAAGACTTATTTTCACATCCAGACCCAAGCCCCCCACCCCAAATAAGCACACATTAACCAACTCAATGTATTCAAGCACAATCAGCCCCCCTGCTCTTGAAATGAAAGCAACAATTTGTTAGATCATCCTTATGCAGAGCAGAGTCTTGAATCCCAACTCTCCAAGTACAACGCGGAACAATTTGAACTTATACCATATAGACAAGTTGTCACAGAAGCTCTCTTCATTAACCTCTCCCAAGAAGCTCCGTGTTCTCTGTAAGTCCCAAGAAGCTCTCTTCATCAACCTTTATGATTTTTAAAGAGTATGGACAATCTAACTCCCAGCTACATGAATTTCCCTCTTGATTGGAAAATTTTCCTCCAAAAAACAAATTTTCCCCCAAATAACAAATTTTCCAGCCATCCAAACAACAAATAAAAGCCCTAATACAATATATTGTAACTCTATTTACTAAAGAAAGAAAAACTACCATCATTCAGCAAGCTCCAGGGCACAGGTAACATAAAATTTTGGCCGCAAGCTCCCGGCGAATCTTCGGCCACCGCAGCAACCACCGGGACATCGCTAAAATTTTGACCAAATTTCCTCACCTTCGAATAATGTGACCGCAAAAGTGAACCTACCATGACTGCCACAGGTAACATAAGATTCCCACCGGGAAGAAGCGAGGGAAGGGTCCGGTCCAATTGACTAAGAAAGCTCACCAAACTCGCCGGTAATAGACCAGATCCTTCTACTCGCCACGATCTCTCGCCTCTCTCTAGCCCTAGATATAAAACTGAAATGAAATTAGGAGAGAGAGTTCGAGAATCACAGTGGGTTTGAAGGGAGAATAAGAGGAGAGGAAGAAGAAGGGTATTTTAGATATTTTCTAGTTTTTTTTACTGTTACACCCTCTTTTCACGCGTTTTTGGCGTCTGACATGCACGCACCGTTAATTTGGATGGAAAAGGTAACGTTTTCACTTCAACTCAAAAAGTCGGGAGTCTAAATGTAGCTTTACTGACTACAGGTGGTTAAGAGGGAAACCGCCCAAACCCCAGGTGATCATCTGAACTTAGCCCTAAATAAATTAAATACCAATAATATTTCAAAAATATTAAATATTTACGAAATATACTTAAAATAATTAAAACTACTTTTTAGAATTTAAAATAATTTTTAATAATTTATTTGGTATTTTTAATAATTAAAAACTAATTTTTTCTATTTATTTAATTAAAATAATTAATTTCCAAAAATAATTATCACTAAAGACTGCCTATAGCGACAGAACCGTCGCTATAGGTGTTCTTCGTGTTCTTCATGCAAACCCAGATCTTCATATCCAGTTTCGAGGGGCTTAGTTTGACCAAGCTTTCTGATCAGATCCTGATGTTTCTGGGCATGTTGTTAGTCAGATATTGTAGTACTAATGCACGACTACAAGATCCAACAACAAACAAGGCCAAACAACACATAACAAAGGAGATCTGGAGCCATGAACAAGCTGTCAGAGCTGTTCTTCATTATCTGGGTTACCCAGAAATGAAGAACAGTTTGACTGGCTAGTTTTGGGCTTCCATAACTTGTTGATCATGTAATGGTTTAGCAATCTATCGATTTCAGGTTGTAGGAAACATGTACGACTATAGATTCATTACATAATATCATCATAACAACATATCAAGCATAAAAGATCCGGTCAAACTGCTGTCAGAAACACGTTCTTGAAGTTTTCTAGAATTTCCAGAAAACGAAATCGTGAGCTTCTGTACCACTTTGACCAATTGCTACTATCGACTCGTTTAATATTAAAGATATTTTAAGGCACAAACATGGAGTTTATATACCAGACTACAACTTAGACACAACAATAAAACCAAAAAATTAACACATTGACAGATCCAAGGCCAAAAAAACCTGTCAGACGCTAGTTCACGATTTCTGGGCTGCCCAGAAATGGCCTGGTTATGGTCAGTCAACCGACTTTGACCATCAATAACGTGCAACCTAGACCAGATCTAAGTCTGATTCTTGCTCCAGATCAAAGGATACATATCAGACTCCATATTCAAAGCCTTAAACAACAAAAACACATAACAGTGAAAGATTGGTGGCCACTGACATTTGTTGTCAGACCACAGTTGAACTTTTTTTCAGATTTTGCAAATCTTCAAATCCGAGCCTCTAGATGTTATGGATCTAACATCTAGCAACCCAGATCATCATTAAACACTATAAATAACACATTTTAACATTTAATCCTAACATCAAACATGCAGATCAAGGTCAGATTATAGCTAGGGTTTTTATACCTTTCTAAGAAAAATTTTGATTCTGACCTCCTGATCTAATAATGGTAAACGTGGGGCTTGTTTATGGGACTGATCTAGCAAAGGATTTCGTGGGTTTTGAGTTGAGAGAGATATGTTGAGTGTTTGGAAAAAATGATCTAGCAAGTGACACTTTCTCTCTCTCAAAATCTATATATACTAAGCTAGATACATGAATTGGCTGGCATAGGTGGCTGATCTCAGTGTTTTTAAGTCAAAAGTGTTGTTAAATTAGGTCACCAACTACACCTAATGTCAAAACCTACAAACTAGCTTCAATAATTCACAAAAGGGCAAAATGGTCAATTAGATTTCTAATTTAATATCATTCTTGTCATTTGGCAAACCCTTAGGGTTTGACCCTTAGGGTTTAATCCTAAGATTTAGCACAAATCATTTGTAGGATTTCAAATTAGGGTTTGTATAAAAAAAATTAAATAAATTTTAGCTTCTAAAATTTGTAAATTAGGGTTTTCTAAACTAGATTAGTTTTCTAATTACTTTAAACAACAACATTAGGGTTTAAAATCACTAATTATAGTAAACCTTGCTAATTTAGCAATTAGAGTTTATAATTAGTAATTAGGTTTTATAATTTCTAATTAATGTTACTAATTATAGAAATTAGAGTTTCTAGAAATTAATATTTCAAAATGTTAATCAGGGTTTACCTAATTAATTATAAAATCATATAACACCATTACATAATAATCTCGAACTCATAATTGAGTTTCAATTTAGGGTTTCCATTTGGCAATTTACTAATTATTATCTAAGGTTTCTAATTTCAGAAATTAGGGTTTTAATCAGAAATTAGGGTTTCTAATTTACAATTAGGGTTTACTTAATCAAATCCTTAAAATTAATATTAATCACATAACACAATTACAAAATAATTTTGTTCTCTAATTTGGGTTTCAAATTAGGGTTTAGCACAATAAAACTAGGGTTTTCAAATACTGCACCATAATTGACCAACCATCATCAATACGTACATACAGTACATATTTATAGCACTGAAAAATAAAAATATAATATTATTATATTATTATTCTCATTCCTTGATAAAAGTCCAAAATAAGGGTTTGGATTCCATATCTGATTTATTCTTCCATATTTAACCTTAGTAATTAAGGTAAAATAATTAACTTAATAATCTGTACTAAAATTCATATAATAGAATAATTATTATAATTATTCTAAAAATCATTTCATATATTATTTAAATAATATACAATTCTATTTTCATAGAAAATAATTAATAAAAATATTTCTACTATAAATTAATTATTATAAGAATATACTTTATAAAAATCAATAATTCTAAAATAAAATTATTTGTAAACATTTATGTATTAAGTATATTTTTATTTACCACATAAATACATATACACATTATCTTGTACAAATCCTCATCTTTAAAAAAAAATTATACGCAAAATTTCTAATTTAATTATATAGAAAATATTGGGTTGTTACATTCATCCTCCCTTATAAAGATTCCGTCCCCGGAATCACCGTTTTAAAACCTATACATACAAGGGTACACAGCATACACTATCATTGCAAGTAGATCTCGTCCAACTTTGATCAAACTGATCTTTAACTATTCACATAAAGCTTGTCTATCTGATTAAATAGAAATTTGATTTCTAAAAGAATTCAAATTCCTCCTTCAAAATTTCTTTATAAAATAATTTACTATATATAGGAAAATCATGTAAAAGAAAAAACAAGTTATTCGAATAATACCTGGAGTTCCATTGCCAGCTACCATCGTTTCCTGGACAGTCATATTGTAGACCCTTGTTGTTGATTTTGTTGGCTTATTTAACGAAGTTGGTCCAATTCGAGTTGTAAAGGAGTTCTCACAAGCTGAAAAGGTCAAATCATGGATAAAAATGCTATGCGATTGAGCAGAATAGCCTGAAATCCTGGTTTTTCTGGGCCAAACTCTGGCTTTCATATCATTCATTGGTATTCGCCCAAATACAGGGTATACTATACCGATGATCTCAGCAGTTGCAAATCATACTCGGCAATACCTCACAAAGGTCCAATGCCATCAGTTTGGGGTCATAAATCCAAAGTACACATCCCCGGTGGGGGTATCACGCAGTGTTATCTGTTGATGATCACATCCTCGACGGGGGCATCACACATTCTCAAGAAAACATTCCCGGTGGGGGCATCATGTATTCTCAAGTTCACATCCTCGGCGGGGGTATCACGCGTTTCATCTGTTGATGCACATGTCGACGAAGGTCAAGCAACCTTGACATCACTTCAGCTGTTGGCAAATAAATCCAACGAAGCGCCGGAAGCCATTCGATGATTTCAGCCGTTGATGCACATGTCAGCGAAGATCAAAGCAGATTCCCCGGCGGGGGTATCACGTGTTTTCATATGTCGAAGTACATATCCCCGGCGGGGGTATCACGTAGTGTCATATGTTGATGTACACATCCCCGATGGTGGAATCACACATGTTCATATTTCCAAATACAGATTCCCCGGCGGGGGTATCACGCATTTTCATCTGCCAAAGTACAAGTCCCCGACGGGGGTATCACGCGTTTCATCCGTTGATGTACATGTCAACGAAGGTCAAGCAACCTTGACATTACTTCAGCCGATGGCAGTTAAACCCATCGAAGCGTCGAAAGCCATCCGATGATTTCCTCAGTTGATGCACACGTCAACAAAGGTCAAGCAGCCTTGGCATTTATCCCCAGCAGGGATTTCATCCATTGATGTACGTGTCAGCGAGGGTCAGGTAATCCTAACAACATAGAATGTTGGCAGTAACTCCAATAGAGCATCCTTATCGGGGATGACCGATGATGGAATATGGTATACACATCCTCAATAGACCAAATACATCCCCACAGAGTCTCTTGTACATGAGAGATACGTCTTTTCCCGGTAGAAGTCCAGGGGATCCGGCAATCATCCTACAATGTTGGAGAACAATCCAACAAACCACATACATTTGCATCACACTACTGTACATTGCATCATGATTATCTTGTTACATTTCAAGTGTCTAGGATTCTTTATCATATACATGCCATTGCATTGCATGAATATGATAAAGAGGCCGGGCATCTGTAGACACTCAAAATTTTCTGTGTACCTATTACTAACATTATAGGAGGGCAGAATTGTCTTTCAGAGATAACCCTTGGAAGACAGCTTAGTTCAATCCCGGAGACAACCCTGGGATATTCAGTATTACCATCTCAAAGATAACCCCGAGATATCCAGCTCAGTTCCAGAAATACCACCGGAAGTTCCAACCTCAGTCCCGGAAATAACACCGGGAGTGTCAATTTCAACCTCGGAGATAACCCCGAGGAATGCCGTTCAAATACCATAAATCACACTAGAGAAGACCGTCTCATCTTAGAGATAACCACGAGATACTCAGTCTCAGCCCCGGAAACAACACCGAAAAAGATAATATCAATCTCGGAGACAACCCCGAGGCATACAGTTGCAGTTCCGGAGATAACCCCAGAAATGCTTGTTTCAAACCCATGCAAACAACTTCAAACACTCGACAAAAGGCCCGGGGCACTCATTCCCCAAGCCCAGAGATAACACCGGGAAGTCAGGCACATCTCAGAAACAACACTGAGGACGGTCAACACCTGCAGCCATCCAATCTCAGAGATAACCCTGAGCAACGACCGCTAAATCAGCTTAAACCGAAGATAACCCCAGTGAAGGGCTGAATCGTCATTTTTGCCATCCCAAACTCACATCGCGCCGTCTCAACAACAACATATATACATTCTACACAGCAATGTCCTAAAAGAACCAGAGAGCGCCAATCTCGAGTGATTACTGCACAAGACAACACACCGGATAGAATTTGAAGCTTGAAGACCAAGGGCATGGTCCCATCTTCCTGACTTTGTACAAACTCTAATCCCATGTCATTGTGTAGCTCTCGACAACAGCATGTCGTAAAAGGTCTTATACACCTCGATCGGATGCCTAGATTGAAGTTCTGAAAGTTCGAGCGGACACCACGTTGCATGCGTGCACGTACTTCGAGACGACGGGACCCGCGGAACCCGGGGCACCCCAGGCAACCACAGGTGCATCTGCGGCTACCGGAAGTACACCTGCGGCTTCCCCCTCTATAAATAGAGGGCTTGGGCAGCCATTTTGAAAGACAGAAAAGGTGAGGAAGCCCTGTCCAATTTGCTCTGTACACACTATAAACTGAGTGTTTTCTCATTTTAAACACTTGTGAGCTTATATATTGCTATACTTTTACCGGCGGGAGCCGAGTGTTCATCCCTTTAAAGTCATTGAATTCTTCTTTGGTAGTCCACTGTAAGCCTTCTTACACACCGTAAAGCCTTTCTCTTCATCTTTGCACACATCATTCTTCATGTTGAGAGTCGTGTTACGTGTGTATGCCCGGACTTCGGTCCACGGCTTTTATGTCTTTTTTTATATATATATATATATATATATATATATATATATATATATATATATGGACTAACATTATCGAGTTATGCCTCGATTGAGCCTGGATTTTACATCCGGTGCATTTACTGCTTTTATATATACATATATAGTGACAAATCGCCGAAATGATAAACCGAGCCGGGATCGATATATATCCTATGCGTTTACCATATATATATATATATATATATATATATATATATATATATATATATATATATATATATATATTTACGTCCCGCCTGGTGTTTACTTCGTGGCGGTTGATCGTTTTTACTGCTTTCTTTACATTTTGTCCCGCATGGAGTTTACTTCGTGGTGGTTGATCGTCTTTCACAGCTTTCTTTACTTTTTCGATCCCCCATGGAGGTGCTTAGTGGTGGTTGATCGTGTTTTTATTGCTTTATTTACATTTTTGATCCCCTATGGAGGTGCTTCATGGTGGTTGATCATGTCTCTCTATATATATTTATCGCTTTTATATATTTACAATTCCAATCCCCCATGGAGGTGCTTCGTGGTGGTTGATCATATCTGTATATATATATATATATATATATATATATATATATATATATATATATATATATATATATATATATTTATAGCTTTTATATATATAACTGCTTACTGCTTTTCATATAAATTGCGGCATCACGTGAGCCTAGGAATCGTGTGATCACAGATTCAATTTGCTGAATCTAAATTCGGTTCCCGTGATGGACATTTTCAGCTGTAAGCAGCTTGTAAATTTATTCACGGTGTTTGAATTTCCATAGATGGCTCCCATGCCCATAAAGAGTTCGACACTGCTTTTTACATTATTTTCTCGAAGATGCTTCGCATTTCGAAAATAAAAGCAATCCAGCCGAACATTTAATAAAATGGAAGTGTAAAAGGTCTCAATTACTATTGAGCATAAGGGTTTGAAAAACCTATTTTACAAAACATCACTGCTATTTTTGTTTAAAACTTAATTTTTATATAAATTCAAACCCTTTGTATATAGGTGCGAACGAGGTGTCGCACTACTTTCAAATAACATCACATTAACCCACACACACACATTCACATAACAGTTTCTTGAAAAGTGGCGGTAACCGTGGTAACACAGATGTCGGGGGGTGCCTAACACCTTTCCTTGACATAACCAAGTCCCCGAACCCTAATGAATCTCAGTTTCACAGACCCGTTAAGCAGTGTCACATCATTGGGTCAATGTGCAAATTTTTTCTCGGTTGTGTTGGTACAACCATTTAAAAAACCAACTGGCGACTCTGACAGTCAAATTGTCGACATATAAATGTCAAACCTTTTCATAACTTTTTTTTCCAAACAAATCTCACCTAACATGAGAACAACAAAAGGCAAGAATAGAAAAGGGACAAATAAAAATCTCGATGTCGACAGTTGCCACTCAGAATGAGTGTTTCTATCTAAGCTTTATGTCACAAATGGAACCCAAGAAGATATAAGATGCTATGGAAGACTCAAGTTGGATAGAAGCCATGCAAGAAGAACTAAATCAGTTTGAAAGAAGGAAAGTATGGAGATTAGTTCCAAGACCAAGAAGCCATCCAGTCATTGGCACCAAGTGGGTCTTCAGAAACAAGATGGATGAAGATGGAGTAATAACAAGGAATAAAGCAAGACTAGTGGCCAAAGGTTACTCTCAAGAAGAAGGCATTGACTACGACGAGACCTTTGCACCTGTTGCCAGATTAGAAGCCATCATAATATTCCTTGCCTTTGCTGCTCACATGAAATTTAAAGTCTTTAAGATGGATGTCCAAAGTGCATTTCTGAATGGTGAACTTCAAGAAGAAGTATATGTAGAGCAACCTCCGGGTTTCATCAATCCGACTCTCTCCAATTATGTCTATAGATTAGATAAAGCCTTATATGGTCTTAAACAAGCACCTAGAGCATGGTATGAAACATTAACTAACTTTTTTATTGAAAATAGTTTCACTAGAGGTAGAGTAGATACCACATTATTTCTTAGAAAGCATAAAGACAAAGTCTTATTAGTTCAAATATATGTTGATGACATTATCTTTGGCTCTACTGATGAAAAATTATGTAAGAGATTTGCCAAGCTTATGCAGAGCAAGTTTGAAATGAGCATGATGGGTGAGCTGAACTTCTTTCTTGGATTACAAGTAAAGCAGACAAATGAAGGAATCTTCATAAACCAAGCCAAGTACATTAAAGACTTACTTAAAAAGTATGGCATGTAATAAGCCTCTCCCATGAAAACCCCAATTGCTCCAGCAACCAAGCTTAACAAAGATAAAAAAGGTAAAAGTATTGATATAGCTCAATACAGAGGTATGATAGACTTTCTTCTATATCTAACTGCCAGTAGAACAGACATAATGTTTGTAACATGCATGTGTGCTAGATTTCAAGCTAATCCTAAGGAATCACACTTAACTACTGTTAAAAGGATTTTCAGGTATCTCAAAGGAACACCTTCCTTGGGACTTGGGTATCCCAAGGAGTCCTCCTTTGAACTAATAGGATATACATATGCTAATTTTGCAGGCTTTAAAATAGATAGAAAAAGTACCAGTGGCACCTGTCAGTTGCTAGGAAACAGACTTGTGTCCTGGTTTAGCAAGAAGCAGAACTCAATATCTACTTCAACTGCAGAAGCTGAATACATTGCTGTTGGATGCTATTGTGCTCAAATCTTATCGATGAAAAATCAGCTAGCAAACTATGAGTTTGATTTCAAATCTATACATGTTCATTGTGATAACACAAGTGCCATAACAATAACACACAATCCTGTCATGCATTCTAGGACTAAGCATATAGAAATAAGATATCATTTTATTAGGGATCATGTTCAAAATGGAACAATATCTTTACAATAAATCTCTACTAGAAATTAACTTGCTGATGTCTTTACAAAGCCTTTAGATGAATCCAGATTTAATAAATTGATAAGTGAGTTTGGCATGCTAAATCTTCAACCATAAAATCTATGATGTAGTTTATGCTAACCATGCAGATATAAAGGCTATGTTCAAAATCGTAGAGATGACTAAAGAAAGTCCACGATCGTAGAGCTACCTCGACATGAGAAAAAAGCATCATGTGATGACAAAATTTCCAACAAATCCAAGCAATCCCTCTGACAAGCGCCTCAGGGACAAACCCGATCCTTAGTTCATTCTAAGAGGTTGGCCCTTCCTTAGCTACCTTAACCTAGAAGTAATGCTAAGTTAAAGGTCATCACAAGGACCAGGGCAGACAACATTCGTAGAGCAGATTCAGTAGTGAACTCAACGATCGCAGTGCAACCTCAACGACCGTAGTGCTACCTCGACGATCATAGTCCTCCCAAAGGATACAATAACTCAGGAGGAGCTAAGGGAAAATCAGTAAATTCCACATCAGTTAAAATCGCGGAGCCAAGCAGAACTTGACATATGCCCCACTAAGCATATCGAGAGGAGGGAAGTTATAAGTATAGTTTGAAAATATCTTTTTGAAATCAGAAGTTCAAAAACCTTATTTCTTTCTCTCTACCAGCAAAAACCCTAACCTTCAGAAATGCTCAACCAACCTCAGTGCAAAGGAATCAACGGCGGCTTCAAATGTTATCACTGATTACAGACTCTGCTTTGACAAGTTCAAGATAACTGACCCTAAATTCCACAAGATTCTATCTCTATTGAAGAAAGCTGGTCTTGAAGAAGCTCTAGGTATCAACACATGGATCTACCCTAAGCTGGTAAAAGAGTTCTACAGAAATAGAGCTGTTGAGAATGATGTTATCACCACAAGAGTCAAGGGCGTGGAAATCAAACTCAAAGCTGAAGATATAAACCTAGCCCTAGGTTTCAAATCAAAAGGACTTCCATCTATGGAGGTCACCGACTTTCATGAAGGACTGAAGAAGATGCATCATAAAAAGTTTCAGACCGTCAAGGGGTAAAGAAGAAAGAGTTTCCCCAACGGTATGAATTTTTGGCTTACATTGTTGGAAAATGCATATGATGTAAGAGCTCTGGCCATGACTCTGTGAATGAAGTGCAACTTAAGCTCATGACAACAATCTACTTCGGGGTTCAACTCAACTATGGAGCCCTACTCATCGACTAGATTGGGAAGTGGATTCTCAGTTCGAAGAAATCAAAGAGCTATGGAAAGATGCTCTACGGGCTGTTTATAAGCATCATCCTGCAGTCAGCACTGGGTGACAAAATTGGGGATAATGAAGGATAATCCATCAATCCAAACAGAAGGATGACCCAACAGCTGTTTGAAAACTGGAAAAGAAATCTAGCAGCAAATGTTAGGATGATGTCTAAATCCAGTGAAAGAACTGGTGAAACAAATGAGTCTGGGCTACCAGGAAATATGTCAGTTATAAAGGAAACTGAAGAAGAAGAAGAAGAAATCAACAAGGAGGAGCCCATTGCTTTGATCAGAAAAAATAAGGGTAAGAGAAAATTGAAGGCTCAAATGACAGAGGAACCATAAGGTTCAACTACTAATGCACCTCAAGAGAGTTCAGGCACTGAAACTCTGAAGAAGTTGAAGAGGAAAGAACATCAGTCTGAGGAAAAAGAAGATAGAGCTACCATCTCTCAGCTGCTTAAGAAAGGAAAGCGCAATAATAAGTCAAAGAAGTCGTCTTTCTCTTCGATCGTAGAGTCATTACCGATCGTAGAGTCCAGACTTGACACCACTCTTGAAGAGGATACTGCAACAGCTTCTCAGCCTGATCAATCTTTCAGAGCTGAAGCTGAAGAAAGTGTTGAGGCTATGGCTCAGCCTAGGAAGTCAAAGAGAAAACTGGTGAAGAAGTACATCCTTATCAATGAAGGAGTGTTAAAGGAGGAAGATAGAAGGATAGCTGCTGAGAAAGGGCTACCCGAAGCTGAGAAAGGGCTACCCGAAGTTTAGAAAGGGATACCCGAAGCTAGTAAGAAGAATACAACTCAAGTTGAGGGGGAGCTTCCTAAAGTTCTTACACTAGAGAATGCTCCAGCTGAGGGGGGTCTGCTTGAAATTCAAATGGATGATCGAGCTGAGGGGGAGCCTCATGAAGTCCCTATGTAAGAAAAGGCTACAACTGAGGAGGAATTGCCAAGAGATCGTCATGAATCTTCCTCAGTCCTTCAAGAGATTCTAGCTTCGGAAACTGTATAAATGGAAAGGATTGAAGCTATGGAGGATGAGAGAGCAGAAGAACAAAGAAGTCAAGTAGAGATAATTGATGTAGTGGACACTTCAAATGAAGACAGAGAAAAAGAAGAGGATGACGAAGTTAAGATCATTACAGTGGGCTGTGATGGATATAGGAGAGCCAACTATAATCAACTGTTCTCCTATCTACCTATGATGCCATTTCACAGAGCCCAAATCCTCAACTCCTGGGATCACATGTTCTGGACCTTCAAAGCCTATCCAGTAATCTCGGTGCTAGCTCATGGATTCCCATGCAACCTCAATTTTTCCTGAAAGCTGATCACTAGTGGCCCCTCTTCAGAAAATTGGCATGAGGTACAAACTATTCCCATCTCTTTTAGGGTTAGTCATTGTCCACCATCAACCTTCAATCAATTCTACGAGTTGCCAAGATGGTTGGAAGTGATACTTCATCCACTTAATCAATTTCCAGTTACAGAATCGCAACATTCTATAACTGATGAACCAAATGTGCCTAACTTTATATTGTTCCAATCTCCTATCATCTCACACTCTACGATTACTGATCCAAATCCAATCGTAGAGTCACCAGCTCAATTCGTAAAGTCACCTCCTCTTGAGACTCAACCTCACACACCTGCTCCTCCATCAGATATCCCTTCCTCATCAACAAATGAGTATTTCAATCTTGATCTTGCTCTCTACAATATGTAAGATCAATACACAAGAGCCTCTCATCTAAACAATCAGCAACTCCTTGACCTCATATCAGATCTTCCTACCAAAATGAAGTTGTCTGATTCATCTAATAAGGTGACCAAGGACATACAAGAAGATCTTGAAGTTCACTCAAACCTTGGTCACCTAAGGCTGACTCATTTGATCGATGTTGCCAACACTCTCCCAAGTAACCTAAGTTCTGAGCTTTCAAAGAAGCTTAGGGAGATCATAAAGGAGATGATTCAAAGTATCAATGAAAGGGATCAAATCCACTTTCAAGCTGCCAATAAACATAGGGAAGTTGTTCTTGTCTTGCAGAGTACTCAAGAATCCCAGAATAAACTTATAATGGAAAGTCTCACGAGTCTACGAACTTCAATGAAAGAATTCTAAGGATTTTCCATGGGCCAAATGCAACAAACAAAAAAATATCTTGGCCATTCTCCCAAAGAGGGAAGCTCGAACTGAATCTCTGATTCAAGAAAACCGTGAAGACATTGCTCAATCCAAGAATCAGCTCAACGAGCTTGTATAAGGCATGACTCGACTATCTGAAGACATTCGAACCCTTAATGCTGACATATAGAGGGAGAATAAAGGGGAAGGAGAGAAAGGCAAAGGCAGAGGAAAATTCTTCGCTTAATCTTCAAGGAGCCCTCCTGTAAGACAGTCTCGCCATCAGACTCCATGACCTAAACAACAGTAAATTATCATGGCACAGCCGCTGAGGAGTCAAGTCCCATTTCCCAGCTCACAAGGTGTAACCACCACATGCCTATGCATGCCAATTGGAGATCCTGAATTCATGAACAGACATGATCATTTGAAACGGCTAAGTCAAAGCGAACTGGAAGATATAGCATGGAGAGACGAAGCTAGTAGGAGAAGGAGAGCTGAAAAATATGCCAATCCTCAAAAGAACAATAGTAAAAAGAAATAGAGATAGGTTAAAACTCAATTTTTATTTATGTAACTAAGCTTAACTGTAATATTTGTCTTTACAAACATCAATAAATTCATGCTTATTCTCTAGAAATTTTAGTTGCTCACTGAAACACTAAGTCATATTTACTTTCTAGCAACTGCATCTAGAAATTGGTAATCATGACACAAATCTCCTTGTTATGTCAACATCAAATAGAGGGAGATTGTTGGGAGATTGCATATTTGAATTTGATGTTGAAAGTAAATATTCATGATTATATATAAAGTCCTTCAAGGAATATATGTACAAGGACTTAGTGGTAGATCAAATTTGTTAGGTTGAACTAAGCTTTTAATTTTTATCATTCTGTAAATGAATGTATAGATGAAAAGAGCAAAGCTGTTAGGTTGATTTATATCTTGAGATGTAATAGATAGGCTTCAATGAAATCGTAGTCTATCAAGCTGATTAGAAAATTGTAGAAGCCAAGGCAGGATTGTAGTGTATCTGCTTTAGAGGGCCTCTCTCGAAATCGTAGAGTGGTCCAAATGCCTGCCGAGCCAAACTCAAGAAACGTTGAGCACTCTCGGAATTGTAGAGTCTGCAAGACAAGCAAGTTGAGATCGTAGTGTGCCAGTACATAAGCGAAATCGTAGTGTTCTCGTTTGCTTGTATCGGATCGAGCACCAAGGTGTCAAGACACCACGAACAGAATCGTAGAGCATCATCTGTCTGTATCAGAAGCATCGACCTTATCCATTTGCTTAAGGATAAAAGTCAACAAATATGGAATGGAGTATAAACGTTGAAGTCCTTAGGAGTCCCAACAGCACAACAATTATCCTTAGTATATAACAAAGAAACGTATTGAAGAAGCTAAGGAAAGTACTATGGGTTAGCAGAAAACACTTTTTCAGGTGTTAGGTGAGATAACAGTCTGCTGTGTCAGTGGGCCAGACTACTAATCAGAAGTTGTGCAGAAAGTCTCCATCAAATCTTAGAAATGTCAAATGCATTTAATCCTTCAACGGATGTCTTCAACGGATACTTTTCAAAGGCATCATATATACAAAGCATCAACAGATGAAAAATATCAAGCAAGCCATAAAGAAAAACGCTGAAGAACACTCAATCTGAAAAGGAAAGCTTGCTCAGCTACTCAGTTCTTTCGAACACAAGCTTAACGACAACTGAGTAACACCATTCAAGAACTCAACTATTATTAAGTGAAGTAAGAAGTTCCAAGTTAGAAGGACTTGAAGAGTTCTAAGTGAACTAAGAAGTACAAAGTCTGTTGGACTTGAAGAGTTCAAAAGTGAACTAAGAAGTTCCAAGACTACTGGTCTTGAAGGAATCTATGAGATTCAGAGATTGTAAATATATCTTTGGTGGATTTCCTACTCGAGGAGTAGAAGAGTGGACTAAGAGCTTTAAGTGCTCTGAACCACTTAAAAACATTGTGTCTCTTATATTCTTGCTATAACTGCTATAATTGCTTAACTCCTATTAACTCGTTATATCTTAAAGGGAAAACAAAAAAATCACAATTCCGTCGTGTTTAAGTCATTATCAAAACTAACAAGTGTTTTGAAAAGAATTTAAAATATTTATTCAACCCCCCCTTCTAGATAACTATTGTGCCTCTGGGAACAAACAAAGTGGAAAGGGCTTCCATATAAGCAAAAATTGTGCTTACCATTATGGAGCTCTAGGCCACGACACTCAGGATTATTGGGCCCTCAAACATAAGATCCAGGACTTAATAGACAGTGGTGAGATCATGGTAACCAAGCCCGAACAACCACACGTTTAACCCTCTCCCTCAACACAATGAAGAGGATGTTAACATAATCAATAGAGGCAGTGGAGAGAGTTCAAAGCACCTCAAATATGTGGGTGGTTCTTCCTAAACCAGCAAGGATAATTTCGACAAGTGGGATTATTCAGAGTTCTAGTTCATGATGGAATGGGAGTTAAAGTCTCTTGACGAACATGTCAATCAACTGGCAGGCCTGGTGATACACCAACACCAAGTCACACGATAATTGTTCAGTCAGGAGCGTGCTAGCCTCCTTTCCCTTATCACAAAAAATCCACTACTCACCCAAGAAAGTGAAACCTTAGAGGAAAAGCTTGCAAGAAAAGCCAGAGCTCAAGCTCGTCGGGACTTTGCCAATAAAAGGGAGTTTACCTATTTAGGCCAACCGATGGAAGAAATTTTGCAGATGCTGATCAATGAGGGAAAATCATAGTACTGCTACCTCCAGTCAACCCACACTCAAAAAGATTTGATGTTATGGGAATACCATTCCCATTCTCGTGGCCACAACACTGAAGAATGCAGGGCACTTTGTCATCTTATCCAAAATATGATTGACAGCGGTGACCTACAAATGGCAGAAGATGACACCGTATAACTTGAGAGTGGGAGCACATTTCCTCTAGGATCACAAAGATGGAATGAAATCGTAACAGTTATATCCTTTGAGGGAGATTTGGCTGCCACATCATTTACAATTCAACCCATCAAGCTCAAAGGAGTTGAAAAGCCTTTGAAGGTGGCTTCACCCGCACCACTCATATTGCCATACATGCCACAATATCCTATCATCAACCTTAAGAAAGTCCCATGGAACTATGGAGAGGTTGAAGGATCAATATCAAACACAACTGCTGTGGTATCTAAAGAAAATCCGTTGTATCTCCCTCAACGAGTGATGAAGCCAGTCATCAGATCTAAGGGGAAAGTGCCCAAGGAGAAAATCGAAGAATTCCTCCGCAAGATGGAACATAATGAAGCCAAGGTGGTGCAAAGCTTAGAAGAAGCACCTCAATAGATATCTATTATGGACTTGATATTCTCTTCGAAAGATCATCAGAAGGTCTTAATAAAGATATTGGAATAAGCCCACTTACCAAAGATAGTGGATGTAGAAAAGTTTCATCATATGGTAGATCACATCTTTAACAGCAATGTGATATCCTTCACTGATGATGACATACCTCCCGAAGGGACGAGTCATTACAAACCACTGCACATAGCAGTGATGTCTTCCGGATATGTGGTCGGAGGAGTGCTAATAGATGGAGGATCATCCCTAAACATCTGCCCCTATGCCACATTAGAAAGAAAGAAGATCAATCTCAACCAGATTCAAAGCAGCCACACAATCATCAAAGCCTTTGATCGATCTCGGCGAAATTCTGTCAGAGAGATTGAATTACCAATGGAAATCAGTCCACATACATTCTACATATCCTTTCAAGTGCTCAAAATCACTACATGATATAATTTACTGTTGAGAAGACCTTGGATCCATATAGCGGGAGCCGTCCCACCCACTTTTCATCAACAACTCAAGTATATCATCAACAATAATCTGTTCACTGTCAATGCTGAACCAGAGTATCCTGTCCAAAGTGATATACCTCTCATCAGTTTCAATGTAGAAGTTGCGTGTGATGCTCCCAAAATAGGTATACATAACCCATTCTAAGTCGCCAAATATATGGTACATAATTCAAATACAAACTTAATTTATACAATACGACAAAACATAGCTGAGAGTTTTAACACGAATATTGTCTCGTAGACAATTGCCAAACTCAAATAAAGTCCTCATTACAATTATTATCACATTATTTCATAGAATAGTAAAGACAATAGCCACCATCTTGGATCATCACTCCATTCCCCGACTAGTCTCAACTATATTCTCATTTCCTAAATAGAACAATGAAATAAAAGGGTGAGCTCAACTAGCCCAGTAAAGAATATTATGGCTAAGATAATGTAGAATAAATTATCCTTGGCCTTCAACAGTATAAAAACTGATAGAATACAATAGACAACAAGTTTAACTGCAGTGGAACAAGAAATCCATTAGAAGAGTCAAGTAGAGCATGATATCTATTATCTTCTATGATTTAAAAGTTCATCAACAATATTTTATCTCTGCAACACATCTCAATAAATAATCCACATCACTAAATTATCCATGCACTACGGGCCAAGGATATTCATCAGTATCACATCCACGAATCATCCATGCACTACGGGCCAAAGATATTCAATATTATCACCAATGGTCATGATCATGCCAACAACTGTCCATAAATACACTACGGGCCAATGATGACTTCTACCATATCATTTGTAATATTACAGGTCATGATTATACTGATACATAATTCATGGTCATAATCATACCAATAAACAATCCATCTATGCACTACGAGCCAAATATGACTTTTATCCCAATATAAGCATGAGGATGATGACAATGATATAAGTATCAATCAAACAAAATCAAGGATAAATATTAAAGAATTTTAATTTATCCAGAGTTTAAAACTGTCCAAATTGTCAACATGATAACTATTTTGTGGAGTAAAATTCAAGAATAATATTCATGTATCAAAAATAATTTGGACAAATAAGAAATTAAATTTTATCGTGAATAGTACCTAGGGTGAATAGTACTAGAGTGAATAGTACCACGTGAATAGTACTTTGTGAATAGTATCCCGTGAATAGCGCCGTATGTATGAATAGTACTATATGAATAGTATCGTATGTATGAATAGTGTCGTATGTATGAATAGTACCCATGAATAGTACTCCGGCATGAAAAGATTAAAATTTCACAAGAATATCAAGAAAAATATTCTAGTGGAATGATACTAGATGAAGCGTAAATTTCAAGGATATTCTACTAATTTTAAAGAGTATAGAAGCAATACTTATCAAAATAAGTGTAGAATTAGGAATATGAAACGAAATAATATTACTTACATACTACAGAGTATGGAAGAAAATATTATTTCTTACGAATATTGAATGAAAATAATATCCCTTATCTTAAAAAGAGAGTACTTCTGACTGGTAGGGCGGGGATATTCTTAAAGAAAACTTGTACTATTTTCTGCACTCAAAGCTTCCTTAAACTCAAAAGAAATACGCTCAATATTATAGAAGAAGAATTCTCTGATTCTGGTGTGATTTTCATTTCTAAACTAAGTATCCTATTTATAGGAGAATGGTAGGGTACTATTTGAATTAGAAAATCACGGGTGAACAATAATTGAAATTCACGGGCGAATTTTCAAAATTTCACATAATTTTTACTACGCAGCACTATACAATACTATGATGCACTATGTAGTTCTATGCAAACACTATGCAGTTCTATGCAAACATTATGTAGTACTATGCAAATACTATGCAGTAAAATAAAATAAAATATATTCTATTTATATATAGTATTATGTTTTATATAAAAAGTTTTCTATTTTATTACTAATAAATAAAAACTGAGATAACTTTCTCCCGACAATTTTGAAAAATGAGAAAGTGGGGGTCCATGTAATAAGCCAAACTTACAACAAATATTTCATAAAAACCCCTCTATTTATTTCAACTCACTTGGTTTCACTAAACACATTTTTAATAACATTTTTTCATCATTAATATTATAACTCACAATAATAACAATCAGATCATTCTTAGGAAAGATGGGGCTTTTCGATAAGAACTTCTCCTTATTGGCGCGCAATTAGGTGACCAAACCTCTTTCCTCGACAGAACTTTCTAGACATTGTTAATAATAGAAATAATAATATGAATAACTTTGTTGTCTCAATTATTTATTTAATAATATAAAATATTATGCAGATGATACTGTGACAATAATTGAATCAATAATATGAGATACTATGCAACAACTACTGTTGTAATAATTGAGTAAAACTAAGTGACTTCTCACGTAAGCATCAATAACCAAAGATACTGTACAATATCGTGTGCTACTATGCAACTATGCGTATTACTGTACTTTTATTGTCGGGTATTTCAACAGTTAACGATAAAAATTTTGTCATTATTTTTATAAAAAGTTATTTGTGTCATTTTCTAACTCTGAAAGTAATTCTGTTGTGGGGTCCACCAATGATTGTGCCGTCGTACAAATATTCCCTGATAAAATGAATATTTTATGACAACTTGCTTACTTTGAAAAATTTATAAATATTACCCACAACTATAACATTATAACAAATCCACACCTTATTATTCAAAAAGATATTTAGAGAAAATTAAATCTTTATTCATAAAAGTTGGGGTCTTACAACCTCCACTTCTTATGAAATTTCGTCCTCGAAATTGGTGTACGTACCTGGTATGTCAAAGAGGTGAGGATACCTTGATTTCATTTCAGATTCTAACTCCCAAGTCATTTCCTCAATATCGTGGTTTCTCTATAAAACTTTGACTTGAGGTATAACCTTTGAGCGTAAAATATGTTCCTTCTTATCCAAGATTTTAACATGTACCTCTTTATACGTTAAATCTTCCGCTATCTCGTCTGGTTCTAATTCATTAATGTGGTTCGGGTCTTTCACATATTTACGTAACATAGATATTTGAAAATTGTTATGAACACGAGACATACTTGGTGGTAAGGCGAGTCTATAGGCCACAGTTCCTACTCGATCGAGGATTTCAAATGGGCCAATGAATCGAGGATTGATTTTTTCTCTCTTTCCAAATCTCGTAACTCCATTCCATGGAGCAACATGTAACAACACATGATTTCCAACATTGAATTTCACGTCTCTTCGATGAAGATCAGCATAACTCTTTTGTCGATCTTGTGAGGTTTTTATACATTGCCAGATCATTTGAATCTTTTTCATTGTCATGCGTACCAATTCATCCCAGCATACTGGAGAATGACACTTTCATCCATACAACGCCTCGAATGGAGCTATGCCTATACTTGTTTGATAACTGTTGTTGTAGGAGAATCCACTAATGGTAAGAAATTATCCTAACTTCCTTTGAAGTCTAGGACACAGTCTTAATAGATCTTTAAGAGTTTAAATAGTCCTCTCCGACTGCCCGTCCATTTGAGGATGATATCCAAAACTGAATCGTAAATTTGTGCCCATAACTTTCTACAGGCTGACCCAAAATTGTGAAGTGAATCTTAGGTCTCGATCAGAAACTATGAATACTGGCATACCATGTAGTCTTACAATCTCATTTATGTATATACGAGAAAGACGTTCAAGTGAATAAGTTTCCCGTATAGGTAAGAAATGAGCAAACTTGGTTAATCTATCGATAATGACCCAAATTGCATCTATACGTTGAGAAACCTTGGGAAGACCAGTAATGAAATCCTTGGTAATGTGCTCCCACTTCCATTCTAGAATTTTAAGTGGTTACAATGTACCTTTTGGTACTTGATGCTCCGCCTTGACATGTTGACAAGTTTAACACCTTGAGATAAATTCCGCTATCTCTCTCTTCATATTGCTCCACCAAAATGTATGTCGAAGATCACGATACATTTTGGTACTTTCAAGATGGATTGTAAATGGTGTGTTGTGCGCCTCCATCATAATTTTATACTTCAAATTAGAGTCATTAGGAACACAAAGTCTGGAGTTGACTTGAAGTATTCCTTCTTCATCGATTCTTGCTTCCAGAATAGTACCTTCTTGTACTTTCTTCCTCATACGCATCAGCTCCAGGTCTGTAGCTTGAGCAACTTTTACTTTATCGATTAAAGTTAGTTCTACTCATATATTTAATATCATCACGTAGGTCCCTGGATTCTTTAACTCTCTATCCATCCTTTGTAAGTCACACAAAATGGGCCTTTACGTTGACAATATCACACTCGTACTCACATATGATCTTCTACTCAATGTGTCAGCTACCACGTTCGTTTTTCCATGATGGTATTGAATGGTATGATCATAATCTTTCAACAGCTCGAGCCAACGTCGTTACCACATGCTGAGTTCCTTTTGGGTGAAGAAATATTTGAGGCTTTTATGATTTGTATAGATCTCCACCTTCTCCTCATATAGGTAATGTCTACAGATCTTTAGTGCGAAAACGACTGCTGCCAACTCTAGATCATGAATAGGATAATTTCTCTCATATTCTTTGAGTTATCGTGAGGCATAGGCTATGACTTTCCCATGTTGCATTAGAACACATTCTAACCCTCTGCCTGAAGCGTCACTGTAGATGACAAATCCCTCTGAACTAGATGGTATTGTCAGAACAGGTGCTGAAATGAGTCTCCTCTTGAGTTCTTGAAAACTCTTCTCACATTCCTCGCTCTAATTGAATTTTGTATCTTTTCGACTCAACTGAGTGATAAGTAGATTTTATACCTATTTATCCGGTATCTGTTACTTGAATTAGTTGCTCAAACTCATGTTTCTTAGTTATTTTTCATGCATTTTGTGTTCATTTTTGTAGATTATATGCTTGGGAGTTGTGTGAGATACTATTGGAATAAAAACGCAAGAAAAAGGAGACTATTGGCATGAAGAAGCAAGGGAAAGCAATTCAGACATCTTTGGGACTAAAATACGCAAGCAAATACAAGAAGAAAATATTGAATGACTTTTAACACCACGTTGGATGCATATTCTTGGCTTAGAACTTGGATTTTATTGTAGATTTACTTCTTATCTTTTCGAAAAATCTTGAATCCTCTCAATCGGAGTTCAGATCCGAGAGTTATGGCCTTTTTATCAACAAAGATCAAAGCTAAGAGTTGTCATGCTTGCCATTTACATATCATCTACTTTAAGCCCGATTTCCACCTTGATCCAATCCGAATCTATCAATTCTCAAAGAATGAAAGTTTTAGATCTCGTCAATATCTTCGATTTGATAGGTGACAGGCCCCGTAATGCCTCATGGATCAAAGGTTATGACCGTTTTACCAGAGGACACTATAGCAGAAAAAGGACCCTCGTCGGGGCGGGGGTACAAGCTGCAAAACAGTAGCATAGCCAGCCGGGGCAGGCTTTTTGGGAGGAAAACCCCCGCCGGGGCGGGGGTCTGGGCCAGAACAAGTTTTTGACGCGTTTTGGGTCGAATTTTGAAGCCTTTTTGACTCCAAATTGGATTGGGTTTGCTCCTAAGTTAAAAATTAGACTTGTAACCTATAAATACATGATGAGAGGCATATAAGAGATGACATAGAATAGATTAGAAGGAGGATTCCATTAGATTAGATTATAATAAAATAGGAAAACACTAGTTCTTATGAGATTTAGAGATTGAAGCACTTAGAAACCATTAGAGATCCAGATCAAGAGTGAGACGGAGGACGAATGTGACGCCCCCAAAATAGGTATACATCACCCATTCTGAGTCATCAAATACATGGTACAGAAACAAGTACAACTTCATTAAACTATGAGTTTAAAAACAAATAGAGAGTATAAAAACTCAAAAGGAGTCCTCATTATAATTATTGATACACTATTTTAAAAATAGCGAGGACTGCTAAAACAACTTTCTAGAACCATCACTCCGTACCCCGACTAGTTGCTGCTATGTTCTCACCTCCTAAGAAGAAAAATGGAACAAAAGGGTGAGCTCAACTAGCCCAATAAAGAATATTATGACTAAGATAATATACAACAAGTTATCATTAGTCTTCAATAGGGAATAATCTGATAAAATATAATAGACAACAAGTTTTAGATCAACAACTACAGCGGAAAACAGCAATCCATTAGAAGAGTCAAGTAGAGAAAGAATTCTACTATCTTCTAAGATTTAAAAGTCCATCATCAATATTTTATCCCTGTAACATCAATCAATATACATCTTGAATCAAATATTAATCTTTGCACTACAGGCCAAAGATCTTCATTTGTATCACCAGTTGGTCATGTTCATCTCAACACATGTTCATCTTTGCACTACGGGCCAAAGATATTCATTAGGTAATCATTCATCTTTGCACTACATGCCAAAGATATTCATTTGTATTATTATTTAGGACTGAGGATGATGAAAAATATTTTAAAGAAAACGAATCTAGTGAGATAACAGATCAAATATTAAGGATTCGTATTACAGTTTATCCAAATTCAATAATATTCCGAAATAACCAATTTTGAAGTAGAATTCAAAAAAAATGATTAAAACATGGATACAATCAAAGATAGTAACCATAATAGACAACTTGGACAAAAAGGGAAAAAAAATTATTTTTTGGTGAATAGTGCCGTATACGTGAATAGTAACCCCGACACAAAAAGTTTCAAATTTGATAAAAAGTTCATACCAATATTTTGGCGTAATGATATTGAAGAAAATATCATTTAAGAAGAAGATAATATCCCTTACCTCAAAATATCAGTACTTTTGATCGGAATATCGGTATAAGGCTGAAGGAAACTTGCACTGATGAATAGATACTCATAAAGTATCTAAATACTCACAAAATATACTCAATAATCTAGAGAGAGAAAGAGAGAAAATTTGTTTCTGGTGTGATTTTCAATTCTAACTTAGCCCTCTATTTATAGGAAAATGTTAGCACGCCGAAGCAGACTTAACCTGAAACCTGATGGCTTTACCTGCTACTATTCCCACCCACCACATTTAAATAAAAATTTTAGCACATTTTCACCAACCAAAAGTGGGGCCCATCAATTCTAGAATTTTCTACCAAAATCATTTATAACCTGATTTCCGAATCAGCCACCTCTTAAAATTCATAACAAATCATACGCACTTTTTCAACGGTTCAAAATTTGTGGACATATACTCAACTTATATATGTATAACATATCCAAAAATTACAACAATCCAACGGTCGGATTAAAAATTATAACTCCTGCAATATATCTCAAAAACCACTGGTTTGATTTTTAATACCTCAAATCCGACAAAATACTGATAAAACACCTCAACATAAATTCCTTCATTTATAACCACGTAAATAAATCCATCATTTATATCCACATAAAATAAATATTTCCTTATCATGTGAATCAATGATTAATTATTCACAAATAATATTACAGAATTACATTTATGACAACCAGGCTGTTCCCAGGAAAGAGGGGGCTTTCCAATAAGGATTTCTCCTTACTGGCGCGCAATTAGGTGACCAAACCTCTCCTTGACAGAACTTTCTAGACATTGCCAATAATGTTATCTAATAATATTATTCTAAATAATCTAAATTACTGATCTAATAAAGGAGATACTGTGCAGTGACGATAATTGAAATAACAATAATATAAAATATCAATGCAGCAAATATTTAATCAATAAAATAAAATATTGAACAGTAACTACTGTGACAATTATTGAGTAGTGCCTTCTTACGTAAGGATCAATAATTCAACAATACTGTGCAATACCGTATGCTACTGTGTAACAACGCGTATTACTTTACTTTAACCACCGGGTATTCCAACACTGTTAACGGTAACAACTACGCCGTTATTCAATTTTGTCGTTTTCTTCATTCGACCGTTATCCGTTATAGGGCCCACAATTGGTTGCGCCGTCGTACGAATATTCCACGACAGAAAGAATATTCCACCGACAAAATGAATATTTTATAACCACTTGCTTATTTTGCAAAATTTTCACATTTCACCCATAACCAAAGTTATTATATCAAATTAATACCTTATTATTCACAATAATAAATAAAAGAAATTTAATTTTATTCATTAAAAAGTTGGGGTCTTACAACCTCCCCTCCTTATGAAATTTCGTCCTCGAAATTGACGTACGTACCTGGTGTTTCGAAAAGGTGAAGATACCTCGCTTTTATTTCTGATTCCAACTCCCAGGTCATCTCTTCAATAGCATGGTTTCTCCACAAAACCTTAACTTGTGGTATAACCTTCGTGCGTAGGACATGCTCTTTCCTATCCAAGATCTTAACAGGTACCTTCTCGTACGTTAAATCTTCAGCTATCTCGTCTGGTTCTAACTCAATAATGTGGTTCAGGTTTTTAACATATTTATGAAGCATAGATATGTGAAAAACATTTTGAATACGAGACATACTTGGAGGTAATGCGAATCTATAGGCCACATTTCCTATTCGGTCAAGAATCTCAAATGGACCAATAAATCTTGGATTGAGCTTTCCTCTCTTCCCAAATCTTGTAACTCCCTTCCATGGTGCAACACGTAATAATACATGATCCACAATATTAAATTCTACGTCCTTCCGATGAAGATCCGCATAACTCTTTTGTCGATCCTGTGCCGTTTGTATACGTTGTCGAATCATTTGGATCTTCTCTGTAGTCATGCGTACCAACTCTGGTCCCAACAATGTTGCTTCACCCACCTCGTCCCAACATACTGGAGAACGACATTTTCTTCCATACAACGCCTCGAATGGAGCCACACCTATGCTCGCCTGATAACTGTTGTTGTAGGAGAATTCCATCAATGGTAGGTACTTATCCCAACTCTCTTTGACATCTAGGACACAGAGTCTTAATAGATCTTCAGGAGTTTGAATAGTCCTCTCTGATTGTCCGTCCGTTTGAGGATGGTATGCCGAACTGAATCGTAAATCCGTGCCCATAGCTTTCTGCAAGCTAACCCAAAATCGTGAAGTGAATCTTGGGTTACGATCCGAAACTATAGATACTGGCATACCATGCAATCTCACAATCTCGTTCACGTATATACTAGCAACATGTTCAAGGGAATAAGTCTCCCGTATATGAAAGAAATGAGTAGACTTAGTTAATCTATCAACAATAACCCAAATCACATCTATGCCTTGAGAAACCTTGGGAAGACCCGTAACGAAATCCATAGTAATGTGTTCCCACTTCTATTTCGGAATCTCAAGTGGTTGTAATGGACCCTTTGGCATTTGATGCTCTGCCTTTACACGTTGACAAGTTAAACACCTCGAGATAAACTCCGTGATCTCTCTTTTCATATTGCTCCACCAAAATGTATGTCGAAGATCATGATACATTTTGGTACTCCCAGGACGGATTGCAAATCGTGTGTTGTGTGCCTCCATCATAATTCTATGCTTCAAGTCAGAATCGTTAGGAACACAAAGTCTGGAGTTGACTCGAAGTATTCCTTCTTCATCGATTCTTGCTTCTGGAATAGCACCTTCTTGCACTTTCTTCTTTATACGCATCAGCTCCATGTCCGTAGCTTGAGCAGCTTTAACTTTATCGATTAAAGTCGGTTCTACTCGCATGTTTGATATCATCACGTGGGTACTTGGAGCCTTCATCTCTATCTCCATCCTTTGCAAGTCATACAAAATGGACCTTTGTGTTAACAACATTGCACTCGTACCCGTATATGATCTTCTACTTAATGCGTCAGCTACCACGTTTGCTTTTCCAAGATGATATTGGATGGTGTGATTGTAATCTTTCAACAGCTCGAGCCAACGTCGTTGCCGCATGTTGAGTTCCTTTTGGGTGAAGAAATATTTGAGGCTTTTATGATCTGTATAGATCTCCACTTTCTCCCCATACATGTAGTGTCTCCATATCTTCAACGCGAAAATGACTGCTGCTAACTCCAAATCATGAGTATGATAATTTCTCTCATATTCTTTGAGTTGTCGTGAGGCATAGGCTATGACTTTCCCATGTTGCATGAGAACACATCCTAACCCTTTGCCTGAAGCATCGCTGTAGATAACAAATCCATCCAAACCAGATGGTATTGTCAAAACAGGTGCCGAAATGAGTCTCATCTTGAGTTCTTGAAAACTCTTCTCGCATTCCTCGCTCCATACAATTTTTGTATCTTTCCTAGTCAACTGAGTTAACGGAGTAGCGATTCGAGAAAATCCTTCCACGAATCTCCGATAATAACCAGCTAAGCCCAGAAAGCTACGCACTTCGGTCACTGACTTTGGTTGCTCCCAACTTTGTACTGATTCAATCTTCATTGGGTCAACAGATACTCCATGTTTTGACACCACGTGCCCAAGGAATGCTACTTCCTCAAGCCAGAACTCGCATTTCTTCATCTTGACATAAAGCTTGTTTTCACGAAGCCTTTCAAGTATCAGCGTCAAATGGTGCTCATGATCTTCACGGCTTTTGGAATAGATGAGGATGTCATCAATAAAGACAACAACAAACTGATCCAAATATTCCTTGAATACACGGTTCATCATATCCATGAAAGCAGCAGGAGCATTAGTCAATCCAAAAGACATGACTAAGAATTCGTAATGCCCGTACCGAGTTCTGAAGGTAGTCTTTGGAATATCCTCAATTTTAATCTTCAGCTAATGATATCCAGAACGGAGATCGATCTTTGAAAAGAATTGTGCTCCTTACAACTGGTCAAATAGGTCATCAATTCGAGGTAGTGGATACCTATTCTTGATAGTGACATGATTCAATTCTCGGTAGTCGATACAAAGTCGCATACTCCCGTCTTTCTTCTTTACGAATAACACAAGAGCAACCCAAGGAGATGTACTAGGACGAATAAAACCGATGTCCAACAACTCCTGTAGTTGAACCTTTAACTCCTGAAGTTTAATAGGAGCCATTCGATATGGGATTTTAGAAATGGACTTTGAACCAGGTTCAAGGTCAATAAATAATTCAACTTCACGTTCTGGGGGTAGACCGGGAAGTTCTTCAGGAAATACATCAGGAAATTCACTAACAATAGAAATAGTATTCAAATCTGACGTGTTTTTGTTCAAGTCCGTGACATGGGCTAAGAAAGATTGACATCTATTTTTAATAAACGAATAGCTTTATGGCTTGATATGACAGTAATTCACTTTAATGGTTTGGTTGTTTGAATTCGCATAATAGGTTGGTTAGGAATATAAAAACTAACAACCTTACGAAAATAGTCAATTTTAGCATGATGCGTGGTTAACCAATCAATCCCTAAAATCACATCAAATGCAAGAATTTTTAACGAAATAAGGTCGGTAGGTAATATGATGGTACCGACTTTAATAATGCAAGATTTAAAAATAGTAGATGTAACGAAAGTTTCTCCTAACGGAGTCTCAACAGATAAGTCAAAGTCTAATTTCTCCGGAGTCAAGTTTAAACGTTGAGCACAAGCAGGAGAGATAAAAGAATGGGTAGAATCGGTATCTAATAAGGTATAAACTTCGCAAGAGTTTATGATTAGCTTACCCGTGATCACCTCGTTTGGGTTCCTCGCGTTTTGTGCAGTTACGACAAACGCCCTTCCAGGAACCACCGACTTTAACTTGTCCGAGACAGCCTTTGGAGTCACCATCCCCATTGAACTTGGTTTCACGACTAGACAATCTCTAGCTATATGACCTTCCTTTCCACAGTTATAACACACCTTGGATTGTTGTGGGCAGTTTGGGCTGATGTGTACCTCTTTCCCGCATTTGTAACAAACGATCGGTGCTCGTTCTCCTCCCCTAGAAACAGTTGATGTTGGTGCTGACATCTTCACGCTATCACTGTTGTACCTTCTCCTTTTGAAATCTCCTCCCGACTCGCTCCTTCTATTATCACGGCCACGATTACCACCAGAGTGGTTACCGCTTTTGTCTGAATGCTTTCCTTCCCTCTGGTTGTCATTGCTCCGATGACCGCTGCCACCGGTATGATCCTGGTTGTGTTCCCTCGGTTGAACATACTCATTATCTCGCTCTAATAATTGAGCCTTGTTTACAACATCTGAATATAAAGAAAATTTATGAGATATAAGATATTGTCGAATCTCAGGCTTTAGACCTCTCAGAAACATCCTCGTCATTCGTTCCTCATTTTCGATCAAATGAGGTGCAAACTTGGATAAATCTGTAAACTTCGCCTCGTACTGGGACATCGTCATATTGTTTTGTTCCAGTCTGATAAACTCCACCTCCTTCATATGACGAATACTTTTAGGAAAGCACTTGTCATTGAATAGTTTTTGAAATGTTTCCCAAGACATGCTGAGTGCGGCTGGCTGGGTACGCTTCACAGACTCCCACCAGTAGTCTGCCTCACCGCGAAACATAAATTTGGCGAATGGAACCTTCTGTTCCTCCGTGCATCCCAAGATATCGAATATCATGGTAATTTGCTTGACCCACGTTTCCACCTTGATCGGATCTGGCTTTCCCTAAAAATCTGGTGGTCCCAACTTTTTGAACTGCTTGGCTGTAACAAGCCGCGCATTGCTAGCATTTCCACCCGTATTTTGTGCACGAGTCTCCCTCGTCTAGTTTGCATAAACTATAAAAAGCTTCTAAACATCCCATCATTCATCATTTGTTCGGTAGCATTGTTTACAGGAGAAATATTACCTTCCTGTTGCACGTTCCCCCGGGTGGTGATCAAAGGTGTCTCCACGGTCTGATTCACGCCATTATTAACGTTCTCAGCTGTCATTCTTAAATACTTCCATAAAACAAGGGTTAATTGTCATGCAACATATTATCCCTATATTCTGACCGACCAATTAAATACCAAATAAACTTAGGTAGGTCATACTAGCGAAGGAATTCCCCGTCTCTCCCCTCCTAGTTCTTGTCTCACATCTCAGTCAGGGATCATATCCCTAAGCTTTGATACCAACTGTGACGCCCCCAAAATAGGTATACATCACACATTCTGAGTCGCCAAAAATATGGTACAGAAACAAATACAACCTCATTAAACTATGAGTTTAAATACAAATAGAGAGTATAAAAACTCAAAAGGAGTCCTCATTACAATTATTGATACACTTTTTTAAAAATAGTGAGGACTGCTAAAACAACTTTTGTGAGATCCCATATTTTATGAATAAATAATTAATTTTCTCGAAATAATTTTTTTTAAATTATGATGTGAATTTGAGATAATATTATAGTTGTGGGTACTATTTATAAATTTTGCAAAGTATGCAAGTTGTCATATTATATTCGATTGGTCGGGAAATATTCGTTTTAAACAGGAAATATTCGTACGACGGCACAATCATTGGTGGACCCCACAACGGAATTATTGTCGGATAGAGAAAACGACAAAAATATTTTATTGAAAATAACGGCGAAAGTTTTACCATTGATACTGTTGAACTACTCGGTAGTAAAAGTACAGTAATACGCGTTGTTACATAGTAGCACACGGTATTAATTATTGATATTTATGTGAGAAGTCACTCAGTTTTGTTCAATTATTGCTACAATAGTTGCTGCATAGTATCTCACATTATTTGATTCAATTATTGTTGATTTAGAAGTTTTGTTTTATTCGTATTATTAACGTAATAAAATAGAAACACCTTTTTATATAAAACAAAATACTTTATTAAAGTTATTCTATAAATAGAATATATTATATTCTATTATGCATAGTAAAATCTTTTTATATAAACTAAAATACTTTATTAAAGTTATTCTATAAATAGAATATATTATATTTTATTATGCATAGTATTTGCATAGTGCCCGCATAGTATTTGCATAGTAAAAATCTTTTTATATAAATAGAATATTTTATATTTTATTTAAAAGATTTTTCTTTAAATATGGACCGTCAGATTAAAGTAAATCAATCTGGACCGTTCATGGATTAGTTACTATGCATTCTATTTTTCTATAAATAGAAGCTCATTCCTTCATTATTTTCTTACGAATTCACTGAACTCTAGAGAGAGAAACTATAGAGAGAGACTATAGAGAGATAGAAGAAAAATTTTCTGCTACTTCACTACTCTTATATCAAATATTATTTTACGGTAAGGGATATTATTCTTTTGTATTCAAGAAGAGAACTTCTGTTATTCCATTTATTTATTGTTCTGTTGGAATAACCTGTATACGCGGGCTACCCTATACTTGGTGACATTCTTCTATTATTCCGTCTTTATTATTCTGTCGGAATATCCTGTCTGTGCTATACGCCGGACCTGGTTCCATCATTTATTATTCCGCATTTATTATTATGTTGGAACATCCTGTCGGTGTAAATTTCACCTGACCTGGTTCCGTTGTTATTATTCTGTTGAGATAACCGTCTATGCGAAGTACCGCATGCATGGTGATATCTTTTGTTATTCCATTCAGTATTATACTCAGTTGATTAAAATTTTGACTTCTATACTCCATGAAATTAGTGAAATATCCTTGATGTTTGCGCTTCATCCAGTATCTTTTCATGAAAAAATTCTTATGATCATTCTTGAATTTTATTCTACAAAGAAGTATCATGTTGACAATTTGGACGTTATTGGTTCCTGGAAAAATTAATTCTTGAACTTGTTTAATTGAATTCTTATATCATTGTCATCATCCTCATGTTTATGTTATGTTGAAAGTCATCTGTGGCTTGTAGTGCATAGATGAACTTGGTATGATTATGACCAGGGATTATTCGGTGTAATCATGACCGTAATGTTACAATGATGTGGTAAAAGTCCTCATTGGCCCGTAGTACATTGATGGACAGTTATTGGCATGATCATGACCATTAATGAATACACAAATATTCTTGGCCCGTAGTGCATTGATAATTGTGGTCGTGATACTAAAGAATATCCTTGGCCGTAGTGTAGGGGTGATTCGATGATGTGGAATATTTATTAAGCTGAGTCTCAGCGATGACAGTGATGAAAAACCTTTTTAATCATAAAAGATAGTAGATTTTATTTTCTAATTGACTCTTTTAATGGATTGCTTGTTCCGCTGCAGTTAAACTTGATGTCTATTGTATTTTATCAGTTTAACATTGTTGGAGGCTAATGATAATTTATTCTGCATTATCTTAGTCATAATATTTCTTACTAGGCTAGTTGAGCTCACCCTTTCTTTCACTGTTCTCTTCAGGAAATGAGAATATAGCTGAGACGAGTCGGGGAATGGAGTGATGGTCAAGAGGATAGCATTAGTAGTCCTCACTATTCTGTGAAATAGTATGATAATAATTGTAATGAAGACTCCTTTTGAGTTTGTATAATATCTAGTAGATAATATTTGTATTCAAACTCACAGTTTATGTTTTGTCGTATTGTACACGACAGTTGTATTAGTAAGTTGTATTTGAATTCTGTACCATGTATCTGGCGACCCAAGATGGGTGATGTATACCTAATTTTGGGGGTGTCACAGTTGGTATCAAAGCTTAGGGATATGATCCCTGGCTAAGATGTGAGACTAAAACTAGGAGGGGAGAGACGGAGAATTCCTTCGCTATTAGGACCTACTTAAATTTATTTTGTATTTAAATTGGTTGGTCAGAGTTTAGAGATATTATGTTACATGTCAATTAACCTTTGTTTTGTGGTAGTATCTAAAAATGACATCCGAAAATGTTGAGAATAGCAATGGAGCACAAGAGACCGTTGAGTCTCCACATATCAATAATCAGGAGAATGTGCATCAGGAAGGCGACAATCCTCATGCAAACAACAACACTGACCAAATGATGAATGATGGATTATTCAGAGGCTTTATACAATTCATGCAACTACAGGCGAGAGCGGCTCCTGTCCAAAATGTAGGTGGAAACACTGAAAACTCTCGGTTGGTCACCGCTAAGCAGTTCAAGGAGCTGGGACCACCGGAGTTTTTAGGAAAGCCAGAACCACTTAAGGCGGAGACATGGATAAAGCAGATTACCAAGATATTTGATGTCTTGGAATGTTCAGAGGAGCAAAAGGTTCCATTCACCACCTTTATGTTGCGTGAAGAAGGAGATCATTGGTGGGAATCTGTAAAACGTACCCAGCCTGACGCACTCAAGATGTCTTGGGAGAAGTTCCAAGAATTATTCAACGACAAGTACTTTCCTGAAAGTATTTGTCACATGAAGGAGGTAGAATTCATCAAGCTGGAACAAAACAATATGACCGTGTCGCAGTACGAGGCTAAGTTTGCAGAGTTATCCCGATTTGCATCCCATTTGGTCGATAATCAAGAGCGAATGACGCGAATATTTTTGCAAGGTTTGAAACCCGATATACGTCAATACCTCATTTCTCACAAACTTTGTTTATATCCAGATGTTGTGAATAGGGCTTAGTTATTGGAGCGCGATAATGAGTCAGCACAACCAAAAGGTAATGACCAGCAACACGATAATAATCATATCGGTGGCAATGGCCATCGGAACAATGATAACCATCGCGGGGGAAATTATCATGCCAAGAATGGTAACCATTTCGGTGGTAATCATGACCAAGATAATAAGAATGGACATTTTAAGAAGAGAAGGTTCAACAATGACGTGAAGATGTCGGCACCAGCACCCGTTTCAAAGGAAGAAGAACGCCCATCAGTCGTATGTTTCAAATGCGGACAAGAGGGACACATCCGTCCAAACTGTACGCAACAATCCAAAGCGTGTTTTAATTGCGAAAGAGAAGGTCACCTAGCTCGATTTTGTCGTATGATGAAGCCAAGTCCAAACGGGATAGTGATACCAAAGGATGTCCCAGACAAGCCAAAGCCGATAGTTTAAGAGAGAGCGTTTTTTTTCTCGTGACGAGGAACCTGAATAAAATTATCACGGGTAAGTTAATCATAAGCTCTTACGAAGTCTATACCGTGTTAGATACCGGTTCTACTCACTCTTTTATTTCACCTAGTTGTGTTCAATGTTTGAAGTTAACTCCGGAGAAGTTTGAGTTTGATATATCTGTTTAAACTTAGTTTGGAGAAACCTTCGTTACCTCCACTATTTATAAATCTTGTTCAAATCAACACTTTCACGTTACGTGTTGATCTTGTCTCTTTGAAAATACTTGCCTTTGATGCGATATTATGAATCGATTGGTTAACTACTCATCATGCTTTTCGTAAGGTTGTTAGTTTTCATATTCCTAACCAACCTGTTATGCGAATTCAAGTAACCAAACCACTAAAGTCAATCATTGTCATATCAAGCCATAAGTAAAGAGCCCCGGTCCTTTTGTTGTTGACTTCCTTGTGTGGAATGCACCGAAGCCAGACTTTCTGTAGGCGATGTCGCGAATGACGATGGCAAGTTGATAGGTATCGATGTGACGTACTATCCAAGTCTTGGATGAGGGTCACAGTTTTGAATGATAATTCTATCGTTAATAAATTTCTTGACGTATTCTTGAAGACTTCTTAGCCTACCCTTAGAGCGTGAAGTCAAATTTTGTATTGACCCCAGTACAAAACCCATTTCTAAAACCCTCAAATATTTCTTCAACTAAAACGAACATATAACGTGCCAAAGACGTTGACTCGAGCTGTTGAAGATTACGATCGTACCATTCAATACCATTGTGGGAAAGCGAATATGGTAGCTGACGTGTTGAGTAGAAGATCGTATGCGTTTACAAGTGCGATGTTGTTAACACAAAGACTCATTTCATATAACTTGCAAATGATGAAGATAAAGTTAAAGACTCTAGGGACCCACGTGAAGATAACGAATATACGAGTAAAATCGACTTTAATCGATAAAGTTAAAGACGCTCAAGCTACATACCCAAATTTGATGAATGTGAATAAGAAGGTTCAAGAGGACGTTATTCTAGAAGCAAGAGTTGCTGAAGAGAGGAAATCTCAACCCTCGATTTAATTGGCCCATTAGAAATCCTCTATTGAGTAGGAACTGTGGCTTATAGACTCGTTTTACCGCCAAGTATGTCGCGTGCTTATAACGTTTTTAACGTATCAATGTTACGTAAATATGTGGATGACCCGAACCACATTATTAATTTAGAATCGGACGAGATAGCGGATGATTTAACATATGAGATCTCGTGTTAAAATATTGGATAAGAAGAATCGTAATCAACACTCAAGGGTTATACCTCAAGAGTTAGAATCTGAAATAAAGTCAAGGTATCCTCATCTGTTCGGCATACCAAGTACGTACGTAAATTTCGAGGGCAAAATTCTATAAAGAGGGGAGATTGTGAGACCCTATATTTTATGAATAAATAATTAATTTTCTCGAAATAATTTTTTTTATATTATGGTGTGAATTTGAGATAATGTTATAGTTGTGGGTAATAGTTATAAATTTTGTAAAGTATACAAGTTGTCATATTATATTCGATTGGTCGGGGAATATTCGTTTTAAACAGAAAATATTCGTACGACGGCACAATCATTGGTGGACCCCACAACGGAATTATTATCGGATTGAGAAAATGACAAAAATATTTTATTGAAAATAACGGCTGAAGTTTTACCATTGATACTGTTGAACTACTCGGTAGTAAAAGTACAGTAATACGTGTTGTTGCATAGTAGCACACATTATTGATTATTGATATTTATGTGAGAAGTCACTTAGTTTTGTTCAATTATTGCTACAATAGTTGTTGCATAGTATCTCACATTATTTGATTCAATTATTGTTGATTTAGAAGTTTTGTTTTATTCATATTATTAACGTAATAAAATAGAAACATCTTTTTATATAAAACAGAATACTTTATTAAAGTTATTCTATAAATAGAATATATTATATTCTATTATGCATAGTGTTTTGCATAGTAAAATCTTTTTATATAAAACAGAATACTTTATTAAAGTTATTCTATAAATAGAATATATTATATTTTATTATGCATAGTATTTGCATAGTGCCCGCATAGTATTTGCATAGTAAAAATCTTTTTATATAAATAAAATATTTTATATTTTATTTAAAAGATTTTTCTTTAAATATGAACCGTCAGATTAAAGTAAATCAATCCGGACCGTTCATTGATTAGTTACTATGCATTCCATTTTCCTATAAATAGAAGCTCATTCCTTCATTATTTTCTTACGAATTCACTGAACTCTAGAGAGAGAAACTATAGTGAGAGACTATAGAGAGATAGAAGAAAAGTTTTCTACTACTTCACTACTCTTATATCAAGTATTATTTTACGGTAAGGGATATTATTCTTCTGTATTTAGGAAGAGAACTTCTGTTATTCCATTTCTTTATTGTTCTGTTGGAATAACCTGTATACGCGGACTACCCTATACTTGGTGATATTCTTCTATTATTCTGTCATTATTATTCTGTCGGAATATCCTGTCTGTGCTATACGCCGGACCTAGTTCCATTTTACTATTCCGTCTTTATTATTCTGTCGGAATATCCTGTCTGTGCTATACGCCGGTCCTGGTTCTATCATTTATTATTCCGCATTTATTATTCTGTTGGAACATCATGTCGGTGTGAATTTCACCTGACCTAGTTCCGTTATTATTATTCTGTTGAAATAACCGTCTATGCGAAGAACCGCATGCATGGTGATATCTTTTGTTATTCCATTCGGTATTATACTCAGTTGATTAAAATCTTGACTTCTATACTCCATGAAATTAGTGGAATATCCTTGATATTTGCGCTTCATTCAGTATCTTTTCGTTGAAATATTCTTCTGAGCATTCTTGAATTTTACTCTACAAAGCAGTATCATGTTGACAATTTGGACGTTATTGGTTCCTGGACAAATTAATTCTTGAACTTGTTTAATTGAATTCTTATATCATTGTCATCATTCTCCTGTTTATGTTATGTTGAAAGTTATCTGTGGCCTGTAGTGTATAGATGGACTTGGTATGATTATGACCAGGGATTATTCGGTATAATCATGACCGTAATGTTACAAATGACGTAAAAATTAAAAGTCCTCATTGGCCCGTAGTGCATTGATGGACAGTTTTTGGTATGATTATGGCTATGGATTCTCTTCGGCCAAGGGAGCAAAGATGAATTGTTTTATGGCATGATCAGAACCGTTGATGAAAACACGATTATCTTTGGCCCGTAATGCATGGATAATTCGTGGTCGTGATACTAAAGAATATCCTTGGTCTGTAGTGCAGGGATGATTTAATGATGTGGATTATTTATTGAGCTGAGTCTCAGCGAAAAAAGTGATGAAAAACTTTTTAAATCATAAAAGATAGTAGATTCTATTCTCTACTTGACTCTTTTAATGGATTGCTTGTTCCGCTGCAGTTAAACTTGATGTCTATTGTATTTTATCAGTTTAACATTGTTGGAGGCTAATGATAATTTATTCTGCATTATCTTAGTCATAATATTTCTGTAACGACCCCAAAATTCATACCATTTAATTATCCACTTCGGTCGTTAACCATACATTCTTTCTCTAATTTTACATCATTATTCGATATTAAAAATACTAAAATTTCGGAACATTTAAATTTTTTATACATTTCTTTCTTTCTTGCCCTGAATCGCAACATTTACATTACATCTCTTTGATTCAATCCTATATCATGGATTGTTACAACAAAATGACTATACAAAGTCTTACATCATAACTAAATATCCATATACATTGGATAACTCAACTTACAATTCAACAACATGTTACATTCAAAATATGAAATACATTTCTCATAAACCATAAGTAATCTTCGTGAATATAGATCTCTATAACTCACTTAGCCCATATCTTTACCTTAAAATCTTGACCTGCAAAAGTGGTTATTTGCAAGAGTGAGCTCGACAGCCCAGCAAAGTCTAACAGTTTTCATGCATCACATAGCACATGATAACATGCTCGATATACATCTCATTAAAGTAACATGGCATACATACTTTTAATTCACATAGCAAATATAAAGTTTAAGTTCCTTACTCAATCATCATTACTTAGCCAAAATAATGCAGTCATATATTGACTTTAACATTTCATGATTTCAACATGTATAACATATCATGCAATTTAAAACAGTTCATCAAGTCCACGTAGAAAATAGGAACCGAAAGACTTGCCTTGATCGTTGTTTACCAATAATAGATTAACAGCTTACAGTTATCTGCACTTCACGTGCCCTACATAATTATATAATCATACACATCAACTATTAGTCACATAACAACACATAGTAATTGTAATGTAAACTCTACTCCACATCTCATAATCTTTTAATTAGCACACAATGTTCAATTAGATTGTGTTAACTTTTTGACTTATGACTCACTATATTTCTTCTTAGTCAAACTCGAAATTCGTTCAAGTGCTTAAGTCTTGCTAGGACTACTTATTGGTTTTATGTTAAAGCCATTTCACATCCTATAATATATGTCATCATGACATAGTTAGCCATTAACACTTTACAAACATAACTAAGTACGTTCATCATTTAGGTTTGATTATATAATCACATAATCAAATTATAACACAAGTTAATATGTAATAACATTATTGTTAATAGTATAGAACTACTAACATCAATATTTTACAGTCCTACTATCATCAAATAGGTTTCTTAAAATTTCGTGTACAAAAAGTACACTGTCATACCATTCTGCTAACTCGCGCTGCGGCGCCACAGTTTACACTGTGGGTCGCGCTGCGGCGCTGAGTCGGTGTTGCGGCCCGGTGAATGAACTACGAAGCCGCGCTGCGGCGTGGAGATGGCACTGCGGCGCCGCTAATATACTGCTGGGCCGCGCCGCGGCGCAAAACTGCTGTTTCGACTGACAGCTTCGGCAACCGTGTAAGAAAAAACCAAAATTGGCCAAAAAGCTCGAATCTAATCGACTGATTATCATGTAATACATACAATAACTTCATGTAAACATAATTCAAGAACTTCTAACATGTTTCTACCCATACAAGAACATAAACAACCAATTTAAAACATCCAATTTCACTGTTTTTTGATAAAGACTCCAATTTTCATATTTCAATGAAAACCAACACTGTAAATTTTGTTTTTCAACCAAAATAATTAATTCAAAGCATCTTATCAATAATTATACATACTCTATCAAATTAGACGATCAATTTATCAATTAAACAACTAATTGACTCTCAATTTCTACCTTAAGCTTCACACTATATATTCACAAAAACTCTCTGTAAAAATAGTTTTTTCTTCACAATCATATACATAATATAAATTCATGGACTATTCTCAATTATAGCTTAAGAAAATAGTTTAACAACACTAGATTATCATATAAAAACCTATACATAACTAAATTCCACTTCTACAAAGCTGTCATGGAGAAAATTGGGAGAGAGAGAATACAACTAAAATTTTGAAAAGAACAACCATAATAGGGTTTAGATGATACCTTGTTTGAAGAAGATGATGGTCAACCCTTTTTAATTCTCAAGCTTCTTCTTCTCTCCAATTCCTTCTCACTTTTCTTCTTCTCTTCTTCTTTTTCTTCTCTGAGTTTTTCTTTTCTTCTCTCTAACCTCTATCCTCTATTCTTACGTACTTAGGATATAACGTATAAGATATAATATATATTTATTATATGATATAAATATAATACTTATAACTGATATCAGTTATTTGAGTTTTGAAAATCAAAAGTCATAAGGCTTGTTTGGCTAATCACTTAAAACATAACCAATTATTCCTTATGCCTTGTTTGGAAAAACACAATTATATTAAAGACTTAATATGCAATAAGACATGTTTGGCAAAACTAAATTAAACTCTTTTAATTTATTTTAATAACTCATTTATAGCAAGGTTATTTGTCACACTTTTATTAAATAAAAATCAATTAGAACATTAATCTATTAAATTACTTTAGCACATAATTTAATATCACATAACTATAATTTCTTTTATAAATATAATTTTATTTAACCAACTAATATTTTAAATTATAATTTCTCATTTAAAATATTCTAATTTATTTAAATCACTATAAGCTCTCTAGCTTACTTATTAAATTAAATTGGTATATAATCTCACAACAATTAATTTACTTAGCTCCTTAATTATTTATTCAACAATTAATTAACTAAACCATATCAACTTAAATTGAACAATTATTTATTCAATAATAACATATCCATTAAATATTAATATAAATCAATAAATGTTTAATATTACCCTTTAAAATTTTGGAATGTTACAATTTCTTACTGGGCTATTTGAGCTCACCCTTTCTTTCACTGTTCTCTTCAGGAAATGAGAATATAGCTGGGACGAGTCGGGGAACGGAGTGATGGTCTAGAGGATAGCATCACTATTCTGTGAAATAGTATGATAATAATTGTAATGAGGACTCCTTTTGAGTTTGTATAATCTCTAGTAGATAATATTTGTATTCAAACTCACAGTTTATGTTTTGCCGTATTGTACACGACAGTTGTATTAGTAAGTTGTATTTGAATTCTGTATCATGTATCTGGCGACCCAAGATGGGTGATGTATACCTAATTTTGGGAGCGTCACAACTTTTTAGAACCATCACTCTGTACCCCGACTAGTTTCTGCTATGTTCTCACCTCCTGAGAAGAAAAATGGAACAAAAGGGTGAGCTCAACTAGCCCAGTAAAGAATATTATGACTAAGATAATATAGAACAAGTTATCATTTGTCTTCAACAGGGAATAATCTGATAAAATATAATAGACAACAAGTTTTAGATCAACAACTGCAGCGAAAAACAGCAATCCATTAGAAGAGTCAAGTAGAGAAAGAATTCTACTATCTTCTAAGATTTAAAAGTTCATCATCAATATTTTATTCCTGTAACATCAATCAATATACATCTTGAATCAAATAGTCATCTTTGCACTACAGGCCAAAGATATTTATTTGTATCACCAGTTGGTCATGTTCATCTCAACACCTGTTTATCTTTGCACTACGGGCCAAAGATATTCATTAGGTAATCATTCGTCTTAGCACTACATGCCAAAGATATTCATTTGTATTATCATTTAGGACTGAGGATGATGAAAAATATTTTAAAGAAAACGAATCCAGTGAGATAACAGATCAAATATTAAGGATTCGCATTACAGTTTATCCAAGTTCAATAATATTCTGAAATAACCAATTTTGAAGCAGAATTCAAAAATAATGATCAAAACATGGATACAATCAAAGATAGTAACCATAATAGACAACTTGGATAAAAAGAAAAAACATTTCATTTTTCGATGAATATTACCGTATACGTGAATAGTAACCCCAACACAAAAAGTTCCAAATTTGATAAAAAGTTCATACTAATATTTCGGCATAATGATATTGAAGAAAATATCATTTAAGAAGAAGATAATATCCCTTACCTCAAAATATCAGTACTTCTGATCGGAATATCGGTATAAGGCTGAAGGAAACTTGCACTGATGAATAGAAACTCACAAATTATCTAAATACTCACAAAATACACTCAATAATCTAGAGAGAGAAAGAGAGAAAACTTGTTTCTGGTGTGATTTTTAATTCTAACTTAGCCCTCTATTTATAGGAAAATGTTAGCACGCCGAAGCAGACTTAACCTGCAACCTGATGGCTTTACCTGCTACTATTCTCACCCACCACATTTGAATAAAAATCTCAGCACATTTTCACCAACCAAAAGTAGGGCCCACCAATTCTAGAATTTTCTACCAAAATCATTTATAACCTGATTTCCGAATCAGCCACCTCTTAAAATTCATAACAAATCATACGCTCATTTTTAACGGTTCAAAATTTGTGGACATATACTCAACTTATATATGTATAACATATCTAAAAATTACAACAATCCAACGGTCGGATTAAAAATTATAACTCCTGCAATATATCTCAAAAACTACTGGTTTGATTTTTAATACCTCAAATCTGACAAAATACTGATAAAACACCTCAACATAAATTCCTTCATTTATAACCACATAAATAAATCCATCATTTATATCCATATAAAATAAATATTTCCTTATCATATAAATCAATGATTAATTATTCACAAATAATATTACAGAATCACATTAATGACAACCAGGCTGTTCCCAGGAAAGAGGGGGCTTTCCAATAAGGATTTCTCTTTACTGGCGCCCAATTAGGTGACCAAACCTCTCCTTGACAGAACTTTCTAGACATTGTAAATAATGTTATCTAATAATATTATTCCAAATAATCTGAATTACTGATCTGATAAAGGAGATATTGTGCAGTGACGATAATTGAAACAACAATAATATAAAATATCAATGCAGCAATTATTGAATCAATAAAATAAAATATTGAACAGTAACTACTGTGATAATTATTGAGTAGTGCCTTCTTACGTAAGGATCAATAATTCAATAATATTGTGCAATACCGTATGCTACTGTGCAACAACGCGTATTACTTTACTTTAACCACCGGGTATTCCAACAGTGTTAACGGTAAGAACTACGCCGTTATTCAATTTTGTCATTTTCTTCATTCGACTATTATCCGTTATGGGGCCCACAATTGGCTGCGCTGTCGTACAAATATTCCCCGACAGAAAGAATATTGCACCGACAAAATTAATATTTTATAACCACTTGCTTATTTTGCAAAATTTTAATATTTCAACCATAACCAAAGTTATTATATGTGAAACCCCAGATGTTATGATTAAGAATTCATTTTCTCGAAATAATTTTTTTTATGGTGTGAATTTGAGATAATGTTATAATTGTGGGTAATATTTATAAATTTTGTAAAGTATGCAAGTTGTCATATTATATTCGATTGGTCGGGGAATATTCATTTTAAACAGGAAATATTCGTACGACGACACAATCATTGGTGGACCCCACAACGGAATTATTGTCGGATTGAGAAAACGACAAAAATATTTTATTGAAAATAACGGCGAAAGTTTTACCGTTGATACCGTTGAACTACTCGGTAGTAAAAGTACAGTAATACGCGTTGTTGCATAGTAGCACACGGTATTGATTATTGATATTTATATGAGAAGTCATTCAGTTTTGTTCAATTATTGCTACAATAGTTGATGCATAGTATCTCACATTATTTGATTCAATTATTGTTGATTTAGAAGTTTTGTTTTATTCACGTAATAAAATAGAAACATTTTTTTATATAAAACAGAATACTTTATTAAAGTTATTCTATAAATAGAATATATTATATTCTATTATGCATAGTATTTTACATAGTAAAATCTTTTTATATAAAACAAAATACTTTATTAAAGTTATTCTATAAATAGAATATATTATATTTTATTATGCATAGTATTTGCATAGTGCCCGCATAGTATTTGCATAGTAAAAATCTTTTTATATAAATAGAATATATTTTATTTTATTTAAAAGATTTTTCTTTAAATATGGACCGTCAGATTAAAGTAAATCAATCTGGACCGTTCATGAATTAGTTTCTATGCATTCCATTTTCCTATAAATAGAAACTCAGTCCTTCATTATTTTCTTACGAATTCACTGAACTCTAGAGAGAGAAACTATAGAGAGAGACTATAGAGAGATAGAAAAAAAGTTTTCTACTACTTCACTACTCTTATATCAAGTATTATTTTACGGTAAGGGATATTATTCTTCTGTTTTAGGAAGAGAACTTCTGTTATTCCATTTTTTTATTGTTCTGTTGGAATAACCTGTATACGCGGACTACCCTATACTTGGTGACATTCTTCTATTATTCTGTCATTATTATTCTGTCGGAATATCCTGTCTGTGCTATACGCCGGACCTAGTTCCATTTTACTATTCCGTCTTTATTATTCTGTCGGAATATCCTGTCTGTGCTATACGCCGGTCCTGGTTCTATCATTTATTATTCCGCATTTATTATTCTGTTGGAACATCATGTCGGTGTGAATTTCACCTGACCTAGTTCCGTTATTATTATTCTGTTGAAATAACCGTCTATACGAAGAACCACATGCATGGTGATATCTTTTGTTATTCCATTCGGTATTATACTCAGTTGATTAAAATCTTGACTTCTATACTCCATGAAATTAGTGGAATATCCTTGATATTTGCGCTTCATTCAGTATCTTTTCGTTGAAATATTCTTCTGAGCATTCTTGAATTTTACTCTACAAAGCAGTATCATGTTGACAATTTGGACGTTATTGGTTCCTGGACAAATTAATTCTTGAACTTGTTTAATTGAATTCTTATATCATTGTCATCATCCTCATGTTTATGTTATATTGAAAGTCATCTGTGGCCTGTAGTGCATAGATGGACTTGGTATGATTATGACCAGGGATTATTCGGTATAATCATGACCGTAATGTTACAAATGATGTGAAAATTAAAAGTCCTCATTGGCCCGTAGTGCATTGATGGACAGTTTTTGATATGATTATGGCTATGGATTCTCTTCGGCCAAGGGAGCAATGATGAATTGTTTTATGGCATGATCAGGACCGTTGATGAAAACACGATTATCTTTGGCCCGTAGTGGATGGATAATTTGTGGTCGTGATACTAAAGAATATTCTTGGCCTGCAGTGCAGGGATGATTTCATGATGTGGATTATTTATTAAGTTGAGTCTCAGCGATAACAGTAATGAAAAACCTTTTAAATCATAAAAGATAGTAGATTTTATTTTCTACTTGACTCTTTTAATAGATTGCTTGTTCCGCTGCAGTTAAACTTGATGTCTATTATATTTTATCAGTTTAACATTGTTGGAGACTAATGATAATTTATTCTGCATTATCTTAGTCATAATATTTCTTACTGGGCTAGTTGAGCTCACCCTTTCTTTCATTGTTTTCTTCAGGAAATGAGAATATAGCTGGGACGAGTCGGGGAACGGAGTGATGGTCCAGAAGATAGCATTAGTAGTCCTGACTATTTTGTGAAATAGTGTGATAATAATTGTAATGAGGACTCTTTTTGAGTTTGTATAATCTCTAGTAGATAATAATTGTATTCAAACTCATAGTTTATGTTTTGTTGTATTGTACACGACAGTTGTATTTGAATTCTGTACCCTATATCTGGCGACCCAAGATGGATGATGTATACCTAATTTTGGGGACGTCACAGTTGGTATCAAAGCTTAGGGATATGATCCCTGGCTAAGATGTGAGATAAGAACTAGGAGGGGAGAGACGGGGAATTCCTTCGCTAGTCTGACCTACCTAAGTTTATTTGGTATTTAATTGGTCGGTCAAAGTATAGGGATAATATGTGATATGTTAATTAACCCTTGTTTTGTGGCAGTGTTTAAAAATGGCATTCGAGAATGTTGAGATTATCAATGGAGCACAGGAGACCGTTGAGTCTCCACAAATTAATAATCAGGATAATGTGCAACTACATGACAATACTCCTCATGAAAATAATAACACCGATGAAATGGTGAATGATGGGATGGTCAGAGGCTTTATGCAATTCATGCAACAACAGGCGAAGGCAGCTCCTGTCCAAAATGCAGGTAGAAATACTGATAACTCTCGGACGGTCACCGCTAAGCAGTTTAAGGAGAAATTCATGCAACAACGGGCGAAGGCAGCTCCTGTCCATAATGCAGGTGGAAACAATGGTAACCCACGATTGGTCACCGCTAAGCAGTTCAAGGAGCTGGGACCACCGAAGTTTTTGGGAAAGCCAGAACCACTTAGGGCAAAGACATGGATAAAGCAGATTACTAAGATATTTGATGTCTTGAAATGCTTAGAGGAGCAAAAGGTTCCATTCACCACCTTTATGTTGCGTGAAGAAGGAGATCATTGGTCGGAATCTGTAAAACGTACCCAGCCTGACGCACTCAAGATGTCTTGGGAGAAGTTCCAAGAATTATTTAACGACAAGTACTTTCCTGAAAGTATTTGTCACATGAAGGAGGTAGAATTCATCAAGCTGGAACAAAACAATATGACCGTGTCGCAGTACGAGGCTAAGTTTGCAGAGTTATCCCGGTTTGCATCCCATTTGGTCGATAATCAAGAGCGAATGACGCGAATATTTTTGCAAGGTTTGAAACCCGATATACGTCAATACCTCATTTCTCACAAACTTTGTTTATATCCAGATGTTGTGAATAGGGCTCAGTTATTGGAGTGCGATAATGAGTCAGTACAACCAAAAGGTAATGACCAGCAACACGATAATAATCATACCGGTGACAATGGCCATCGGAACAATGATAACCATCGCGGGGGAAATTATCATGCCAAGAATGGTAACCACTTCGGTGGTAATCATGGCCAAGATAATAGAAATGGACATTTCAAGAAGAGAAGGTTCAACAATGACGTAAAGACGTCGGCACCAGCACCTGTTTCAAAGGAAGAAGAACGACCACCGGTCGTATGTTTCAAATGCGGACAGGAGGGACACATCCGTCCAAACTGTACGCAGCAATCCAAAGCGTGTTTTAATTGCAGAAGAGAAGGTCACCTAGCTCGATTTTGTCGTATGGTGAAGTCAAGTCCAGCTGGGATAGTGATGCCAAAGGATGTCCTAGACAAGCCAAAACCGGTAGTTTAAGAGAGAGCATTTTTTTTCTCGTGACGAGGAACCTGAATAAAATTATCACGGGTAAGTTAATCATAAGCTCTTACGAAGTCTATACCGTGTTAGATACTGGTTCTACTCACTCTTTTATTTCACCTAGTTGTGTTCAATGTTTGTACTTAACTCCGGAGAAGTTAAACTTTGATTTATCTATTGAAACTCCATTGGGAGAAACCTTCGTTACCTCCATTGTTTATAAATCTTGTTTGATTCAAATCGACACTTTCACGTTACCTGTCGATCTTATCTCTTTGAAAATACTTGCCTTTGATGTGGTTTTTTTTGAAACGATTGGTTAACTACTCATCATGTTTTTCGTAAGGTTGTTAGCTTTCATATTCCTAACCAACCTATTATGCGAATTCAAGCAACCAAACCACTAAATTCAATCATTGTCATATCAAGCCATAAGTAAAGAACCCCGATCCTTTTGTTGATGACTTCCTTGCGTAGAATGCACCGAAGCCAGACTTTCTGTAGGCGACGTCGTGAATGACGATGACAAGCTGATAGGTATTATTGTGAGGTGCTATCTAGGTTAAGGGATAGAAATCACAGTTGGTATCAATGTGACGTACTATCCAAGTCTTGGATGAGAATAACAGTTTTGAATGATATTTCTATCATTAATAAATCTCTTGACGTATTCCTGAAGACTTCTTAGCCTACCCCAGAGCGTGAAATCGGATTTTGTATTGATACCAGTACAAAACCCATTTCTTAAACCCTCAAAATATTTCTTCAACTAAAACGAACGTAACATGCGCCAAAGACGTTGACTCGAGCTGTTGAAGATTACGATCGTACTATTCAATATCATCTTGGAAGAGCGAACGTGGTAGCTGACGTGTTAAGTAGAAGATCTTATGCGTTTACAAGTGTGATGTTGTTAACACAAAGACTCATTTCGTATAACTTGCAAATGATGAAGATAGAGTTAAAGACTCTAGGAACCCACGTGAAGATAACGAATATACGAGTAAAATCGACTTTAATCGATAAAGTTAAAGACGCTCAAGCAACATACCCGAATCTGATGAATGTGAAGAAGAAGGTTCAAGAGGGTGTTATTCTAGAAGCAAGAGTTGCTGAAGAGAGGAAATCTCAACCTTCGATTTAATTGGCCCATTTGAAATCCTCTATTGAGTAGGAACTGTGGCTTATAGAGTCGTTTTACCGCCAAGTATGTCGCGTGCTCATAACGTTTTTAACGTATCAATGTTACATAAATATGTGGATGACCCGAACCACATTATTAATTTAGAATCGGACGAGATAGCGGATAATTTAACGTATGAGATCTCGTGTTAAAATCTTGGAAAAGAAGAATCGTATCCAACACTCAAGGGTTATACCTCAAGAGTTATAATTTGAAATGAAGTCAAGGTATCCTCACCTGTTTGGCATACCAGGTACGTACGTAAATTTCGATGGTGAAATTTCATAAGGAGGGGAGATTGTGAAACCCCAGATGTTATGAATAAAGAATTAATTTTCTCGAAATAATTTTTTTATGGTGTGAATTTGAGATAATGTTATAGTTGTGGGTAATATTTATAAATTTTGCAAAGTATGCAAGTTGTCATATTATATTCGATTGGTCGGGGAATATTCGTTTTAAACAGGAAATATTCGTACGACGACACAATCATTGGTGGACCCCACAACGGAATTATTATCGGATTGAAACAATGACAAAAATATTTTATTGAAAATAACGGCAGAAGTTTTACCGTTGATACTGTTGAACTACTCGGTAGTAAAAGTACAGTAATACGCGTTGTTGCATAGTAGCACACGGTATTGATTATTGATATTTATGTGAGAAGTCATTCAGTTTTGTTCAATTATTGCTACAATAGTTGCTGCATAGTATCTCATTTTATTTGATTCAATTATTGTTGATTTAGAAGTTTTGTTTTATTCACGTAATAAAATAGAAACATCTTTTTATATAAAACAGAATACTTTATTAAAGTTATTCTATAAATAGAATATATTATATTCTATTATGCATAGTGTTTTGTATAGTAAAATCTTTTTATATAAAACAGAATACTTTATTAAAGTTATTCTATAAATAGAATATATTATATTTTATTATGCATAGTGTTTGCATAGTGCCCGCATAGTAAAAAATTTTTTATATAAATAGAATATATTATGTTTTATTTAAAAGATTTTTCTTTAATTATGGACCGTCAGATTAAAGTAAATCAATCTGGACCGTTCATGGATTAGTTTTTATGCATTCCATTTTCCTATAAATAGAAGCTCATTCCTTCATTATTTTCTTACGAATTCACTGAACTCTAGAGAGAGAAACTATAGAGAGAGACAATAGAGAGATAGAAGAAAAGTTTTCTACTACTTCACTACTCTTATATCAAGTATTATTTTACGGTAAGGGATATTATTCTTCTGTATTCAAGAAGAGAACTTCTGTTATTCTATTACTTTATTGTTCTGTTGGAATAACATGTATACGCGGACTACCCTATATTTGGAGACATTCTTCTATTATTCTGTCATTATTATTCTGTCGGAATATCCTGTCTGTGCTATATGCCGGACCTGGTTCCATTTTATTATTCCGTCTTTATTATTCTGTCGGAATATCCTGTCTGTGCTATACGTTGGGCCTGGTTCCATCATTTATTATTCCGCATTTATTATTCTGTTGGAACATCCTGGCGGTGTGAATTTCACCTGACCTGGTTCCGTTATTCTTATTCTGTTGAAATAACCGTCTATGCGAAGTACCGCATGCATGGTGACATCTTTTGTTATCCCATTCGATATTATACTCAGTTGATTAAAATTTTGACTTCTACACTCCATGAAATTAGTGGAATATCATTGATATTTGCGCTTCATCCAGTATCTTTTCGTGAAAATATTCTTCTGAGCATTCTTGAATTTTACTCTACAAAGCAGTATCATGTTGACAATTTAGACGTTATTGGTTCTTGGACAAATTAATTCTTGAACTTGTTTAATTGAATTCTTATATCATTGTCATCATCCTCATGTTTATGTTATGTTGAAAGTCATCTGTGGCCTCTAGTGCATAGATGGACTTGGTATGATTATGACCAGGGATTATTCGGTATAATCATGACCGTAATGTTACAAATGATGTGAAAATTAAAAGTCCTCATTGGCCCGTAGTGCATTGATGGACAGTTTTTGGTATGATTATGGCTATGGATTCTCTTCGGCCAAGGGAGCAAAGATGAATTATTTTATGGAATGATCAGGACCGTTGATGAAAACACGATTATCTTTGGCCCGTAGTGCATGAATAATTTGTGGTCGTGATACTAAAGAATATCCTTAGCCTGTAGTGCATGGATGATTTCATGATGTTGATTATTTATTAAGCTGAGTCTCAGCGATAACAGTGATGAAAAACCTTTTAAATCATAAAAGATAGTAGATATTATTTTCTACTTGACTCTTTTAGTGGATTGCTTGTTCCGCTGCAGTTAAACTTGATGTCTATTATATTTTATCAGTTTAACATTGTTGGAGACTAATGATAATTTATTCTGCATTATCTTAGTCATAATATTTCTTACTGGACTAGTTGAGCTCACCCTTTCTTTCACTGTTCTCTTCAGGAAATGAGAATATAGCTGGGACGAGTCGGGAAACGGAGTGATGGTCCAGAGGATAGCATTAGTAGTCCTTACTATTTTATGAAATAATGTGATAATAATTGTAATGAGAACTTCTTTTGAGTTTGTATAATCTCTAGTAGACAATAATTGTATTCAAACTCACAGTTTATGTTTTGTTGTATTGTACATGACAGTTGTATTAGTAAGTTGTATTTGAATTCTGTACCCTGTATCTGGCGACCCAAAATGGGTGATGTATACGCGTCACATTATATCAAATTAATACCTTATTATTCACAATAATAAATAAAGGAAATTTAATTTTATTCATTAAAAAGTTGGGGTCTTACAACGAATTTGCCGACAACAGATTCACTTCTTTTCCTTAATCTTATTCTTATCTTTTTAATGTGTATTTAAGTGTGGATTCTTAGTTTTAATTCAATGAACTAATTCTTTGTTTGAAATTACAATGGATCTTATTGTGTAATTTTTTTTAATATGCTTCGCTATCAATTATTATGTTCTATTGTGAGGATTGTCTATTGTGATTTGAACTTAATTGTTTAATTGATTGGCCATCAATTACCGTGATAATCTATATGAACTCGAGAGGTGAAGTTTAGATTTAGATCTGATCATGATAGCATGTGTTTGTGATTTCTGCATAGATGGAATTCTTGATTCGTGTTTAGGATAGAGATATGCCTTTACGCCATATGTAATCTTATAGAGAACTTGTGCTTTAAATCCTTTTTAATTATAATTCACATAGAGATATAGTGGATTAGTTAATTAGGGTGTCTCTCTTAATTCTATCATCTGTGGATTTAAGTGAGTATGGGTATTATGCATCGAGAGATGGTTTTATCTGCTTTAGTGTTCTTGATTAACAATTCAGGATAAAAAATAATTGATGAGAAGTGTGTTAACTTAAATGAAGCAATAAGTGAAGTTGTGATCTTAAATCTCCGAAATCTGATCTTTAATTAGTGGTAATTAGAATTGGTGTAATTAAATAATTTAATTTATATAATTTGAAATCATTCGTTTAAATAAGATTGAGTTGGTTATGGTTTATTACTTGGTGATTTTTATTAAACAATTCCTCGTGGGAACGATACTCTACTTTCACTTTATTATTTGTTGACCACGTATACTTGCGTGTTGTGCGTAATTAAATTTTATCCAACAAGTTTTTGGCGCCACTGCTGGGGAATTAATTTAATAATTATTTACCAATATTAATTTCAATCAAATTAGTCTTAATTTAAACATTTTTATTTTTATTTTTAATTCTCTTCCTATATTTCTCTCTTTTCAGGTACCATGGATGACTTTGCGTATCAATGGCCATACATGAACATGACTCAACCAAGGGAAACATGGATTGATGGACTTAATACATTTTCTATAGAGTCAGTACAAATTGAGACAAATTCGAAGACGTTGGAGGTTATCGCAGCCCAACGGAGTCGAATGATGGCAAACATGACTCAACCAAGGGAAACATGGATTGATGGACTTAATGCATTTTTCGCAATATCAGCACAGATTGAAGAACTTTCGAGAATGTTAGATGTTATTGCAGCCCAAAGGAGTCGAAGGATGGCAGTTTTGTGTGACTATTCTACTGGCAACCATCAAAGTCATCAATGCACCGTCAGTTTTGAACCGGTACAATATAGTGGTGATCACCTCAACACCTATGTTGATCCTAACTATCACCAAGATTGGGGATATCACCAGGATTTTTCATGGAGATACAATTATGATGACCAACATTACGCTCTAAATCCATCATACACACTGGATTTCTCGTGTCCACCTCCACTACAACATGACGAACATTCAAATTTGGAGGAAATTATGTCCAAGTTCATAGCTTCAAGTGAGTAGAGGAGGGTTAATCAAGAGATACCGAGTCAAAATTTTGCGAACCAAATGGAACAACTAATCAATGCCTCGAACATTTTTCATCAATACACTTGGCCCTATGACATGGATTCCGAGACTGATGGTGAGCCTAAACCAAATCTACAACCAGATGTGCCAAATGATATAGATGTTGAAAGAGAGGAGAGACTTGGGGACCAAGAAAAGGAGATCAACGAAGATCTAACTTTGAGTACCAACGAAGATAAGCCAATTTTGATAGTGTCCCATGTACCTTTTCCACAAAAGTTCAAGGATACGGGCAGTTTTTCAAGACCGTGTCCAATTTGTAGTCATGTCATAGGCAAGGATATATTTGATATGAGAGCTAGGACAACTTTAGAGCCATGGTGGGATGAGAAAGGGAAGATAGAAGAAGACCCTGTTGTGTTTGATAAGCTTCCATGCCATAATTTGATCACAGACATAATGGGGAAAGCACCTAGAGGTTTGCCGTACTTAATAGGGATCCTATCTAAAAAGATCATGCATGTTAGGTGACTTAAATGCATTGGCCATCGCCTGTGGAAACTTCCAAAAGGAAAATTTGTTACTGATGGATGGAGGGTTCCTCAACTTCCAAAGAGGAATTGAATAGCGTTGACCAGTCAAATTCTAGCTGAAGGACTATAAATCAAGCGTTTATTGGGAGACAACCCAAGTTTAATTTTTATTTTTATTTTTTTTAGGTTTCATATTAGTTGATAGATTTTTTTTTCATTGTTTTATAGGATCTAACAAGCTTGCTTCTATCATATTCACAGGTTAGTTAAGTCCAACTCAAGTGTGGTGCCCGATTCATTCCAATGTGCCTAACCTATTCTTCAGACTTCGCAGACAAAGAGATAAATTGCTATATGTCAGGGAAGTCCTCTCTTTTAATTTTTCCTATCTTAGCCATTGAGGACAATGTCTGTTTTAAGTTTGGGGGTATTTATCATGTTTAGTATTTACTTGGGTAATGTTTTGATGGAATTAGATTTTGGCCAATGATAAGTGGGTGGTTGATATTGTTAACTCTTGGAGAATTGATGAGCATGCTTAGTTTATATTTTAACTCATTAGTTAGTTTTCACATTACTTGCAAAAATTTTGAAAATTTTTACACATATCCATTTGTTTAGCCAGTTGGGATTGAATTTTTTGGCTAAATGCTTATGAAAGATACCATTGCAACTTGAGAAATCTTATTTAAGCATCATTCGAAGTGAAAATTAGGCACTCACATAAGTTTGGGGGAAATCTTGGGGTATTTATAAAAAAAAATAAAATTTATTGGAACCTTCTCGAGTTGAATAATTGAAGTATGTGGTGGGTCAAGATGGAGCGTAAAACGCACTCCCCATAAACACATGTACAAGATGGAGCGTAAAATGCACTCACTCCATGAAAAGTGGAAAGCGAGATGGAGCGTAAAACGCACTCGTTTAATGAAAAGTGAAAAGTGAGATGGAGCGTAAAACGCACTCACTAAATAGAGAAAAGAAAATATGTATGTTTGAAATACTTGGGAAGGGTTCATATATGCTTAAATGTTTAAATATCCGGTTGATCCTCAAGAAAAATTTGTGCTATGCCTGTATTAGCGGTGATTGATGTGATAAGAAGTTTTGAAAGTCATTTTTGAAAATCTTTTATGAGTATTGGTTGATCTAATCTAAATCATGAATGGTTTGAACATATGGATGCACACACGCACTTAAAGGATCAAGAATAGATGTGAAGCTAATGAAAGTTAATGAAATTTTAGACATGACATTGTTTTGAAATTTTCTGCGGGTTATTATTTGAGGTAACCTTTGAGGCCATTGTTCAAATTCATATTGATTCATTGTTTAAGTGGATCATTTCTAAAGAATAAATCTGTCTAATTTATGTTTTTGCTTAAGGACAAACAAATGTTTAAGTTTGGAGGTATTTGATAAGTATGTTTTATACCTACTTATCCGATATATGTTTCTTGAATTAGTTGCTCAAACTCATGTTTCTTAGTTACTTTTTAAGCATTTTGTGTTCATTTTGTAGATTATATGCTTGGGAGTTGTGTGAGAGACTATTGGTATGAAAATGCAAGAAAAAGGCGACTATTGGCATGAAGAAGCAAGGGAAAGTAATTTGGACATCTTTTGGACTAAAATACGCAAACAAATACAAGAATGGAAGATTGAAGGAATTTTAACACCAAGTTGGATGCATGTTCTTGGCTTAGAACTTGGTTTTTATTGTATATCTACTTCTTATCTTTCCGGAAAATCTTGAATCGTATCAATCGGAGTTCGGATGCGAGAGTTGTGGCTTTTTTATCAACAAAGATCAAAGCTAAGAGTTGTCATTATTACCATTTACATAGCATCTACTTCAAGCCTGATTTCCACCTTTATCCAATCCGAATTTGTCAATTCTCAAAGGATGAAAGTTGTAGATCTCGTCGATATCTTCAATTTGATAGGTGGCAGGCCCCATAACGCATCCCGGATCAAACGTTATGGCCATTTTACCAGAAGACATTGCAGCAAAAAAAGGACCACCGCCGGGGCGGGCTTTTTGTGAAGAAAACCCCCGCCGGGGCAGGGGTACGGGCCAGAACAAGTTTTTGACGCATGTTAGGTCGAATTTTGATACCTTTTTGACTCCAAATTGGATTGGGTTTGCTCCTAAGCTTAAAAATAAACTTGTAACTTATAAATACATGATGAGAGGCATAAAAGAGAAGATTAGATTAGAAGGATGATTCCATTAGATTAAATTATAGTAGAATAGGAAAACACTAGTTTTTATAAGATTTAGAGATTGAAGCACTTAGAAGCCATTGGAGATCCAGATCAAGAGTGAGACGGAGGACGAATTTGCCGACAACAGATTCACTTCTTTTCTTTAATCATATTCTTATCTTTTTAATGTGTATTCAAGTGTGGATTCTTAGTTTTAATTCAATGAACTAATTTTTTGTTTGAGATTACAATAAATCTTATTATGTAGTTTATTTTAATATGCTTCGCTATCAATTATTATGTTCTATTGTTAGGATTGTCTATTGTGATTTGGACTTAATTGTTTAATTGATTGGCCATCAATTACCGTGATAATCTATATAAACTCAAGAGATGAAGTTTAGATTTAGATCTGGTCATGATAGCATGTGTTTGTGATTTCTGCATAGATGGAATTCATGATTCATGTTTAGGATAGAGATATGCATTTACGCCATATGTAATCTTATAGAGAACTTGGGCTTTAAATCCTTTTTAATTATAATTCACATAGAGATATAATGGATTAGTTAATTAGGGTATCTTGCTTAATTCTATCATCTGTGGATTTAAGTGAGTATGGGTATTATGCATCGAGACATGGTTTTATCTGCTTTAGTGTTCTTGATTGACAATTCAGGATAGAAAATAATTGATGAGAACCGTGTTAACTTAAATGAAGCAATAAGTGAAGTTGTGAAATTAAATCTCTGTAATCTAATTTTTAATTAGTGGTAATTAGAATTAGTGTAATTAAATAATTTAATTTATATAATTTGAAATTCATTCGTTTAAATAAGATTGAGTTTGTTACGGGTTTACTACTTGGTGATTTTTATTAAACAATTTCTTGTGGGAACGATACTCTACTTTCACTTTATTACTTGTTGATCACGTATACTTGCATGTTGTGCGTAATGTGAGGGTGCCGATTTGAATTAAACAAGATTTATAAACAGTGGATGTAATGAAGGTTTCTCCCAACGGAGTTTCAACAGACAAGTCAACGTCTAATTTCTCTGGAGTCAAATTTAAATGTTGAGCGCAAGTATGTGAAATAAAACTGAACCTGAGGTTGGAGAACCCGGATTTGGGGGCGTCACAGATTGGTATCAGAGTCGTAGGTTATAAACTTTAGGATGCGAAACCTAGGTTATAACCTTAGAAGAAAACTCGTATAGAGTATGTTAAGAGCTGAATTAAGGAAATTCATCGAGTATGAGTAGTACATAATAAAATATTATTTTATTTCATCAATGAATATATTTTATTGTGATACTGATGTTATTGTTATTCCTGGTTGTTTGTAGGATGTCCGAAGAGAGACATGATAGTCATTCAATGTAGCAGGATCAGGTGGTTTGCAACGAATGAATTGTTTGAGTTGTGATTCTGGGGACAGAATCCTTGTGAGGAGGGAAGGATTTAACAATCCAGAATTTTATTTGTAATTTAAAATATTTATTAAATTAAATAAATATTTTATTTATGTGGCTATTGTTAGTATATATTTGTGAATTAAATTTATTAGATAATACTCTAATTTAATTTAACAGTTAGAGAGTTGTTAAAGATTACATGAGTTTCTATATTGCTGTCATAATTTAATAATTAAAGTGATATATTAATTATTAAATAAAATTATAATGAGATTATAATTTTGTGATATTTGGTTAAGTGAGAAATTTATTTAGTATGTGGTAATTAGTTTATTTAATTAAGATTGGATATGGAAATCCAAGTAAACAATGTGGGACAATAAACTATATTATAAATGACTTATGAAAATAAATTAAAAAAGTTTTAATTTGGCTTTACCAAACAAAGCCTTAGAGCTTTTAAAATTCTTGTTTTAATCTTGTTTTGCCAAACAAGGTTGAAGGAATGATTAAGTCATTATTTTGAGTAGTTTTACCAAACAAGGTATAAAGGTTGTAAGTTATTAATTTTTAAAGTGGTTTAGCCAAACAAGCCTTATGGCTTTTGATTTTCAAATAATATAACTGACATCAGTTATATATATGTTTATGTTGTATATTAATAGGTATTATAAGTATATGTATATTATATTATCATATATCAGTTTATATTACGTATTAGTAAAAGAGAAAGGTAGAACAAAGAGAAGAAGAGAGAATACAGAGAAGAAGAAGAGGAAGAAGAAGAAGAAGAACGGGAAACCTTGAGAAAACAAAAGAAAAGCTTTTATCATCTCCATCTTTTCTCCTAATTCAACTTAGAAAGGTATCAAACTAACCCTTATACTAAATTAGGATATTTTGTATTTAGTCTTTGTAAAATTAGGTTTTCATGATTGTGAATTTATATGCATATATGGTGTTCATATGTTTTTATGTATATGCTTACATGAGATTTTTGTAGTTGTTCAAAGCTTTTAATTCGCAAAGATATGATGAACATGATGAAATCATGTTCATAGTGTTTGATTATGAGTTATATGGTTGTTCTAGTAATTTAATCCATGGAATTTTGATAAATAAGAGGAATTTTGTTCATAATGATTTTCTGTGAATTAATTTCTAAAAAATGGCTTTTGAAACTATCAAATTGATGTTTGGTTATGATTTATTGTTCAAATTGATCTTGTATTATGTTAGTATGTTAAGAATATGAGTTATCACAATTGGAATTACTTGAATTGATTTAAAAACGAATTCACAGCGAAGAATTTCGCTACGAATGTCAAAAGAAGAAGAAAGAAGAGAAATAGTGAAATTAAAGGTTGTAATCTTTGATGTTTATATTGCTTATGTGGTTAGAAACGTGTTAGAAACATTAGTTTATGTTTCTGTAACTATATTATACATTGGGTAGGTTGGTATGGTTGTTAGAAAGGAATTTGTAGGCCTAAGTTGGCTTTCTGTAGTGTTTGGGATGAAAAATTACGAATTAGTAGAAGGGACCCCCGCCCCGGTGGGGGGGGGGGGTAGGCTGCCTAGCCGAATTTTGGAAAAAAAATTGATCAAACATATTTTACTAAAATGAAGATAACCTTTTCATACGAACTCTGATTGAGGTGATTCAAGATGATCCGGAATGCGGACGAGTAGACCTACAACTTTTGTTCTTTACGTTTTTCAATTTGATGTCGGGAACAGTGGTCAAAATGGTCATCTTTAGGACTATTATGTTTTTGGAGGCAATCATAGGGCGTCGGGCATAGACGTATGCTAGTGTAGTGCTCTTGACGATAAAAGATGTTATTATAAGTTATAAAACATGAATGTTAGTAAATATAATGATGCTTAACAATATTATAATGATATATTAAATAAGTTATAGAAGCATAGTAAGCATACACAAGAGAGGCAAATCGGGCGTGTGACGAATAAACGTGGAAATGTCGTGATAAGTGTTAATGTATGTAAAAAGTGTTTTAAGTCAAATGAAATGGATATTATAAGATATGGAATGGGTTTAATATAAAATCCATAAGTATTCCTAGCAAGACTTAAACACTTATATGAATTTTGAATATTACATAAGTCAAAAAGTTAACACAATCTAATTGAACATTGTGTGCTAATTAACAGGAAGGATGATGAAATGTGGAGTAAGGTTTACATTACAATTAATATGTGTTATTATGTGACTAATAGTTGATGTGTATGAATATATAATTGTGTAGGGCACGCGAAGTGCAGATAACTGTAAGTTGTTAAACTGTTATTGGTAAACAACGATCAAGTCAAGTCTTTCAGTTCCTATTTGTTATATGAACTTGATGATGAACTATTTTACATATTTGTTGCAAAGAGCATGATGTGTTCTATATATATTGAAAGTATGAAACGTTAAAGTCAGTTTATGACTACGTTGATTGAATAATGAATGTTGATTGAGTAAGGAACTCAATCTTTATACTTGTTATATGAAATGCAGCATGTATGTCGTGTTAGTCTAATGTTTATGAGATATATTTTGAGTATGTTATTATGTGCTATGTGATGCATGAAAATTGTTAGATTTTGCTGGGTTGTCGAGCTCACCCTTGCAAATAACCATTTTTGCACGTTAAAGATTTAAGGTAAGGATATGTGTTACATGAATTATAGAGATCCATATTCACGAAGATTACTTATGTTTTATGAGAAATGTATTTAATATTTTGAATGTAAAGTGTTGTTGAATTGCAAGTTGAGTTATCCGGTGTATATGGATATTTATTTATGTAAGACTTTGTATAATCATTTTGTTGTAATGATTCATGATATAAATTTGAATCGAAGAGATGTAATGTAAATGTTGCGATTTAGGGCAATAAAGAAGGAAATGTATAAAAGTTTTAAATATTCTGCATTTTTAGTGATTTTAATATCGAATAATGATGTAAAGATAGATTAAAGTTTTATTGTTAACGATCGAGAAGGAGAATATTATTATATGAATTTTTGGGTCGTTACAATGCTATATTTTAAAAACTTAAAAGACATAACATATAATGAAACTCGAAGTAATAAATTAAGGTTTTGTTTAATCAGCTAATGCTGTCAAGACGTCAAAATTATAACCAAAGGGAGGAAAGATCTATAAATAATGAAGGAGGTCAAGTATACCCAATGTAGAATTTCATTGACATGTTAGCTCAAGCTATGAAAAATAGAGCTCCAACAGCTACAAATAGGCCAGATATTGGATTGGCGAATTTTAAAGACTTTAAAGTAGTCAGACCGTCAGAATTTAAGGGAACCACATACCCTACAGAAGCTCAGACCTGGGTGAAGGAGATGGAAAAAGCATTTGTGATTGCTAGAGTAGTAGAGGGGCAAAAGATAGCTTTTGTTACCTATTTAATGAAAGGTGAGGCGAATTACTGGTGGGAATCAAACCAGGATAGAGTCGGAACATTAGTGGTAACCTAGACAAGGTTTAAGGAGATGTTCTTTAAGAACTATTTCTCGCCGAGCATGCAAGCCTGGATGGAAGTGAAGTTTCTAGAGTTGAAACAAGAGAACATGGCAGTTTCAGAGTATGCCACCAAATTCAACGAGCTAGCAAGATTTGCACCACATCAGGTGGACACGGAGGTAAGAAAGTCGCGCAGATTTGAGAATGGATTGAAACTGTGGATATACAACAAGGTCGCAGTTTTGTAGATTAATATGTTTTCAACGTTGTTGGAAAAGGCTATCATTGCAGAAGGTGGTAGTGAAGCGGTGTCCAAGTAAAATAGGGAAAAGAACAAGAAGAAGATGGAAGGTGGAAATCAGGGTGCCAGCTTGGTGGCAGTAATAACAAGAAACGCAAGTGAAACAACAGTGGCAACGATTCAGGAACGTAACAAGGAAATACACAATAGAAGAAACCAATGTGTGCAAAGTGTGGAAAGAATCACTCAGGAGAGTGTATGAAAGGGAAAAATGTATGTTATAATTGTGGTTAGGAAGGACATATTTCACCAAATTGTCCTAACCCGAAGAAAGGTGGTTGTTTTTCTTGTGGAGGAATGGGACATCGATTCAAGGATTGTCCATTGAAGAAAGAATTCAGATGGAGGAAGTGAAAATAAGAACAGATCTACAAAGTTAACCGTTGGAGGACCAGTTTCGCAAAGTAAGCCGACATCAAGAACATTTAATATGACGGTGCGAGACGCAGTTGCATCAAAAGAGGTTGTGTCAAGTATAATTCTGATCAATGATATAAATGCATATGTATTATTTGATTTGGGAGCTACCTGCTCCTCTGTGTCTGATGAATTTGCAAAAAGATTAAATTTGCCCAGTGAAAAGCTGAAGAACCCAATGAATATAAAAGTTGCAAACAAAGAAGTGATCCTTGTAGAATTTATCCATAGAAATTGTTGTGTGGAAATAAGGGGACATTAGCTAAGTGTGAACTTGATTCCAATACACTTAGGAGAATTTGATATTATCCTAGGAATGGATTGGTTATTTAAAGACTAGGCAGTTATAGACTGTCAGAAGAAGAGCATATGCCTTAAGACACCGAATAAGTCTAAGGTTGTATTTTATAGTAGCAAGTCGTCAAGACAAATGACTTGTTTGACGATAATGCAGGCCAAAAGGATGTTACAAAAAGGATGTGAAGGTTATTTGGCTCATGTAGTGGATACACGAATGATGAATCCGGACATGGGACAGATACCTGTAGTCAATGAGTTTGGGGATGTATTTCCAGAAGAACTTCCTAGACTTCCACTAGACCGAGAGATAAAATTTGTAATCGATTTAGTACCGGGAACAACACCAATATATCAAAAGTACTGTATAGGATGGCTCCAGTAGAAATGAAAGAGTTATTGATCCAGCTACAGTAGATGTTGGATAAGAAGTACATCAAACCTAGTGTATCCCCATGGGGAACACCAGTGTTGTTTGTAAAGAAGAAAGATGGTTCGAAGAGATTGTGTATGGATTATAGAGAACTGAAAAAGCTGACAATTAAGAACAGGTATCTGTTACCAAGAATAGACAATCTATTTGATCAACTTAAAGGAACGAGATGTTTTTCGAAGATTGATCTGAGAACTGGTTATCATCAGTTGAAGGTGAGATTAGAGGATGCACTAAAGATAACATTTAGAACTCGTTACGACCATTATGAGTTCTTAGTGATGTCATTTGGACTGACGAATGCGCCAGCTGCTTTTATGGACTTGATGAACATAGTATTTAAACTATATTTGGATAAATTTGTGGTGGTGTTCATTGACGACATTCTGGTGTATTCAAAGACTGAAGAGGAACATGTTGAACATCTACGGAAGGTGTTGGAAACATTGAGAAGGGAGAAGTTATATGCAAAATATTCAAAGTGTGAATTTTGGTTGAAGAGAGTTCAATTTTTGGGACATGTTATCGACAACGAGGGAATTTTTGTTGATCCAGCTAAAGTAGAAGCGATGAAAAATTGGGGACAACCGAAGATGCCAACAAAGGTCAGAAGTTTCTTAGGATTGGCAGGATATTACCGGAGATTTTTCAAGATTTCTCAAAGACAGCGACACCATTGACTAATCTAACGAGGAAGACAGTTAAGTATGTGTGGACGAAAAAGTGTGAATAGAGTTTTCAGGAATTAAAGAAGCGACTAAGTGAAGCACCTATGTTATCTTTACCAAATAGTACGGGAGGTTCTACGGTGTATAGTGACGCATCACACAAAGGACTAGGTTACGCATTAATGTAGAATGGTAAAGTCCTTGCGTACACGTCATGACATTTAAAGGACTATAAGAAGGGATACCCTACCCATGATCTATAATTGGCTGCGGTAGTGTTTTCCCTTAAGGTTTGGAGACATTATCGCTATAGAGAAAAGTATGAGATATACACAGATCACAAAAGTTTGAAGTATATCTTTACATAGAAGGAGTTAATCATTAGGCAGAGGAGATGGTTAGAACTGATCAAGGATTATGATTGTGATATTCTATATCATCCGGGAAAGGCTAATGTAGTGGCAGATGCTTTAAGTAAGAAGAGCTAAGAAAAATTGTTTGTATTAACAAAAAAGGAAGAATTAGTAAGAGAAATGAAAAAAATGGAGTTGGAGGTGAAAAATTCGAAGGATTATGATAGAGTAATAGAAATGGAAGCAAGTCCAACTTTATTGGACAAGGTGAAAGATTCACAAGAAAATGATGATGAATGTGGTAACATCAAGAAGCGATTAGCTGAAGGCGAAGAGTTCAAGTATAAGATTGATAGCTCTGGATTGCTAATATTTGAAGGACGAGTATGGGTACCTGCCGTTCCAAAGTTAAGAGAAGAGATTTTGCAAGAAGCGCACAATACGAGATATTCGATACACCTGGGATGTAAGAAGATGTATCAAGATTTGCGTCAACATTATTGGTGGTCGAACATAAAGAGAGAAGTTGCAGAATGCGACAGCAGATGCTTAACTTGCCAGAAAGTCAAGGCAGAACATCAGCGACCCAACGGGTTATTGCAGCCGTTAGAAATTCAGGAATGGAAGTGGGAGCACGTCACGATGGATTTTTTGGTCGGACTTCCAACAACACAGAAAGGTTACGACGTGATATGGGTAATTGTTGATCTTCTTACAAAGTCAGCGCACTTTTTACCGATCAGGATTATATATAATTTGGATCAGTTAGCCAAATTGTATATCAAGGAAATTATTTCGAGACATGTAGTGCCGATATCAATTGTGTTTGATAGAGATCTGCGTTTTACTTCAAACTTTTGGAGGAGTCTTCAAGAAAGAATGGGGACACAGTTAAGATTAAGTACCGCATACCATCCGTAAACTGATGGGCAAAGCGAGAGAACGATTCAAACATTAGAAGACATGCTCAGAGCTTGTGTGATGAACTTCAAAAGAACCTGGGAGGATCATCTTCCACTGGTAGAGTTTGCATATAATAATAGTTATCACGCAAGCATTGGCATGCCACCGTACGAAGCCCTATATGGAAGGAAATGCAGAACGCCCTTATGTTGGGACGAAGTAGGTGAACAAAGACTGTTGGGGCCAGAATTGGTACATCAGATGGTGGAGATCATTAAGGTGATAAGAGTTCGACTAGTAGAAGCTCAAGATCTTCAAAAGAAGTATGCTAATATTCATCGCAAGAAAAGAGAGTTCGAGGTGGGAAGCTATGCATTTTTAAAAGTATCTCCCTGGAAAGGAAAGATTATATTTGGGAAGAAAGGTAAGTTGAGTCCAAGATTTATTGGACCATTTAAGATATTAAAGAAGATAGATGAAGTGGCGTATGAGGTAGCTCTACCTCCTAAACTGGAACATATTCACAATGTGTTTCACGTGTCAGTGTTACGTCCATACAAGCCGAATTACAAGCATGTGATATCGTATGAGCCGATTCAAGTTAAGAAGGACTTATCATACGAAGAATTTCCTGTAGAAATTTTGAATAGGAAGGAGCAGAGGTTAAGAAATAAGGTTATACATTCTGTTAAAGTGCTCTGGAGGAACCACAACGCTGAGGAGGCTACGTGGGAACTCGAGGAAAAGATGAGGAAATATTATCCAAATCGTTTTGAGTAACCTTAGACGAAATTCCGTGGACAAAATTCTTATAAGGAGGGGAGAATGTAATAGCCAAGAATTTTAAGTCACTTTGTAAATAGATATATTAATTAAATATTAATGATATTGAAAACTTTGTGATACGTTTGGAATGATTAGGAAGTAATATAATTATGTGAATTGTAATTATGACTATGTGTTTATTTATTTGATAGAAAAAAATTGAAAAAGAAAGGTTTCATAACCTAATTATACATTAGATATGGAAATTTAAATAACCCAAGGGTTATGGTGTGGGAGAATATAATATTTAAAATTATACTAATTTAAGAGATATATTTTACTATCTCATTTTATTAATTTTTATAACTTTAAGCAAGTCTAATTGGGTTATAAAATTTAAGGTACAAGAGTAATGATTTAAATTCCAAATGTCTGGAATGGAAACCATAATTAAAAAAATTAGGGTAGGATAAAATGGAAACGCATTGGAATATGTTAATTTTTCAATGGCCTAAAGAATTAAATTTAAAGCCTAAGAGATTATATATGGAAAGCTCAAAACATCAAATATAATGGCTCAAACTTGTAGCACAATTAGAGAGGGGTTATTTTAGACATTTTCTATATTAGATATGACATTAAAAGAGATCAAAACTTGGTGAAAATGAGGCCACTTGGCCGGCTAATTAAGGAGGAGAAAAGAGGAATGCATCTTATGATTATAAGTCCACAATTTTTTAAGATATTTCGCAAAACTTAGCCATGTGTCAAATTGATTATGAAGCCACCACATTTTAATAGACTAGCAAGTGATGTGGTGATGAGTAAAGAGAGAGAAAGAGATAAGAAGATGGGAAATTATCTTTACAAACATATATTATATCTATATATTTTTAGTCCAACAAAAATCTAACTTCTTTTCCCTTTAATCTCATTTTAATAAGTTGCTATCAAGAACATAAGAGAGAGAGAGAGAGAGAGAGAGAAATTCGGTGGGAAGAGAAAGAAGAAGGAGAGGAGTTCTACCATTGATGCAACCTATATTCATCTTCTACTTTGGAAGAGAAAGAAGAGTAGCTCAAAAATCAAGGTGAAAAACTCAAACTAGCTTATTCCTTTTTATTTTGTTTGATTTTGGTGATTTAAAGTTTATGATCTTGAGGTCTAAAACTCGTGATCTACATGTTTTATATGGTTTCATGTTTAGATTTAACATATTTGAGTGTTAGGAAGTAAATCAAAAGCGGAGAAAAAGAAACTAGTTTTTTCTTGAAGTTAGGAAACTCTAGTTTTCTCTTCCTTTGATCAACTACCATTTTTAATATACGCCTTCTTTTTGCGATCCGTCAACAAGAGATTCTAGATATGTAAGTTAACTATTAAATCCAAGTGGTAGCACTCAAAAATGTTGAGTACACATGCCGTAGTGACTGTTTTAGCCAAAACAGTTTCGTATTTAAAAAGAGAAACAAACTATTTTTCGACAATCACTGTCAGGGGAAGTTTCGTCATTTTTCTCACACTAAAAAATTATGGAAAATTTGGGATGAAAATATGATGAGTTATCTTTCAAACTCAAGTGGAATCACTGAAAAAAAAAGTTATAGATTTCCATATGGACTGATTTTTGCAAAGTAGGAAAAAATCAAAAATCTCAAAAACATATTGCCCAGATTTGTGCAAGGGAAGTTTCAGCCACTTAATTTGTGAAATAAATTCCGAACTTTTGGGACATGGAAATATATGTTATAAAGTAGCTCCTGTCCAAAAATGAGCTCATTCCGACTTAAATTGACCAAGTTATGGCCATTTCAATATTTGGGTTTTTCGGACGAAAATCGCTATAACCGGAGTTCTATAGCTATGATGGACACAAAATTTAAACTAGAGGGTCACGTTAACACGTGTGAGATTATTCCAAGAGATGGGAATTTCAAGAGTTGAGCATGATAGGGCTAATTTCTTAAGCTACGAACTAAAAATGATTTTTAATACTAAAGAAAACTGAAAAATTATGGAAAAAATCTTTTTGTGTATGAAATATATGTATATATGTTTGACCAAAGGATAGACAAATAATAAGTTGATTTGGTATTTTTGTTAAAGGAGATAATGAATCCAGCTTGCTGGATTGAAAAATAGTTGAATCTAGTTTGCTGGATTGGAAAAAATTTACTAAATTGAAGGATTAGCGAATCTAGGCTTGCTAGATTGAAGGATTATGAATCCAGGGTTGCTGGATTGAAGGATTAGTGAATCCAGGCTTGTTAGATTGAAGGATTATGAATCCATGCTTGTTGGATTGAAGAATTAATGAATTCAGGCTTGCTGGATTGGACGTTCGTTGAATCATGTTTGCTGGATTGAAAAATAATTTACTGAATTAGAGATTTGTTGAATCCAGTTTGCTGGATTAGCCAATCCAGGTGGATGGATTGGTATATTTGAATAATCCAGACTATAATGTTAGTATTCGACTTACTGGATTATAAGGAAGAACTAATAAAAGGAAAGATAAAGTGTTAAATCATAATGTATAAGAATAAAGTAATTAAAATAGTATCAAATGACGATAATAATAATGATGTTTTAAGGTAATTGATTATGTGGTTAAGTGTTAACTAAGTTGCTGATAGAGTAATTGTATTATGATGTAAAGTATGATATGCTAATTGCAAGATCAATCTTAACAATGATAGGTATTTACAATAAAGAGATTAAATTAAATTGTGTAGCAGTAGATCGCAGTTGAGGCAAGTTCTCTAACTCAAACTTGAGTTATTATTTTCAAAGCATGTTAGTGAATAATTATTGTTGATTATTCACATCTATATTGGTTATTGATACTCGCACTTGGTGCAATTAAATTTATGTTCTATTATTATTGAACTATGAATTAGTTAAAGTTCTTTCATTCATGAACTGTTTAAGATATGGATCTATGCTAATTGTATCAGCTAGATCAAGTATGTTTTAATTTGTTAATTCAAATATATTGTTAAAAGATGTTCTTCACCAATTGATTTGGTAAGGACTCAAGTCTGAGGAAAATAACAATTTGATTAAAGCATTATTGGAAAATAATTATTGCTCGTATATTAAATTTTTATGCATAATACATCGGGTATGAAAGGTTGATCCCCTTGATTACCAAAACTTATTAAAAGGGCAAGTTTAAATACTGACAACCTTTGCATATGTTCATGGTCATTATGACCACTCAACATATATTATTCAATTATTTGAATATTCAGTTATCAAGACTTAATTCATGTTCTTTCACAATTGATTTATACTATTGAACATTGAACGATAAATTCATTGCTAATCATGATATATCTCCCTTGTATTTAAATTTGCTAAGCAAATTCCTTGCTTATGTGACACCCCCAAATCCGGGTACTTCAATTCCCACATGATTTGGTGTTCACTATTCAAACATCATATGTCTATCTACCCATAAAAAATGAAAGCATAAATAGATATAAATAAATCATCTCCTTAAGGAGTTGCATCATCTGAAATAAGTACATCAATCCCAGGTCATACTAACCTTAAATCTCAAATACGGAAACATAAACAAATAATAGTCTTAAACAATATTGACATAAGTATAAAACATAAATACATAATCACAAAAACAAAAAGTCTTCATCACTTGTTAATCTTGCCCTTGCCCTTGCCTTTGCTAGAAGAAGGCTCGTCGAACCTTTCGTTCTTAACTGCAATGTTATTATTACGCAAGAGTGAGCACGATGCCCACAAATATAATAATGAAACAACAATATAATAACATGCGAGTGAATCAAAGACTTCTGGAATAAGAACTCAACTTTTGAATCAAGAATGAATAACAAGAATCAAAAGAACTTCTAAGGGTCATAAAATCTTGAACTATGTCCTAGGTTATCAAGGGTTAAACTTGAAACCTTTAACAGTCATGAGACTATAGACTCTTCTACTCGTACTTAGGGGGATCAACCATTAGTATCATATTGTGCACAATATCTTAATGCTAACGCATAAGTAATTCCTTATACAGGGTTGTTCATCTCAGTTTGACATTAGAGTCCGCACCAAAGGAAGTTTGGTTTGGATAATTGAACAAGGGTTCTGAAATTTAGAATGTTAATCAACTATGGACTAGTCGAATCAATAAGGGTTCGCTAGTCTTACAAGGTTCAACAATAACTGACATTTAAATCGAATAACAAACTCAAGAGGTATATAATAGAATAAGTATTGTATAACAAAATCATACTTTGAAAAGACTAATAACCTTTAATATAACAAATTAAACTTGATTAATAATAACGAGAATTTGCTCGATGTAAAGAGGTAAGTTTATAAAATTATATAATGATAACGAGTAGGGTTAGGAAACTTGCCTCGTGCGCAGTTACACGCTAATTATACACGTTCCACGATTTAATCCTACATACCATTTACGTTTACAATACCAGTTAATTATAATGTAACTAGTCATCACAAGTTCATTCTTTTTGTCTAACTCTGATTATGACTACACTTAGTCAAATTACAACACTTGCTTTCACATAATATTACACTACACGAACAACAAGCTAACTACGCGTTCAACAATTCGTTTAAACACGTAAGTATCTCATTAATATGTTAAGATTCTAATTTTAACTTCACATTATATGACTAACACATTTTTATGTTCATTAGATTAGGTTACTATTACATTCCCTGAATTAAAACAGTTAAATTCTCATTTTTGGACAATACTGCAGAGTGGCGCTGCGGCACCACCATTAAGCATGTCCTTGGCGCTGCGGCCTGGACAATGGCGTTGCAACGTGGCTGGCATTACAACTTGGCTGGTGCTGCAGCGTGGGTCTTAAGCCTGCAGTCGGCGCAACAGCGGGGCGTACCAGTTCCAGAAACTGCAATTCGCGAAAAAATGCAGAACATGCCCAAAACACCCAATTAATTTATTCACAAGAATACCTAAGCACTGTAATACACATATAACTACTACCCAACCCTTCTAGCATGATTTTAACATGTTAAGACATACAATTTCCAAAATCAAATCATGTAATTTCATGTTCTTGGTGATTTTGAATATTTTTAAAGATAAAAACATAAACTTGACACTACGGGTTCGTTATAACACCAAATTTGTCCATTCAAAGTTTGATTTCATTGTTTTAACATACATAAGCATACACAAGTGTAAATTTTTGATACAACATATGATTAAAGTATTAAATTTTTACGTAAGGGCCATATAGCCATATTTTTATACTCTGTAACTTCAAAAATCAAATTACGACATATTTTTATGAATTTGATGTTATGAAAACATACAATATATAGTAAAGACATATTATGATAACATATTATCACATATATACACATAATCGCTACTCTTTTTCAATTACAGAGACTTGAAAGCCATTTTTATAAAAATATAAATAACGTGAATTTGAAATTGGGTTGAAGAGATTACCCAAAGTATAGATTAGTAGAGATGAAACCTTCTCAAATGCTTTTTCAAATCACACTACTCATAAATTCTCAATACTTCTCTGAATTCTCTTTGACTCTCAAGTTAAATTCTTAATTACAAATACGTAAAAAAGAAAAACTGATGAGGCGCACATATAACTCCAGTAACGTTGAGATCAGTTAATCCAAACGTGGTTAACTACTCTCAACTTCTCTTAAGGCCCTATTGGGCTACCACTTAATTATTACTTCTAATTATTTTAATTAATCTATTATAATATAGTTTAGTAATGTCACACTCTTACACAATAATTTAAATATCTTATTTAATTTAAATAAAATATAATAATTTCTCATTAATTTACATAGTCATAAAATTAAATTTCTCATTTATTAATTATGTCAAATAACTAAATCTCTAATTAATTATTAAATTAATTAAAATAACATTATGCTTATTAAATATTTCATTTAATTCAATAAGCTCACATAAATACATAATTTGAATAATTAAATTCTCCACATTAATTTAATAAATATAACACATATAATTAAATTAATCTACCACAATTTCATCAATTAATTATTTAATAAAAAATTAAATTATCGAAAAATATTTATTTAATTTAATAAATATTCAAATTAAATAACAAAATCTCGTTCGTCACAGCATATACGAGTCCCCAAGTAGGAGAAAAGAGGTTGTACTTCGAGATTGGTGAGTCTAGCCGCTCCGTTCGACGTCGCGTGAATGGAGTTGCACCCCGTGAGCATACTCAGATCGAGGAGGCTCAGTCGAGCAGTCAGTGAGATGTTAGATTGGATGATATGTAGATAGATGCAGTAGTACCCTTTTTGTTTATTAGGGTTATATGTTTGATGTAAACCTCAGTAGGTATGAGGTAGTATGTAAATATGATGCATCCCCATTTATGTGAATAGGGGAGTATATTTTTGGTAGATCCCATCTTTTGATGTTTAAAAATGGGATAGTTAACATTTATAAAAATATGTCAAGCATGTAAGTGTATGACGCTAAAATTTGGTATATGAATATAAATGAAATATTATAATTACATGTTTGATTAAATAGATAAGTATTAAGAATTAAAATGAGAAGCTATCTGTTTGATGATTTGAAAAGTTAGTAAATTGAATATGTTAATTTAGCAAGCTGAATGTGTTATTCAGCAAGTTGAATATGTTATTCAGTTAGTTGAATATGTTAATTCAGCAATTTGAATGTGTGAATTCAGTACGCTGAATGTGTTAATTCAGTACGATGAATGTGTTAATCAGCAAGATGAATGTGTTAATTCAGCAAACTGAATTAGTCAATTTAGGAAGTTGAATTCGTTAATAAAACATTATGATAATATGATTGTTAGAGTTTAAATTACAATGTTATATTTAAAAAACTTAAAAGACATAACATATAATGAAACTCGAAGTAATAAATTAAGGTTTTGATTAATCAGATAATGCCGCCAAGACGTCAAAATTGTAACCAAAGGGAGGAAAGATCTATAAATAATGAAGGAGGTCAAGTATACCCAATGTAGAATTTCATTGACATGTTAGCTCAAGTAATGAAAAATAGAGCTCCAACAGCTAGAAATAGGCCAGATATTGGATTGACGAATTTTAAAGACTTTAAAGTAGTCAGACCGTCAGAATTTAAGGGAACCACATACCCTATAGAAGCTCAGACCTGGGTGAAAAAGATGGAAAAAGCATTTGTGATTACTAGAGTAGTAGAGGGGCAAAAGATCGCTTTTGTTACCTATTTAATGAAAGGTGAGGCGAATTACTGGTGGAAATTAAACCAGGATAGAGTCGGAACATTAGTGGTAACCTAGACAAGGTTTAAGGAGATGTTCTTTAAGAATTATTTCTCGCCGAGCATACAAGCCTGGATGGAAGTGAAGTTTCTAGAGTTGAAGCAAGAGAACATGACAGTTTCAGAGTATGCCGCCAAATTCAACGAGCTAGCAAGATTTGCACCACATCAGGTGGACACGGAGGTAAGAAAGGCGCGCATATTTGAGAATGGATTGAAACCGTGGATTTAAAGCAAGGTGGCAGTTTTCCAGATTAATACGTTTTCAACGCTATTAGAAAAGGCTATCATTGTAGAAGGTGGTAGTGAAGCGGTGTCCAAGTACAATAGGGAAAAGAACAAGAAGAAGATGGAAGGTGGAATTCAGGGTGCCAGCAGTGGTGGTAGTAATAGCAAGAAACGCAAGTGGAATAATAGTGGCAATGATTCAGGAACGCAACAAGGGACACAACAGAAGAAGCTAGCATGTGCAAAGTTTGGAAAGAATCACTCAGGAGAGTGTATGGAAGGGAAATATGTTTGTTATAATTGTGGTCAGGAAGGACATATTTCACTAAATTGTCCTAAGCCGAAGAAAGGTGGTTGGTTTTCTTGTCAAGGAACGGGACATCGATTCAAGGATTGTCCATTTAAGAAGAATTCAGATGGAAGAAGTGAAAACAAGAGCAGTTCTACAAAGTTAACCATTGAAGGACCAGTTCAACAGAGTAAGTCGACATCAAGAACATTTAATATGATGATGTAAGATGCAGGTGCATCAAAGGAGGTTGTGTCAAGTATAATTCTGATCAATGATATAAATGCATATGTATTATTTGATTCAGGGGCTACCTATTCATTTGTGTCTGATGAATTTGTAAAAAGATTAAATTTGCCCTGTGAAAAGCTGAAGAACCCAATGGATATAGAAGTTGCAAACAAAGACGTGATCCGTGTAGAATTTATCCATAGAACTTGTTGTGTGGAAATAAGGGGACATAAGCTAAGTGTGAACTTGATTCCAATACACTTATGAGAATTTGATATTATCCTAGGGATGGATTGGTTATTTATAGATGAGGCAGTTATAGACTGTCGGAAGAAGAGCATGCGCCTTAAGACACCGAATAAGTCTAAGGTTGTATTTTATGGTAGCAAGTTGCCAAGCCAAACGAGTTGTTTGACGATGATGTAGGCCAAGGGGATATTACAGAAAGGACGTGAATCCAGACATGTGACATATACCTGTAGTCAATGAGTTTGGGGATGTATTTCTAGAAGAACTTCCTGGACTTCCACCAAACCGAGAGATAGAATTTGTAATCGATTTAGTACCGGAAACAACACCAATATCGAAAGCACCGTATAGGATGGCTCTAGTAGAAATTAAAGAGTTAATGATCCAGCCACAAGAGCTGTTGGATAAGAAGTACATCCAACCTAGTGTATCCCCGTGGGGAGCACCAGTGTTGTTTGTAAAGAAGAAAGATGGTTCGATGAGATTGTGTATGGATTATAGAGAATTGAATAAGGTGACAATTAAGAACAAGTATCCATTACCAAGAATAGACGATCTGTTTGCTCAGCTTAAAGGAGCGATAATGTTTTTCTAAGATTAACATGAGAACTGGTTATCATCAGCTGAAGGTGAGATCAGAGGATGTACCAAAGATAACATTTAGAACTCGTTACGGCCATTATGAGTTCTTAGTGATGTCGTTTGGACTAACGAATGCTGAACATCTACGGATGGTGTTGGAAACATTGAGAAGGGAGAAGTTATATGCAAAATATTTAAAGTGTGAATTTTGGTTGAAGAGTGTTTAATTTTTGGGACATGTTATCGATAACGAGGGAAGTTCTGTTGATCCAGCTAAAGTAGAAGTAGTGAAAAATTGGGGACACCCGAAGATGCCGACAAAGGTCAGAAGTTTCTTAAGATTAGCAGGATATTACCGGAGATTTATTCAAGATTTCTCAAAGATTTCGAAACCATTGACTAATCTAACGAGGAAGACAATTAAGTATGTGCAGACATAAAAGTGTGATTATAGTTTTCAGGAATTGAAGAAGCGACTAAGTGAAGCACATGTGTTATCTTTACCAGATAGTACGAGATGTTTTACGATGTATAGTGACGCGTTACACAAAGGACTAGGTTGCGCATTGATGTAGAATAGTAAAGTCATTGTGTACGCCTCACGACAATTAAAAGACTATGAGAAGGGATACCCTACCCATGATCTAGAATTGGATGCGGTAGTGTTTGCCCTTAAGATTTGGAGACATTATCTCTACGGAGAAAAGTGTGAGATATACACAGATCATAAGAGTCTGAAGTATATCTTTACACAGAAGGAGTTAAACATGAGGCAGAGGAGATGGTTAGAACTTATTAAGGATTATGATTATGATATTCTATATCATCCGGGAGTTGAGCCTGTCAGTTTTCAAGCCCTTGAGGTGAGCAACACTCAGTACCAACCTATTGGGGCCCCAACTTTAAAGCCCCAAGTTTCCACCGAAGTAATGTCTGCTAGTCGAGAAATGATATCTTTGGGTTTCTGGCCTGAACAAGGGTTAGGGAAAAGTCAGCAAGGAATCAGAAGTCCAGTTCAAATTCCTAGCCAGATAGGGAGGGCTGGATTAGGTTATTCCTCTGGATCAAACCACTGAAACCCGCACAAGCATCCACTAGTTCCTTCCTCTACCATTCTGCTACCAAACCTTACGGATGCAGGATTTGTGAAGCCTATAAGGAACATTCATGTTGTAGCCACCGGTATGCTAATTCCTAAGGTTAATCCAGTCGGTGAAAAGGAAATCCAGACTCCTACTAAAGAGAACAAGGAAAGGAATGAAAGGTTCCTACAAGAAGTGCAAGATCGGTTTGTGAAGATGCATTTTCTGGCACATACTGAGGGTCTGAATGAAGATACCCCATATGATGACTATTCAGAATATCAAATCCTAATCCCTCGCATAAATAGGGCTAAGGATAACCATTCAAAGAAAATTACCGACCTTAATGTGAGTTCAATCATGGTCATCATTAAAGAGGAGGAGGATATCAACCATCCCTTCATCACAGTTGTCAACAAAGACTTGACCCTAAACAATTGGAGCATCACTCCTTGCATCTGTCAAAAAGGTTAAAAGAGGCAGAAAGTTCATCTGCCCTGAAGTGTAGATATTATATACTGGTTATTTTTGTTGCACAAAGCTAGCATTTACTTTTGTCATGTTTTTTGTTAATGCTTTGTATGAGTAGACAGTTTCATATATTAAGTGAAAGCATTTTGTTTTCAGGAATCTAGAGTTAGATGTGTGTGGCCTTGCTGATGAGATGCCAAATTTTCATAGTGACTACAACTTTGATATAGAAATGGACTTTAACTTGATGGGGATTGATCAGGAAGAGATAGATGAATATGAAGTGCCAGAGGAGATCAAAGAATGGGTCGAAGACAAACCCAAACTAAATCTTGATCAAACCACCACTATCAATATCATAACCTTAGAAAACCCTAAAGAAATCCTGATAGGCATGGACCTTACCCCAAACCAAAGAAAAGACCTGATTGCTCTACTAACTCAATTCCATGATATTTTTACATGGTCACATGAGGACATGATTGGTTTGTCTACTGATATTTTCCTTCATCGACTGCTTATTAAAGAAGGATTCATGTCAGTCGAACAGAAGCTTAGGCGACTAAAACCTGAGTGGAGTCTGAAAGTCAAATAAGAAATTGTTAAATAATTCAAAGCCGACGTCATCATGGTATCAACCTACCCTGAGTGGTTGTCCAATATAGTTTCTGTGCCAAGCCCGGAGGAAAGGTATGAGTATGTGTGGATTATCGGGATTTGAACAAAGTTTGTTTCAAAGATAACTTTCCAGTACCTTTTATCCACATACTAATACACAACACAACGTAGTATTGTGACGCCCCCAAAATAGGTATACATCACTCATTCTGAGTCGCCAAATATATGGTACAGAATTCAAATACAAACTTAATTATACAACTGTCGTGTAAAATATGACAAAACATAGCTGAGAGTTTTAACACGAATATTATCTTCTAGACAATATCCAAACTCGAATAGAATCCTCATTACAGTTATTATCACACTATTTTATAAAATAGTGAGGACTACTACAGCCACCATCTCGGACCATCACTCTATTCCCCGACTAGTTCTGGCTACGTTCTCATTTCCTGAAAAGAACAATGAAATCAAAATGGTGAGCTCAACTAGACCAGTAAGAAATATTATGACTAAGATAATGCAGAATAAATTATTGTTAGCCTTCAACAGTGTTAAACTGATAGAATACAATAAACAACAAGTTTAAATGCAGATGAACAAGCAATTCATTAGAAGAGTCAAGTAGAGCATGATATCTACTAACTTCTATGATTTAAAAAGTTTATCATCAATTTTATTGCTGAGACTCAGCTCAATAAATAATCCACATCACTGAATTATCCATGCACTACGGGCCAAGGATATTCATTAGTATCACATCCACGAATTATCCATGCACTACGAGCCAAGGATATTCGTGTTATCACCAATGGTCATGATCATGCCAACAACTGTCCATCAATACACTACGGGCCAATGAGGACTTTTATCACATCATTTGTAACATTACAGGTCATGATTATACAGAATAATCACTTGTCATAATCATACCAATCAACAGTCCATCTATGCACTACGGGCCAAAGATGACTTTTATCACAATATAAGCATGAGGATGATGACAATGATATAGGAATTCAATTAAATGAAAGCAAAGGATAAATTTTAAAGATTTATAATTTAATTTATCCAGAATTCAATAATGTCCAAATTGTCAATATGATACTGCTTTGTGAAATAAAATTCAAGAATAATATTGTATCAAAAATAATTTGGACCGAAAGAAATCAGTTTTTATCATGAATAGTATCCCGAGTAAATAGTACATCGTGAATAGTACCCTGTGAATTGTACTTCATGAATAGTACCCCATGAATAGTATCACATGAATAGTACTTTGTGAATAGTACCCCGTGAATAGTACTTTGTGAATAGTACCTATTTATGAATAGTGCCCATGAATAGTACCGTATGAATGAATAGTATTGTATGAGTAGTACTGTATATATGAATAGTACTCTAGCATGAAAAGCTTAAAATTTAACAAGAATGTTCAAAAAAATATCATTGTGAAACGATACTAGATGAAGCGCAAATTTCAAGGATATTCTACTAATTTCACAAAGTATAGAAGCAATACTTTAACAAAATGAGTGTAGAATTAGGAATACAAAACGAAATAATATTACTTACATACTACAGAGTATGAAAGAAAATATTATTTCTTACGAATACTGAACAAAAATAATATCCCTTACAACGGTTGAACGAAAATAATATTTTTTATGAATATTGAATAAAAATAAAATTCCTTACTAATACGAAAAATAATATCGTAAGAGAATATAAAATAAATAATACCCCTTATCTTAGTAGAAGACTGGATACTGTAATAGTGAAGTAACAGAATACTCTTCTTCTTTATCTCTATAGTTTCTCTTTCTATAGTTGCTCTTATGAGTCTTAGTGAAATGGTGAGAATTACTACAACAAAAAGGGTTATTTCTGATGGAATATTCCGTCAGTTATAAGGATATTCCGTTGAGGTTAACCTTATTTCCGACCGAATATTCGGTCAGAAATTCGGTCGTATATAAGCAGGACGAATTTAAGTCCATCGATATTTCGGTCGGGGATACTTAATCTCGATGGAATTATCCTCGACCGACTATTTCGTCGAGGTTACTATATGTCCGCTTGAAACTTGTCTGTCGAGGATATTCGGTCGATGATAAGCATACCACGTGGCAGCCTATCAAAAATGCTAAATCCCTTAAACTCGACGGAATGCCGTCGAGCTTACCACTATTTCTGTCGAGACTATATGTGACACGTGGCACATAACCAAAATGCTAAGGACTTAATTCCGACGGAATTCCGTCGAGAATAGTGCTTTTTTTAATATTTTATTTGTTTTTACAATATCCAGGGATAACTCACATCTTGTACCTGTACCTGTATTCCCAACAGCACATACACATACACAAGCTAACAATATGGCCAATAACATGAATTACAATTACCAAGGCCGACAATATGTCAAAAACCAACTAAATGAGAAGTAAAAAGATCAAAAACATCCCATTAATCTAAACTAAACTATATCAAACATCTCATTAAGCTAAATTAAACTAAATGTCAAACCGCAACAAAACCAAAGTAATGACAAGGTTTAAAGTACAATACATCAAAAATAATGTAAACTACAAAATAATGTAACTCAGAATGTAAACTAAGTCAAAAATAATGTAAACGAAGTAAAGCTAGTAGATCCCCAGGTGTGAGGAGGATCATCGGGCGGGCAGCGACGCTGCTCTGGAGTATGAAAATCGCCATCATCGTCATCTCGCTCGTCAGTCTGCTCGTCACCTTGTTGATACAATATAATTTAACTCATTAGTCCATATATATGATTCAGTTAAAGATAACTAAATGAAAATTAAATAGCATGCAGAATATATATTTGAATTTAAAACAAATAGTATACCTGAGTAGTACAGCGCTGACTCGACATCTGCCCAAACACATCCTCGACTAAGGTAACCACCATCCGAACAATTTCGTCGCGTATCACGACCCACTGCTCCGGAGGGATACTCGTACTCTCGGCGGTGGCATCAGCTGCAACGTCCTGCGCAAGCTGATGGAGGCGAGAACGGTTGGGCGGGTCCTGACGATGGAACATCTGATCGGTCTCAAACCTCTCCGACACCTCAGCCATAACACGTTGGAACAAAGCATCGTCTAAGCTAGCGCCCGTATGTGATGGTGCCACGGGGGCTCTTGAACGCAGACGCTGGCTAGAGCCTATAAAAATAAATATAACATGAATAATATTATAAGTTTACTTTATTCATAAACAAGAAATAAACTAAAAATATTACACCTCCTGGCAGTATATAGGTTGGTATCCTCGGTAACCTCAGCACTCGATACCGACCGATAGTACTAGTGGGAGTATCCTGAGACGCGACCCAAAGAGCCGTCTCCTCGTCCTGAGATAAACTAATCACGGGCGGAGGGACGGTGGAATCTAACGTCTCAGCATCGCCCCTAGAAGCCTGCAACTCTGATATACGCTAGCTGCGGAGCTTCTCAAATCGCTCCTATAATTTGATATATATGTACATGTGAGTTATCTTGGTATCATCATATAAATTACGTAATATTATCCAAAATAATATTTATTATAGTAAATGTATTACCCGTATAGCTAGTGCTGCTGGAGACATCGTCGACCCCGAAGTAGAGCCATTCGGCATATGGACTCTATCCCAGAACTCCATCATAGTAGGAGGTCGGTCCAAGCTACTCTGCATGGCCTAAATCATATAAATTAAATAATATCACCTTAATTTACTATAGTTGCAGTTTAATATTAAACTAAACTAACGGGAAATACATACCGACTTAACCTCCTGAAACGACTGCGAGCCAGAAGTATGTACAACTCGTAGCTTTCCGCGATTCTTCTTCATCTGCTCCGACTTGGTCTTGAACGCAACATCATCCCAGTACGCACACATCGCAGCCCATGCTGCATCTAATACTGCTAGCGGCTAATGCTCTCGCAAAGTAGTCCCGGGCAATTCTTATACCGCTTGGTCTGCCCTCTGTCGCATCTCGTACTGTCAGCCGACATAATTCTTCGAGATGTGGGCAATGATAACTGCGTCACCATCCGCCTCAATGATGCCGGCCTCGTATCTGTAGTATCTCTGTCAAACAGACATAACATACCTTTATGTAATTATTTGAACAATATATAAATAACATAAACCTTGATTTAATATATGTAATTCGACTTACGTGAAACTCCCGCAACACTGTCACCATGACGCCGACATCGTAACGTGCTGGCTAACTCGCATACAACCAGTAGGGAGATACGCCAGGCAGATGGCATGTAAGAATACAAAATTTATTAAGAACATTTTAATTTATTAAGAACATAATAATATCATTCTAATTGAACATAAGTGATTTATTATAGTTGAAACCTACACAGACGAGCCAACATCAACTGGAACGATGTCAGGCACTGCCGGCGGACGACCTAATCGACCGAGGTTAGGCCCTCGCTGATGCTGATGTCTAGCATCTGTATGTTTAATATAGTTATGGCATTGTCAAAAAATAGTAAATGAATGTATAATATAGTTATGAAAAAAATGTTACTGAGCCAAAAAAAGAAATCAACTCACTAGCATCTAAAGACGACCCGCCCTGGAAGCCATCACCCGATCCGGAGCGGCCACCTCCACCGCTATGTCCAGGCATAGTTGTACTACTGAAATAACAGACATAGATACAATGACATTAATTAAATTTCATTGCAATTATTATATATAATGACTAATTTTAGTTGTATAATATTTACAAGACACCAATTAGTGAAGAAGTAGTACATCGTCAAACCCGTCAGAATCAAAATCATTTTCATCCTCTGATTCTGTCTCTTCCTCTTCTGTATCAATTTCTTTCTCAGTATCATCTTCTACCATCACACACGGACTGACAACCACATCTTCCTCCACTTTGTCAACATCGAGTACGTCAATGACATCATCAACCAATACATTGTCACTATCTAGCACAACGTGGCTGGGATTACTAACTTGTTCTTACAATGGGTCATCCGTTCCAGATAGATTAGTATCATCAAATGATTGAGTCTTCGTTGTCACAACTGTATACTAGGGGGTTCTATAATTTATGACATTAGGGGCATAGTACACTTGAGTTGGTTGGCTGGCTAATACAAATACGTCATCAGACTGTAAATTCAATTGTATATCTACTGTAACGATTCTATTACGATCAACTTTAACACCCTTTGCAGTATTAAACCAGCGACACTTAAATGTAATGACCTTTTTAGCCCCTAGAGATTTGAGCACAACCACTTCCTTTAATCTTCCATAGTAATTGGACTCATAATCTCCATAACAACTTCCCAACACGACAACGCCAGAGTTGACTGATGTCAATTCATTCAAGTTATCAACCTTGAATCTATACCCATTCACGAAATGAACTAACGAGTTTGTACGGTCCTAAAATGACATCTCTAAAACACTCATAAACGTTCTCTTCTTCGACCATTCTCTTAAACCACTGTTGAAAATTGTCATTAGTGAATGCTTCCATCTGTGATGTAGGCAACCCCGGGTTGGAAGTTCACGATTCCAATTCAAATGCGTTGCGTACAATAATATGGCAATTGTTTAATTGTTGATTAAGGTAAGAAAAATCATTTTCAACTTGAAATAATACATACTTGATGTACGACGATACTTCAGGCATATTCAGAAGCACATATGTAGATACAATCTTTAAATCTTTATTAGTTAGATAAGTGAATACAGCCAACTCATCAGCACGCGTTTGGGGATCGACAATGACCTCATTCTGACTTAGGCGATTGTGCTTCATTGAGACTACATCGTCAAAGTATAGCGAGCAGAAGTTGACAAGCTCTTCCTCCGTATAATATTCAACAATAGAACCCTCTACACGAGCTTTGTTTTTAACTTTCTGTTTTAATCGACGCATATACCTGAAATATGACAATATATCGGCCAAAACAATTATTCAGGTGATGATTATAACACAATGTAGGTGATATTGCCTCTTAAAAGGATACATCCATCGATATTGCACCGGTCCTCCAAACTTAAGTTCATATGGCAGATGAATAGGCAAATGCTCCATCGAGTCAAAGAACCCTGGAGGTAAGATCATTTCGAGCTTACACATTGTCAACACTATATTTTTCTCCATCTACTCCACATCACTGTACCTTATAACAGTTGAGCAAATATCCCGAAAGAAATTTGATAGTGCGGTAAAGGCATCATTAATATTCCTCGGTAATACTTCACGAAAGGCAATTGGAATCAACTTCTGCATGAATACATGACAGTCATGAATCTTGAATCTGGTAATTTTCAACTGCTCAACCTTAATACATCAAGAGATGTTAGAAGTATAACCATCTGGTAGCTTCAATGCACTAAGCCACTTGCAAATGTTTTCAACCTGTTGCTTGGTAAGACAAGATGGAGCTTTTGGTTTTGAGTTGTTAGGACGGAGCCACAATTCTTGCCTGATGTTCATTTCCTCCAAGTCTTTACGTGATTTATCATTGTCTTTTGTTTTACCACTCGTATTTAGCACAGTGTAAAACAAGTTCTCGAACACATTTTTCTTCATATGCATGACATCTATGCAATGATGAAGTGCTAGTGTGACCCAGTATGGCAACTCAAACAAAATGGGCGAGTGTATCCAATTATGAGCTTTACCGTACCCTATTGCTCTCAACTTATCATGCTCCTTCCCAGACGGTGGAAATGTCATATCATTTAGCTATCCCAGTACATCAATGCCCAACAAGCGATCTACAACCCCCTTCTTTTCTGTTTTTCTATTGAACTGTATAGACATCTTTCTATAATTGTGCTCAACATGCAAGAATCTTCGAGCAGTTCCAAAGAAACTAGTTTTTTACCCATAACGCACTGGTGAGCCCTGCACATCCCCCATACAAACTGGACATGACAACTTACCATGGGTCGACCAACCACTGACCATCCCAAGTGCCGAAAAGTCAGTGATAGTCCACAACAAGGATGCCTTCATCAAAATATTCTGCCCGACAGATTTATCAAAAGTCTGAACCCTTGTTTCCCACAACATCTTAAGTTCATCGACTAACGGTCTAAGGTACACGTTGATGTCTTTTGTAGGACTCTTATCCTCCGGTATTCGTAAAGTCAAGAAAAGATACAGATCCCTCATGCACATTGACGGTGGAAGATTGTAAGCTACCATAATCACTAGCCAAACAGAGTATGGCTGACTAAAATTATTAAATGGACAAAATTCATTTGTAGCCATGCCAAGCCTGACATTCCTAACATCGTCAACAAATTATGGAAAATTAGCATCAAAATTCTTCCACTCATCTCCATCTGCTGGGTGAAAAAGCTGACCAGGGACGATGACCCTTGTCCTATGCCAACGCATACTGGGTGCATTATGCGAAGACATGAATAGCCGCTGCAACCTCGGTGTAAGAGAAAAGTACCGTAATATCTTCTTCGAAATATGTTTCTCCTTCCCCCCCCCCCACGTTTTGTGATTTTGTACCAAGGAAAATTGCATATATCACACTGCATTTTATCTTTGTCCTCCCCATAGTATAACATACATTCCTGCTCACAAGCATCAATATTCTCATACCCGAGATTCAATCCCTTAACCATCTTCTTCACTTCATAGTAACTCGCGGGCATGGTATTATCCTTAGGTAAGAACTCCCTGAAAATAGCAAGAAAATCATTGAATCATCTCTCACTACAGTCATGCTCACTCTTGTAGTGTAAAAGCTTCGTCACTGCAGAAAGCCCGGTGTGCTTCTCGTGTTCAGGATACAATGGGGTCCCTGATTCATATAACATCTTGTAGAAGGCAGCTGCTGAATCATTTGGCTTTTGTTGATCAGCACTGCTTGATGCAGGCTCATTTTCAGCCCAGTCAATATTCGTAGGGTCATACGTATCTACCAACATCTCCACGACATCATAGTTATCTGACTGGTCTACACTACTGTCTGACAGTTCTCTAAACTCAACTGATTCCCCGTGATGAATCCATACCGAATACCCATCCACAAACCCACGTGAATATAAGTCAAATTTCACTTCATCGACAGTCTTCCATATCATGTTCTTATACTTGAGACACATTCATCTCATATTTCCATTCAAATCATCAGCATGTTTTATTGCTTTGTTCAAAAAAATAGACACCCCATCACAATACGCATCAACTAATCCCCTCCCATCAATCTTTATCCTACGGTACATCCAACTTCGATCGGCATCCATCTTTAATTGAAGAAAATACCCAATTAGATCAAGAATAATCATGAATGTGGTCCAAGCATGAATTTAGTTTACCTAGTTTATATCTCCACTCTACAGGAGTTAGGCTTCTATCTCGTTCCGGGATGCGTCTCCTCACTAGTGCCAATCTTAAGCATGTTTCTACTATTTTTAGAAATTTTTAGCAGCACCTCCCCGTAGTGTCCAAGTACACGAAATAGACCAAGAAAACTTAGTCTAAGTATGCACTCGGAGAACATGTAGAGACACCAGCTAAAAGTTCCTCAAAATTTATAAAAAATCACCATGTGCATTGGCACCGACCTAAGTGAGAGACATAACATCTAGTAACAGTCTCAAACTGGGGACTATTCGACATTCACTCCTAATGAGTGAATTTCGAACAGGTTTCTAAGTTGACACCTCCAAAGCATGTATATCTTCATCAAGATAAACTAAGTATAGCATTTGCTTAGTTTGAACGATATGATCTGATTTCCATATTTTATTATGGGAACCAGATCATATCATTCAAACTAAGCAAATGCTACTTAGTTTATTTTGCTAATGAAAAACTAAGTAAGTGCTACTTTGTGAAGTGAGGCGCTACTGATAGCGATTTGGGGTTTTAATATATACTATTCTCGACGGAATTCCGTCGCACATACGTTTGTCGACCCTATTGTATCCTCGACGAACAATCAGTCGACCTTAATGCTTATTCCGTCGAGGTTGTCATTCGCGCTGGAGGGAAAATTTCGCGCCACAACCGTATCCTAATGTCGACGGAATTCTGTCGACTTTGTACTATCATCGAGGGAATTATAACCGACTAAATGTTCCGTCGAGAATATACTAATTCCAAGAGAATACATTCGATCGACCTTAATTCCTTCGAAAATAACCCTATTTCTTGTGGTGAATGAAAGAAGAAATGAACTTCTATTTATAGGAAAATATAGTTACGATAATTGCACGTTTAGGGGCTCAAATTATTACAGTTTAGTACCTTCATCTTTGTCTCTATTTTTAATTTAGTCCTTCAAGTATTATCAATCTTGCACAACCTCCCCTAATAGTGCATGCATGTGAACCAATAGTTCCATGTATGTGAACAAATAGTTATTTGCATGTGACCTAATAGCAATTAATTGCTCATTTATCCAATTAATTACCCATTTGGTCAATAATAACAAAACGAGCCAATCACAGAATTACCTTCTTTAAGGGTAATTGGGTCACGGAAGAATTAAAGAAAACTAAATGAACAAATATGTTTCACTCATCAATTATTATTCTTATCTTTAATCAACACGAACTTATTCATCATTAATATTGTAACTCACAATATTAACAACCATATCATTCCCAGGAAAGAGGTGGCTTTCCGATAAGGATTTCTCCCTATTGGCGCACAATTAGGTGACCAAACCCCTTTCCTCGACAGAACTTTCTAGACATCGCCAATAATGCAAATAATAATATGAATAACTTTGTCGTCTCAATTATTGATTTAATAATATAAAATATTTTGTAAATGATACTGTGACAATAATTGAATCAATAATATTAGAGATATTATGCAACAAATAATGTGGAAATAATTGAATAAAACTAAGTGACTTCTCACGTAAGTATCAATAATCAAAGATGTTGTACAATACTGTGTGCTATTATGCAACCACGCGTATTAATGTACTTTTACAGTAAAACTTTTGTCGTTATTTTTATAAAAAGATATTTCTGTCATTTTCTAACTCCGACAGTAATTCTGTTATGGGGTCCACCAATGATTGTGTCGTCGTACGAATATTCTCTGATAAAACAAATATTCTCCGACCAATCGAATATTTTATGACAACTTACTTACTTTGCAAAATTTGTAAATATTACCCACAACTATTATATCAAATCCACACCATAATATTCAAAAATATATTTCGAGAAAAATTAATCTTTATTCATAAAAGCTGGGGTCTTACAACCTCCCCTTCTTATGAAATTTCTTCCTCGAAATTGGGGTATGTTCCTGATATGTCGAAGAGGTGAGTATACCTTGATTTTATTTTAAAATTCTAACTCTTGGGGTATAACCTTTGAGCGTAGAATATATTTCTTCTTATCCAAGATTTTAACAGGTATCTCCTCATACGTTAAATCTTCTGTTATCTCATCTAGTTCTAATTCAATAATGTGGTTCAGGTCGTCCACATATTTACGTAACATCGATACGTGAAAAATGTTATGAACACGAGACATACTTGGCGGTAAGGTGAGTCTATAGGCCACAGTTCCTACTCAATCAAGGATTTCAAATGGGCCAATGAATCGAGGATTGAGCTTTCCTCTCTTTTCAAATCTTGTAACTTCTTTCCATGGAGCAACACGTGTAACACCCCCATACCTATACTCCCGTGGTATCCGATATGGTGTTTACAGAGAATTAACATAATGCATTTTAATCTATACACCCATGGTATCTGATTCAAAATATTACATTAGATAGAGGGACTATCAGATATAATTCCCATAGATTCAAGATTCACAGTATCCCATAACAGATGGTAATTCCCAAGAGAAATATTATTGTGTTTGGATACCCTCACTTGAATATATGAACTGTATCTGTGACTAGAGTCTATCTATCCGAAATTCAGAGTATTAGTAATAATATGAACAATCCATATTACCAATACCCTCACCCAGATATATAGTCTATGTCATGCGAATACATACTATCGTATCGATAGTAACTATCTATCTGAAATTCAGAGTATTAATAACAACATGAACAGTCCATGCTATTAACACCCTCACTCAGATAAATAGTTCCCAAGGATCTCAACTAGAATAGAAGACATCTTACTTTACATCTATATATGTAAGAAAACACGGTTGCAGAAATAAAAGATGTTATATATATCATAATATTATGATTCGATTACAAAATTCTCATAACGAGTTCTTATTACAAGGTATTCATACAGACAAGAATATAATCTAATCTATGTAGGGACGCTTCCCTTTATCTACTCCAGATGTCCCAGGATTACCATCTAATACTGCAAAGGGAATAATTTGCAAGGGTGAGCTATGACATGCTCAGCAAGTTGTATATTTATAACAATATAGGATTTGAAGAATTATAACAATTCAAATTTTGACTGATAGTTGTTACCATTTCTGGATTTCTAATTCCAACTAGTTCTGGAATTTTTATCATTTCTGTCAGTCACAAAGACTTAGAAATTCTGTTCAGATATGAGATAGGGGATCGGCCTATTCAACATCCTAGGAGTATGTATATCACCTACAGTGCTCAATTACACTTACAATTTACTGTCAATATATTCATTGACTACACTTTTCTCCCTTACGGGATACTCAACTTCAGTATACGATTGCCTTACCAAAACAATTTGGCTTGACACAACAGTTTATGCTCAATAAACAATATCATATGAATAAATAATTCATTTCTTAGTCATGCTGGAACTATAGCAATAACTTTTCAATAATAGATAATTCAACATAGGTGTATTATATCAACAGTATAGCAAGATAGAATCTTGTTCAGTGAATAAACAGGGTTGATAAATTTTGCATAAGTAATAAATTGGGTATAGAAGACTTGCCTGAGCGTAGATCAGTCAAGTTATACTATTCAAACGTTATGAAGTACCTATGACGTTCAAGAATATAAATCTAACACGTTAGTATTGATAACAATACTCAAGTAAAACATTTATTTAATATCGGGTTAGATTTAATAGGGTTTGACTTTTAATACCTTTGATAAATGAACTAAATTTTATTTATAAAATTTGGTTATATTTTTAAATAATTTAATTATCCTTATAATATTTTTTTGAAGGTTTAAAGTATTTTTAAAATATTTATTTATCCTTTAAATGATTTTTAAACCATTTATTTCTATTTATAAATAATTTATATTTACTAAAATTTTATAAAAAACATTATTTAATATTATTAAATAATTTATAATCATTTATTATGATTTTTATTTCAATAATAATATTTTTACATAATTATTTAGTATTTAAAAGTAATTATTCTAATTACTTTATTAATAAGTTAATTATAAATAATATCTAAATAAAATAAAATAATTATTACATTTTTGTAGAAATATCAGAAATAATTTATAATAATTTAATATAATTTTTAAAACTGTTTTTATTAATTATTTCTAATTTTTATAATTTATTTCTAAAGAAAATAATTTATGTCTGTCGCTAAAGCTCTACAGTGACAGAAAGTGTCGCTATAGGTGTTCTTGAGTTTCTGGGCAGCCGTTGCTCGTGGTCGAGTGGCTAGTTTGACCATTAAATAACTCGGTTTTGGTAATGAGTTTCGGTCAGAGCAAGTATTGGTGTTATAGTACTCATGAAATAGTACAAGATCAAGCAATAAGCAGGCTTTAATCTACATCTAACAAGAAATTATAAAGCTTTAAAGTTACTGTCAGAGCTGTTCTTGGGTTTCTGGGTAACCCAGAACAGTGGTCAAGGCCGGTCAACGGTTTTGTGGATTGAATAACTTTGATTCGGTGTATTAGATGTATATTGTATTTGTTGTAACATGTAGTCTATATACAAGGGTACATATATATAACATTAACATGAACAAATCGTAATTCTAAGATCTCTATTTATGCCGGTCAAATTACGGCTAACAACTGTTCTTCGTGTTCTTCAGTTTTCTGGAAAACCCAGAAAACTTGGTCATGCTCGGTTAACTACTTTTGACAAATAATTCCGGTAATCCTATGAGTTGTTGGTTCGATTGAAGATCATAGATATGTATTATGTATACCAGAGTACCAATTTATAATAAAAACATAAACAATTAACAATCAGAAGATGATTAAATAGGTCGGTCAAAGTAGCCGGTTCAGCTGTTCTTGAGCTTTCTGGGTAACCCAGAAAATCAGCTTCCGTGAACGGTCAACCCACTTTGACTGATTATATCTTGGAATCTATGGTTCATCTTAGCCTGTTTTCTTTTCCAGATTAAAGACCTACTTACAGGCTACAAATATCAATCGATTAACAGACCAAAACATAAACACACATGGATCAAAAAGCCCTGACATTCGGCTGTCAGACCATTTTTTTTCAAAATTCCCAGATTTCATAACACGCTTAATTAAGGCATCTAGATGTTATGAAAACGTGTTCTACCACTCTAGCATACTTTCTAACATCCTAATACAATATTCTAAACATCTAAACAACAAATCTAACATAAGATCAAAGAGAAATTTATGAACTAGGGTTTGCACCTTTTCTTGAGAAATTTGTGATTCTAGCTTCTGATCTTGTTGCTGATAACACCTAGGCTTGATATGGTAGGTTTATAAGTGTATCTAGGCTTTGAGAATTCGTGGGTTTGCTCAGCCCTAAGGTTCCTATTTATAGAATTTTCCAACTTGGCTTTTTGGTCATTTTTTTACCTACTTGCCTCTATAAAGATCAGATCTATGACTCTTCTGATGCTTGGGAGTTTGGAAGCATGTCATGTGATGTTTTGAAACTTGTAATGGTGACTCCCAACCTACTTGTGAGCTAGTTGATTAAGTTAGTAGCTTAATTAGGCTTAAATCTTCACTAATCTTGATTAGGGTTTTGTTTCTAATGATTAGGAATGTTAAGTAATGTTAATTAGTACCTAATAGAAGTTTACTAACCATGATTAAGTGTTAACATAAGCTAATTAGAGTTAGATTAGCTAATTAGGGTTTATTAGGGTTAGGTTTATGCTAATTATGGTTAGGGTTTTGCTAATTAGAGTTAACTCACTAATCCTGACAAGCACGACAAAGCGTTTTGTCAGTGTAAGCACGACAAAGTAACTTGTCAAAATAATTTTACCGAAAAGTCCGATTATGGAAAAAAATTTAAGCACGAGGTGTCAAGCGTGACGTTTTTCGGATAAAAATTTATTCGATCAATTTTGTCAAACCAAGTATATAATAACACGTAACACATTCAGAACAGAGAAATTTTATTTATATAACGGGATTTATACATACGAGTCTTATTAGGGATTTGGGTTTTTACAACACGTAACAACACATGATCTCCAACATTGAATTTCACGTCCTTTCGATGAAGATCAACATAACTCTTTCGTCGATCTTGTGAGGTTTTTATACGTTGTCGGATCATTTGAATCATTTCTGTAGTCATGCGTACCAATTCTGGTCCTAACAACGTTGCTTCACCCACCTCGTCCCAGCATACTGGAGAACGACACTTGCGTCCATACAACGCCTCGAATGGAGCCATGCATATACCTGCTTGATAACTGTTGTTGTAGGAGAATTCCACCAATGGAAAGCACTTGTCCCAACTTCCTTTGAAGTCAAGGACATAAAGTCTTAATAGATCTTCAAGAGTTTGAATAGTCCTCTTCGAATGCCCGTCCGTTTGAGGATGATATGCCGAACTAAATCGTAAATCCATGCCAATAGCTTTCTGCAAACTGACCCAAAATCGTGAAGTGAATCTTAGGTCTCGATCAGAAACTATGGATACTGGCATACCATGCAGTCTTACAATCTCATTTATGTATATACGAGCAAGATGTTCAAGTGAATAAATCTCTCGTATAGGTAAGAAATGAGCAGATTTGGTCAATCTATCGACAATGACCCAAATTGCATATATGCCTTGAGAAACCTTGAGAAGACCAGTAACGAAGTCAATGGTAGTGTGCTCCCACTTCCATTCTGGAATTTCAAGTGGTTGCAATGGACCTTTTGGCACTTGATGCTCCGCCTTGACTCTTTGACAAGTTAGACACCTTGAGATAAACTCCGCTATCTCTCTCTTCATATTGCTCCACCAAAATGTATGTCAAAAATCATGATACATTTTGGTAATTCCAGGATGGATTGCAAACGGTGTGTTGTGCGCCTCCATCATGATTTTATACTTTAAATCAGAGTCGTTAGGAACACAAAGTCTGAAGTTGACTCGAAGTATTCCTTCTTCATCGATTCTTGCTTCCGGAATAGCACATTCTTGTACGTTCTTCCTCATACGCATCAGTTCCAGGTCTGTAGCTTGAGCAGCTTTAACTTTATCGATTAAAGTTGGTTCTACTCGTATATTTGCCATCATCACGTGGATCCCTGGAGTCTTTAACTCTATCTCCATCCTTTATAGTCATACAAAATTAGCCTTTGTGTTGACAATATCGCACTCGTACCCGCATATGATCTTCCACTCAATGCGTCAGCTACCACATTATCTTTTCAAGGATGGTATTGAATGGTATGATCGTAATCTTTCAACAGCTCGAGCCAACATCGTTGTCGCATGTTGAGTTCTTTTTGGGTAAAGAAATATTTGATACTTTTATGATCTATATAGATCTCCACCTTCTCCCCATACAGGTAATTCCTCCAGATCTTTAACGCAAAAATGACTGTTGCCAACTCTAGATTATGAATAGGATAATTCCATTCATATTATTTGAGTTGTTGTGAGGCATAGGCTATGAATTTCCCATGTTTCATGAGAACATATCCTAACCCTCTGCCTGAAGCATCCCTGTAGATGACAAATCCCTCCGATCCAGATGGTATTGTCAGAACAGGTGCTGAAATGAGTCTCCTCTTGAGTTCTTGAAAACTCTTCTCACATTCCTCGCTCCAACTGAATTTTTTATCTTTTCAAGTTAGCTGAGTTAATGGAGTACCGATTCGAGAAAATCCTTCCATGAATCTCTAATAATAACCAGCTAAGCCCAGAAAGCTACGTACTTCGGTCACTGACTTAGGTTGTTCATAGCTTTGTATTGCTTCAATCTTCGATGGGTCAACAAATATTTTGTGATTTGATATCACGTGCCCAAGGAATGCTATTTTCTCAAGCCAAAACTCATATTTCTTCAACTTGGCGTAAAGCTTGTTTTCACGAAGCTTTTGAAGTATCAGCCTCAAGTGTTACTCATGGTCTTCACGGCTTTCGAAGTAAATGAGGATTTCATCAATAAAGACGACCACAAAGTGATCCAAATATTCCCTGAATACTGTAGACACTCGAAATTTTCTGTACTACTGTTACTAACATTGTAGGAGGACCGATTCGTCTTTTAAGAGAGAACCCTGAAAGACAATCCAAATCCATATTGGATACTACCGAAAGTTCAGCATCAACCCTAGATCGTAATCTGGGAGTAACGGTTTCAACCTCGGATCTAACCCCGAGACCTGCAGATACAATACCGGAACACACACCGGAGAAGACCGATTAATCTCGGAGATAACCCCCGAGGTATCCAGTCTCAGTCCCAACCATGGGAATAGCCACCAACCTTGGCGATAACCCCAAGGAATGCAGTTTCGGCATTAACCCCAGAAATGCTTGTTACAAGTGCTATCAGCTTCAATCTCGTCACTCATAACGAGATACACTGTACCAACCCGGCAATCACCTCGGGAAGACAGGCACACCTCAAAGATGACAATGAGGACCTTCAACAAATGCAGCAGTCCAATCTCAGCGAAGTCTGAGCAACGTCTGCTTATCGGCCCAATCCGACAGTAATAACGGTGAGGGGAAACATCGCCATCTCGTCCAACATGATGCCACGTCTCGTCTCTATGCAACAATGTCCCACAAGGCTAACCAATCCCAAGTGACAATTGTGCGGGGTAACGGATGAAAGTTGAAGCTTGAAGACCGGAGGGCATCGTCCCATCTTCAAAGACTTCGTACAAACTCTAATCTCATGCCATCGTACAACTCTCGACAACAGCGGTCCAAAATAGGTCCTGAATACCTCAAAACGGATGCCCGGATTGCACTTCTCAAAATCCGAGTGGACATTACATTGTCTGAGTGCACGTACTTCGAGACGACTCGACCCGCCTCTGGTACACCTGCAGCACCCTTTGCCTATAAATAAGAGGCTTGGGGTGCTGATTTTTAAGAGAAAAAAGACGGGGAAACCCTGCACAATTTGCTCTGCACTCGCCATACAGTGTATTTTCCCACTTTCAAACACATGTGAGCTCATATATAGCCTCTTTTGTACCCACAAAAGTCTAGTGTTTACCCACTCTAAAGATATAGAAGCCCTTTTTATCAGTCAGCTGTAAGCCTTCTAACACACTTTAGAGTCTTTTTCTTCATCTTTGCACACACGCTTCTACACGTTGAGAGTCGTGTTGCTTGCTTTTGCTCGGACTTTGGTCCGTGATTTCCTTCCAGTCTGTATATATATATTATATATATATATATATATCTATATTTATATATATATATATATCAACTGTGAGTCGGACTTTGTTCGATGAGCCTAGACTTCGGTCTGGAGCGTTTACTGCTTTAATATATATATATATATATATATATATATATATATATATATATATATATATATATATATATATATATATATACTTATATATATCAACTGTGTGTCGGACTTTGTTCGATGAGCCTAGACTTCGGTCTGGTGCGTTTATTCGCTTTTATATATATATATATATATACTTATATATATCAACTGTGTGTCGGACTTTGTTCGATGAGCCTAGACTTCGGTCTGGTGCATTTACTCGCTTTTATATATATATATATATATATATATATATATATATATATATTATAAAGCGATAAACGCACCGGATGTAAAATCCAGGCTCATCGTTATATATATATATATATATATATATATATATATATATATATATATATATATATATATATATATTTATTTATTTTGTCCTGCCTGGAGTTTCCTTCGTGGCAGTTGATCGCATTTACAGCTTTCTTTACATTTCGTCCTGCCTGGAGTTTACTTCGTGGCAGCTGACCGCATTTACAGCTTTATTTACATTCTGTCCCGCCTGAAGTTTCCGTCGTGGCGGTTGACCGTATCTACAGCTTTATTTATATTTCTGATCCCCCATGGAGATACTTCGTGGTTGGTGATCCTGTCTGTATATATATATATTTACCGCTTGTATATATATACCTGCTTATTGCTTTTATACAAATTGCCATATTTTGTGCGCCTAGGAATCATGTGATCACAGATTCATCCCATTGGATCTAGATTCGATTCCCGTGATGGACATTTTCAGCTGTAAGCAGCTTGTAAATTATTCTGCGATGTCTGAATTTCCTCAGATGGTTTTCAAACCCACGAGGAAGTCGGCATTATTTTTGTGTGTGTGTGTGTGTGTGTGTGTATATATATATATATATATATATATATATATATATATATATATATTGTTTTTCGTACGGATGCCTCGCATTCGTCAAATAAAATCAATTCAGCCGCTCACTTAATAAAAATGGAAGTGTAAAAGGTCTCAATTCCTATTGAGTATCAGGGTTTGAAAAACCTCTTTTATAAAACGTCATTGCCATATCTTGCTAAAAACTGAATTTTTACATAAATTCAAATCCTGTGTATATAGGTTCGAAAGAGGCCTCGCATAACTTTCATATAAACAACACATTAACCTACACACACACACACTCAGATAATAGTTTCTTGAAAAGAGGTGGTCACCGTGGTAACACGGATGTCGGGGGGTGCCTAACACCTTCCCCCTGCATAACCAAGTCCCCGGACCCTAAAATGAATCTCGGTTTCGTCGACCCGTATATCAGTGTCACATCACTGGGTCAATGTGCAAACCTTTTATCGGTTGTGTTGGTACAACCATTTAAAAAACCAACTGGCGACTCTTAACAGTCCCATCGTCGACATTATACATGTCGGACCTTTTTCACTTGTTTTTTCAAACAAATCTCACCTAAAATGAGAACACCAAAGAACAAGTAACGGAAAGGAACACCCAAAAATCCCGACGTCGACAGGTGGTGACTCTGCTGGGGACACCAGTAAGAGGACTAAAGCCACTACTACAATCTTTTCAATATTGATTATATGCTTGTGTGTGGATGTTGCATTTACATTGAATGAATGTGTACGAATGCATGTCTTGTTTGAGCTTAGTGCTTCGCATCATATCTGCGTGTGATGTTAGTGCTTCGCACTATAAACTGCTTATGATATTAGTGCTTCGCACATGTCATCATTTCATACGGTGAGACGCGATGTATGTGAATGTATGTTGTGTGGTCCCTCCACCAGGAGGCTATCCCGTCGGTGTTTGATTACTGGACTCGTGAGAAGACTAATTCTCCGAGGCTCAGGAAAGGCACCACCCAAATTCGCTCCAGTTGAAAGACCGGATTAACTTCCCGTCTAGTAGATTGCGATGATTTGGGAACCTTCATGCCAAAAAGCCGCGAGAGTAACCTAAGATAGGTCAGTCTTTGATAAACCCAAAATGAAGGAAAGTCTCTTCATGCTCTCATTTCAAATTACTTGTAAACACAATTACTTGTAATTTCATTCCATATCTATCTCCATGTAATGAGAAATATGAAGCAATATGTCCACATACATGCTACGAACAGCTGACACCCGTTTTGCAGGATAAAATTCCTAAAATGGACACATCACATAGCATGTCATTATACACCTTCCCTAAGGACTAAACTATGCCAGTCTTTCGCAGGGAATCAATCAGACCTACTACCCGATCAAAGTCCAAAAAGGCAACAAGCCTACAGTCAATCATGTCGTCATCCGACCAGACTGAAATTAATCCAGTTTCTCGCAAAGAATTCGATGGGTTAAGCAAACAGATTACAGATTTGGTTGTTCTATTAAAAGAATTACACCAGTCTACACAGGGTCAGAAAATATCCGTACATACTGAGTCCTCCACACAAGGAGGAATTCCGGTCATTACCATACCAGAGCCACAGTTGGATACGACCAACAGAACTCATGATGCTGCCCATTCCACTAGAGATCCAGACAATGGTGACATCAAAAAGAAAGTCCTCCAAATGGAAGAGACCCTTCGCGCTATCAAAGGAATTGGAACACACGGGAGTGTTTCATATGCTGATCTGTGTATTTTTCCTGGTGTTCACTATCCAGAAAAATTTAAAACTCCTGACTTTGAAAAATATGACGGGTTAGGGGATCCTTATACACATTTAAAAGTCTTTATTAGAGAACTAGGATCCTATGCAGAGGATGAAAAACTCAGAATGCAATTGTTCCAAAAGAGTCTAACTGGAGAAGCCCATTCGTGGTACACAAGATTAGACAAATCCAAAATCCACAGCTGGGAAGAGCTAGCACATGCCTTCCTCACTCAATACAGTTTTCAAACTCAAATGGCTCCTGATCGGTATCAAATTACCAAGATCAAGAAACAGTCTAACGAGTCTTTCAGAGAGTATGCTCAAAGGTGGAGACGCCTGGCTGCCCAAGTTAGTCCTGCCATGTCAGAATCAGAAATGGTCATGACATTCACAGACATACAAGAAGCTCCCTTCTATGAGAGAGTTTTAGCATGCATCGGCAAACCATTTTCTGAAATGGTTAAACATGGGGAGATGGCTGAAATGGGGTTGTAGTCAGGAAAGATTCAAGACCTAGTCACACTCAAAGCTGTTGCTGATCACATCCAATATGGAAATTATGTGAACAACCCCCGGAGGGTCCATAAAAAGAAAGAGGAAGATGTTTCCCTGATACTACAGGGACAAAAAGGCAATCAAAGTATGCCTATTCAAAGGAGAAACTACACTCCCTTTCCAGCACAGTCTGCAAACCCTTCAGTACCAAAAGGTGGAGACGTCAAACGCCATCGAGTGTTTACACCCTTAGGGGAAACCCTCGAGAACATTCTTAATCTTCTGACAACACAAAGAAAATTACGCATCTTCTTCCACCAGCCAGCCCTAATGGACGAGGTTTCAACGCTGCTAGGAAATGTGCTTATCATGCCGGGGCACCTGGACATGATACTCAGGATTATTGGGCCTTGAAACACAAGATCAAGGACCTAATAGATAATGGAGAGATCGTAGTCACCAAACCCGATCAGCCTCACGTACAAGACAACCCTCTTCCTCAACACAAAGAAGAAGAGGTCAACATGATTAATTGGAGCAGTGGACAGAGTTCTAACTTCAGCTGTGATTCCCCCCAGACCATCAAAGACGGTGATGACAGATGGGATTATGCTAAGTTCCAGTTCACAATGGAACGAAAGATCAAAGCTCTTGGCAAACAAATTGAGCAATTGGCGGAACTGGTGACTTATCAGCATCAAGTGACTTGACAATTAATCAGCCAGGAGCATGCCAGTCTCCAACCAATCGTCATGAATATTCCCTCGTCCCTTTCAGAAAATGAAATGCTGGAAGATAAAGTGACGAAGAGAGCAAATGCCAAAGCCCGTCGGGATTTCGCCAACAAATGGGAATTCACCTATTTGGGCCAACCCATGGAGGAAATCCTTCACATGTTAATCAATGAAGGAAGGATCAGTTCCCTTCTACCTCCAATCAACCCCCATTCGGGACGGTACAACTCTGATGGAGTATGTCAATACCACTCCCAGTCTTGCGGTCACAGCACAGAAGAATGCTGGGCGCTCCGCCACCTTATTCAAAATCTAATCGACAGTGGAGTACTACGCTTAGCAGATAACGACATTGTGTTACGAGCAAGTGAGAATGCAGGCCCTACCAAGTGGAAAAGTGTGGTAGCAGTTATATCTACTGAAGGTGAAGGGATTAATACTGTTCTCACAACACCGATAATTCAGCTCAAAGAAGGAAGCAATCCTTTGAAAGTGGCTGCTCCCGAGCCAATCAACTTGTCATGCAGAGCACAATATCCTATTGTTAGCTTGCGCAAGGTTCCATGGAATTATGGAGAAAGTGAAGGATCCACCTCACATACCACTGCTACAGTGTCGAAGGAAAATCCACTGTATCTTCCCCATCGGGCGATGAACCCCACCACCAAATCAAAGGGGAAAATACCCATGGAGAAGATTGAAAAATTTCTCCGCGCTGCGGGTCATAACGAAGCCTCGGTGGTTTTAAGCTTGAAGGAAGCTCCACCACAAATATCAATTTTGGACTTGGTCCTAACTTCCGAGAATCACCGGAAGGTCTTGTTAAAGGTTTTGGAAGAAGCCTATCTTCCGACATCAGTGGATACAGAAAAGTTTCAACATATGGTTGATCACATTTTCAACAACAATGTGATATCCTTCACTGATGATGACATACCATCTGAATGGACCGGTCATTGCAAACCGTTGCACATTGCGGTCTTGTCCTCCGGATATATGGTAGTTGGAGTCTTAATAGATGGAGGTTCCTCTCTGAATATCTGCCCGTATGCCACCTTGGTGAAGATGAATATCAATCTCAACCGAATTCGGAGTAGCCATACTATCATCAAAGCTTTTGATGGAGCCCGCCGTAACTCGGTTAGAGTAATTGAGCTGTCAATCGAAATTGGCCCTCATACATTTTGCGTATCCTTCCATGTGCTCAAGATAGATTCGGGATACAACTTGCTCTTGGGACGACTATGGATCCACATGGCAGGGGCAGTCCCCTCCACCCTTCACCAACAACTGAAGTACATTATCAGCAATAGCCTGGTCACGGTCAACGCTGAACTAGAGATTCCTCAGCACGGGGACATTCTGTTCATCAATGCCAATGCAGACGTAGAACCAGTCAGTTTTCATGCTTTGGAAATAAACAACACCCAATACCACGCTATTGGAGCACCATTGCCCGAACCCCACATTTCTGCTGAGGTGATGTCAGCCACTCAAGAAATGATGTCGTTGGGACATAAGCCAGGACAAGGGTTGGGTAAAGACGGCCAGGGTATCCAGTACCCCATTCGATTAACCAAGCAAGTTGGAACAGCTGGACTAGGCTATTCTGCCAGCTCTGGTCATAGGAATCCTCATAAGCATCAGCAGATTCCTTTGGCTTCAACCATGTGGCGTTTGGCTTCGCCTTCAAACTCCGAGTCTGCACAACCTCCAGTAAAGGTGCCAGCCAATGTCATGGCCATGTAATTTCCTAAGCCAAAACCGGTGGAGGAAAAGAAAATCGTTATTCCAAATCCCGTAATCGAAGAAGAGGAGCAGAGAATCAAGGAAAACGTTGTCTGAATAATGTCGAGCATGTGCATCATCGTCCATGATGAGCATACCAACAGATACACCCCAGACGATGATTACCCTGACGTAATGGCCATCATTCGGGACAGAGAGGATGATGACAATCCCTCCATCACTGCGATCCACCCGGACTTTACCCTTACCAATTGGAACAGCATTCCTTGCTTTGGTCGACAAGGGTAAAGCGGGCAGAAATTCTTTTCTGCCCTGTAGATACAATAACTGGTTACCTTTCTGTACAGTATTAGCAGTTTATTTTGCCAATATATGCTAACACTGTGTATGATCAACGCATTTCATATATACTAAGTAAAAGCATATTTTGTTTCAGGACTCTAAATTTAGATGTGCCTGTATTCGCGGATACGATGCCTTTCCTACACAAGGATTGTACCTTTGATGTAGAGATGAATTCAGCCTTGATGGATATCCAGGATGACATTGAGGTGCCTCCAGAAATTCAAGAATGGGTCAGAGACAAACCCAAACCCAACCTTGATCAAACCACTTCTTTCAATCTCGGAACCTTAGAAAGCCCTAAGTTAATCTAGATTGGTTCAGACCTTACCCTAAACCAACGGAATGACATGGTTACGCTATTAACTCAATTTCTGGATGTGTTTACATGGTCTCATGAAGACATGGTAAGTTTGTCCACTGACATTGTCCTTCATCGCCTTCCCATTAAAGAGGGATTTAAGCCAGTCAAGCAAAAGCTCAGGCGATTGAAACCTGAATGGAGTTTAAAGGTGAAAGAAGAAATTGTGAAACAATTTCAAGCCGGCATCATCATGGTGTCTACATATCCTGAATGGATATCCAACATCGTGCCCGTACCTAAACCTGGAGGGAAGGTGCGAGTTTGCGTGGATTATCGGGACTTGAATAAAGCTTGCTTAAAAGACAGCTTTCCCGTGCCATTTATCCAGATTCTCATTGATAATACTGCTCAATACGACATGTACTCCTTTGCTGATTGCTTTGCGGGGTACCATCATATCATGGTTACCGAGGAAGATCGTGAGAAGACTGCTTTTATCACTCCTTGGGGAACTTTTTGCTATAGACGGTTGCCATTCGGCTTCATCAATGCCGGAGCTACCTATCAACGAGCTATGATGGCTCTTTTCCGCGACTTAATGCATAAAGAGATTGAGATCTACGTGGATGACATCATTGTCAAGTCCCGGAAGGAGGATGACCATCTAGACCATCTCAGAAAGTTGTTCAACAGGTTGCGTAAGTACAACTTGAAGTTGAATCCAGCTAAGTGCGCCTTTGGCGTCAAGTCAGGCAAGTTGCTAGGATTTCTAGTCAGCCACAAAGGTATTGAGCTGGATCCTACCAAAATCCAAGCCATCACAGAAATGCCCATTTCCCAGATAGAGAAGGAAATACGTGGATTTTTGGGAAGGATCAACTTCATCAGCAGGTTTATCTCCCAACTCACGGCAACCTGTGAGCCAATCTTCAAGTTATTAAGGAAGAACTCCTCCATGAAATGGAATAATGAGTGCCAGAATGCCTTCCTTACAATCAAGAAACAACTGGTCAAAGCTCCTATCTTGGTACCGCCCAGGGATGAAGTTCCCATGTTCATGTACCTGTCCATAAGTGACAATGCCATGGGCTGTGTGCTGGGACAGAAAGACGATAGAGGCCAAGAACGAGCTATCCATTACCTCAGCAAAAGGTTCAGCAGCAGTGAGCATAAGTACACTCTGATCGAGAAGACGTGTTGTGCTTTAGCATGGGCTTCCATGAGGTTACAGCATTACCTCCATGGTCACACAACCCATCTCATATCTCGCGTGGACCCTCTCAAGTACGTGTTCAACAAACCCATGTTGAACTGCCGGCTGTCCAGATGGCAGTTGATCCTACAACAATTTGACATTGTATATGTGACTCAAAAGTCCATCAAAGGTCAAGGAATCGCAGATCAACTAGCCACCGCACCTTCAGGGGATTTCAAACCCTTGGAAACATATTTCCCCAATGAAGGAGTAATGACAGTACAGCGACACCATCTGTACAATACACGCCAATTATGGAAGATGTATTTTGATGGAGCTGTTAACATAGAAGGTTTTAGAGCTGGAGCAATTTTAGTATCCGATACGGGGGAGCAGTATCCCGTTGTCGTCAAATTACAGTTTGTCAGCACCAACAATACGACTGAATATGAAGGCTGTCTCATGGGGCTAAAACTTGCACGTTCAATGGGCATCAGGCGGTTAACTGTCCTTGGAGATTCGGAGTTGGTAATCAGACAATCCACCAGAGTTTATCAAAACAAGGAACTACATTTGATGCCTTACCATCGGCAGATTTTGAAGATGGCTTTGGAGTTCGAAGAAATCTCCTTTCTACACATTCCTCGTAATAGAAATGATTTCACGGACGCATTAGTAACTTTGGCCTCCTTGATTCGCATATCAGACAAGGAACACTTGCCAAGCGTCACAATTTCCCTGCACAAGGCCCCAGCCTATGGGAATTACATTGGAGAAGTATCGAATGAGCTACCTCCCATCCAACCTCCTTGGTATCAGCATATCAAGGAATATTTGTGAGATGGATCTACACCCGCTGAGGCAAGCCTGACTGAGAAAAGGCGAATCCATCGACTTGCTATGAAGTTCTACTTGAGTGGAGATGCACTCTATAAAAGAGATGCAGGACTAGGTCTCCTCAGGTGTCTAGACAAAGATCAAGCCCAAAGGCTTATGGATGAAATCCATGGCGGAGTCTGTGGCCCCCACATGTGTGGCCCCCTCCTTGTCAAGAAAGTCCTCAGGACGGGACATTATTGGCTATCTCTCAAGGCTGATTGCCATGACCACGTCAAAAGATGCTATCAGTGCCAGATTCATTGGAATGCTATACACGCCCCTCCACGGGAGCTCCACAATATGAGTTCGCCTTGGCCCTTCTCAATATGGGGAATGGTCGTTATTGGGCCCATTGAGCCTAAAGCCATTAATGGTCACCGATTTATCTTCACCATGATCGACTACTTCACCAAGTGGGTAGAAGCAGCCTCCTTCCCCAGGGTCACTAAAGAAGTCATCATTGCTTTCATCAGAAACAATGTCGTTTGTCGATACGGACAACCAGAGGTGATTGTGTCAGATAATGCCAAAAACCTCAACAACAAAATGATGAAGGAGTTATACAGTAAATTCCACATCAAACATCTTAACTCTGTCATCTATCGTCCGAAGATGAACGGTGCTGTTGAAGCGGCTAACAAAAATATCAAGAAGATTATGCAAAAGATATCAGCCAACCACAAAGATTGGCCTGACCTATTGCCTCTGACTCTGTTAGCCTACAGGACCACAATGTGTACTTCAACTAGGGCAACCCCCTACGCTTTAACCTATGGGATGGAAGAACTGCTCCCCATAGAAGTTGAGATGGAATCTCTCAAAGTGTTGATCGACGCTCAGCTGGATGAAAATTAATGGGTATAAGACAGGTATCACCAATTGTCTCTGATAGACGAAAGGCGAACCACGGCTATCTTCCATGGTCAGCTATACCAGCAAAGGATCGCCAGATCCTATAATAAAAAAGTCCGGCTACGGTAATTTAAACAACATAACTTGGTTCTGAAGAAGATTCTTGACAATCAAGATCAGGCCAAAGGAAAATTCGCTCCTAACTGGGAAGGCCCGTTTATTGTCAAAGAAGTATTAACAGGAGGCGCTCTCAGATTACAAGAAATGGACGGCGATGAATTTCCACAACTCATCAACTCAGACACCGTGAAACGGTATTATGTCTGAAGTAACCAGCAAACACCCTGGTGCGTCATCATCAGGTCACCAGTCATTCCGGTTCTTTAACCCTTTTACCACATACAACTTTTCTACATTTTGCCCCTCAGGGAAACGTACTCTTCAAGCCAGTAGCCTGGCTTTCTCTTTTGCACTCATAGGTCATCCCACCGTGGATCGAACCTCTCGCACTTGCAGTTTGGCTACCCATACATGGGATCAAACTTCTCGTACCTGCAGTTTATCCTCAACCTAGGATTAAACTTTCTCCTCCCCGCACTCTGACCTGTACATGGGATTACGCTTTCTCTTCTCGCCCTGAGGGGTGAACTACGTCGACCTGATCTCCTCTTCAATAGGAGTACGTAGGCAACCATGTTACATGGCCCGGTCGCAATAAAACAAAAACAACAAAAATATTTCTACCCTCTCTTCCTTACAAAAGTAAAAATAACCAAAAACATTCCTACACCATATCAGCCATATACAGCGTTGAACCTCTTACACCAGGTTCGAACTACGCAGACCTGATCTCCTCTTCAATAGGAGTACGTAGGCAGCCATTCATGGTGCGGTCTCACCCCCTACCAAAATACAAACCATTGTCAGCGGGTATTGGGATTCTCTTTCAATCCACTACATTTCATTCGGCTTCAGACCAAAGGGATGGAACTTCCTGAACTCCTCCCAAATAGGAGATTCGGTGACCATCTAAGTTGGGGTCATACCTCGAAGAGCAATACTAAACCATAAGAGGTGGAATTAACTAGGCTTCTCCTTAATAGAAGTACTGGCGACCATCTGTGGTACGGTCAATCTCAGAGAGGAAAGCCACATTCCTCCCCACATTTCCATTCAGAAACAAGTCCCAAGACACCAAAGATGGTAGGGATATACATAGATCGATGATTCATTCTGAACTATCCAGAGATAGCTCAATGTCCATCCACCAAGGAAGAATTCAGAATTCATCAAGATCACAAGCCCTGAAGCAGCAGGCAAAATATCAACCAAATAGCGAGGCATATCTAAAAGGGGAGTGATCCAAAAATATATTTCCCTGTCGTATATAATGTTGATTAATATATATACAATGTGAACTGTACATGACAAAATGGCTAAGCTAGTCTGTGCAGGTAAATACAAGATCATCTACGAATCAGGGTACATGCGAGCTAGCAAAGCCAACATGGCATCCCTCTCAGATGAAGGAGGTAAAGATGTAGTCTCCTGGATAAGAATATCCACACGACCTAACAGATCTGTAGCCATCTGCATGATGACTATATGCTCATCAATATAAGCACTCATCTCTGCGATCATACCAGTGGTAAGGGACCTCGCTGCAGTAGTATCTGTGACAGCCACATCCCGGGCAGATATAGTAATATCCCACTCAACTACCACTGCGTCTCTGTCTGACCTGGCCTGATCCCGCTCAACAACAGCAGCATCTCTACGAGCTAATGCATCGTCTCTCTCTAATAGGGCAGCGTCCCTCACATCAAGAGTAGTTGACATCATAGATCGAATCTGGTCTCTCTCAAAGGTCATCAGATGAAGACTCTGCTCTAAGTACTATGCCGAGTGCTGGATCACAAAAGTACTGGTACTAGGAGAATTCGGAAGAAATGCTGGCAACCCAACAGCGGTATTTTCCTCGATGTAGGTATCAATGTCCTCTATAGGCTCTACATCGTCTAACTCAACCTCCAGTACTGCAAATATTGCTGCAGCCGATAAAACCTCCATCTCCATCCACGCGGAGTACTCTGCTGTATAACCGGGACTACTGGCAGGAAAAGTAGCTAGCTCACGCTGATCCCAGCAAGCATATGCACGAGATCGGTCCTCGGCTGAGAGGTATCGGGAAGCTGAGCGCTGACCTGCCGCCCCCTCGAAAGGATGAAAATCCTGGAACTGGGCAAACTACGACATCACGGCCAATGGATGATAAGTCGTCATGCCTCTTAAGCTAGCCAAAGGTAGGAAATCCATGCCCGGAGCATGAGTAATGAAGCTGTATGGTGAGCAAAGCCCCGAGCACAGCAATATGCCAAATGGATCTCGGATATCTGCCAAAAATACGGACCAGGACTGAGCATCTACACACTCCGATGGCTGAAAGGAATACGACATAGCCACCTCATGGGAGTCCTCGACGGGGGTTACAACGTGAGTCCCCGACGGGGGTTACAACGTGAGTCCCCGATGGGGGTTACAACGTGAGTCCCCGACGGGGGTTACAACGTGAGTCCCCGACGTGGGTTACAACGTAGATCCCCGGTGGGGGTTACAACACGTTCATCTGTGGACGATTCTATCAACGAAGGTCAAGCAGCCTTGACATTATTTCAGCCGATGGCAAGTAAACCCATCGAAGCATTGAGAACCGTTTGATAGTTGCGTATGTACTCATGCGTCCCCAGTAGATCCCCGGTGGGGGTTACAACACGTTCATCCGTTGACAACTCTATCAACGAAGGTCAAGCAACCTTGACAACATTTCAGCCGATAGCGTTTAAACCTGTCAGAGCTATAGAGTTGTTCGAGGTTCTCATACCCAGCTGCTCATATTCCCCAGCGGATCCCCGGCGGGGGTCACAACGCAATGCTCCGGTAATCTACACATCAGCGAAGGTCAAGTAACCTTGACGATCTCCTCACAGAGTTTCAGCCGTTGATTCACACGTCAACGAAGGTCAGGCATCCCTGACAGCATTTGTTGTTGGCAGTAAATCCAACAGAATCATGACATATTCTGGCGATAATAACCAGGAGAGGTCAACATTATCCAAGAGGATAGATGATGGAATATGTTATACATATCCTCAAGTAGATCAATCTTTATCCCCACAGATCTCTTACACATAAGAGATACCCCTTCAGCATCAAGTCGTTATCAAGAACACAGGAATTTGGTGATAAGTCCAACACCAATATCCTAACAGATTCGGCTTGCACATCAGATCTGGTTGGTATTGCCAATCCCCAGTTAAAGCAATAGGGAACCAGCAATCATCCCCAGCATGTTAGGCCACAACCCCGTACACATGCATCATACATTTGCATCATGTGGCTACCCTTAGCACCATGTTTATCTTGTTGCGTTTCAAGTGTCTAGGATTCTTTATCCTACCCATGCATCGCCATGCATGAGTATGATAAAGAGGGGCATCTGTAGACACGCGAAATTTTCTGTACTACTGTTACTAACATTGCAGGAGGACGGATTTGTCTTTTAAGAGAGAACTCTGAAAGACAATCCAAATCCATACCGGATACTACCGGAAGTTCAGCATCAACCCCGGATCGCAATCTGGGAGTAACGGTTTCAACCTCGGATCTAACCCCGAGACCTGCAGATACAATACCGGAACACACACCGGAGAAGACCGATTAATCTTGGAGATAACCCCCGAGGTATCCAGTCTCAGTCCCAACCATGGGAATAGCCACCAACCTTGGCGATAATCCCAAGGAATGCAGTTTCGGCATTAACCCCGGAAATGCTTGTTACAAGTGCTATCAGCTTCAATCTCAGCACTCACAACGAGATACACTGTACCAACCCGGCAATCACCTCGGGAAGACAGGCACACCTCAAAGATGACAATGAGGACCTTCAACAAATGTAGCAGTCTAATCTCAGCGAAGTCTGAGCAACGTCTGCTTATCGGCCCAATCCGGCAGTAACACCGGTGAGGCATGAGTATCCTAATTCCTGTGTTCGTTATCAAGAACACAGGAATTTGGTGATAAGTCCAACACCAATATCCTAACAGATTCGGCTTGCACATCAGATCTGGTTGGTATTGCCAATCCCCAGTTAAAGCAACAGGGAACCAGCAATCATCCCCAGCATGTTAGGCCACAACCCCGTACACATGCATCATACATTTGCATCATGTGGCTACCCTTAGCACCATGTTTATCTTGTTGCGTTTCAAGTGTCTAGGATTCTTTATCCTACCCATGCATCACCATGCATGAGTATGATAAAGAGGGGCATCTGTAGACACGCGAAATTTTCTGTACTACTGTTACTAACATTGCAGGAGGATAGATTCGTCTTTTAAGAGAGAACCCTGAAAGACAATCCAAATCCATACCGGATACTACCGGAAGTTCAGCATCAACCCCGGATCGTAATCTGGGAGTAACAGTTTCAACCTCGGATCTAACCCCGAGACCTGCAGATACAATACCGGAACACACACCGGAGAAGACCGATTAATCTCGGAGATAACCCCCGAGGTATCCAGTCTCAGTCCCAACCATGGGAATAGCCACCAACCTTGGCGATAACCCCAAGGAATGCAGTTTCAGCATTAACCCCGAAAATGCTTGTTACAAGTGCTATTAGCTTCAATCTCGGCACTCACAACGAGATACACTGTACCAACCCGGCAATCACCTCGGGAAGACAGGCACATCTCAAAGATGACAATGAGGACCTTCAACAAATGCAGTAGTCCAATCTCAGCGAAGTCTGAGCAACGTCTGCTTATCAGCCCAATCCAGCAGTAACACCGGTGAGGGGCAACATCGCTATCTCGTCCAACACGATGCCACGTCTCATCTCTACACAACAATGTCCCACAAGGCTAACCAATCCCGAGTGACTATTGTGCGGGGTAACGGATGAAAGTTGAAGCTTGAAGACCGGAGGGCATCGTCCCATCTTCAAAGACTTCGTACAAACTCTAATCACATGCCATCGTACAACTCTCGACAACGGCGGTCTGAAATAGGTCCTGAATACCTCAAAACGGATGCCCGAATTGCACTTCTCAAAATTCGAGTGGATATTACATTGCCTGAGTGCACGTACTTCGAGACGACCCGACCCGACCCGACAGAACAGGGCTGACCCGACCCGCCTCTGGTACACCTGCGGCACCCTTTTCCTATAAATAAGAGGCTTGGGGTGCTGATTTTTAAGAGAAAAAAGACGGGAAAACCCTGCACAATTTGCTCTACACTCGCCATACAGTGTATTTTCCCACTTTCAAACACCTGTGAGCTCATATATAGCCTCTTTTGTACCCATAATAGTCCAGTGTTTACCCACTCTAAAGATATAGAAACCCTTTTTATCAGTCAGCTGTAAGCCTTCGCACACACTTTAGAATCTTTCTCTTCATCTTTGCACACACCCTTCTACACGTTGAGAGTCGTGTTGCTTACAGTCTGTATATATATATTATATATATCTATATTTATATATATATTGACTAACATTATCGAGTTATGCCTCGATTGAGCCTAGACTTCTGTCTGGAGCGTTTACTGCTTTAATATATATATATATATATATATATATATATATATATATATATATATATATATATATATATATATACTTATATATATCAACTGTGTGTCGGACTTTGTTCGATGAGCCTAGACTTCGGTCTGGAGCGTTTACTGCTTTAATATATATATATATATATATATATATATATATATACACTTATATATATCAACTGTGTGTCGGACTTTGTATGATGAGCCTAGACTTTGGTCTGCTGCGTTTACTCGCTTTTATATATATATATATATATATATATATATATATATATATATATATATATATATATATATATATATATATAAAAGCGATAAACGCACCGGATGTAAAATCTAGGCTCATCGAACATAGTTCGACCACAGTTCATATATATAAGTATATATATACATACATATATATATATATATATATATATATATTAATTTTGTCCTGCCTGGAGTGTCCTTCGTGGCAGTTGATCGCATTTATAGCTTTCTTTACATTTCGTCCTGCCTGGAGTTTATTTCGTGGCAGTTGACCGTATTTACAGCTTTATTTACATTCCGTCCCGCCTGGAGTTTCCTTCGTGGCGGTTGACCGTATCTACAGCTTTATTTATATTTCTGATCCCCCATGGAGATACTTCATGGTTGGTGATCTTGTCTGTATATATATATATATATATATATATATATATATATATATATATATATATATATATATATATATATATACCGCTTATATATATATACCTGCTTATTGCTTTTATACAAATTACCATATTTTGTGCGCCTAGGAATCATGTGATCACAGATTCATCCCATTGGATCTAGATTCGATTCTCGTGATGGACATTTTCAGCTGTAAGTAGCTTGTAAATTATTTTGCGATGTCTGAATTTCCTCAGATGGTTTTCATACCCACGAGGAAGTCGGCATTATTTTTGTATATATATATATTGTTTTTCGTACGGATGCCTCGCATTCGTCAAATAAAATCAATTCAGCCGCTCACTTAATAAAAATAGAAGTGTAAAAGGTCTCAATTCCTATTGAGTATCAGGGTTTGAAAAACCTCTTTTATAAAACATCATTGTCATATCTTGCTAAAAACTGAATTTTTACATAAATTCAAATCATGTGTATATAGGTTTGAAAGAGGCCTCGCACAACTTTCATATAAACAACACATTGACCCACACACACACACACACACACTCAGATAATAGTTTCTTGAAAAGAGGCGGTCACCGTGGTAACACGGATGTCGAGGGGTGCCTAACACCTTCCCCCTGCATAACCAAGTCCCCGGACCCTAAAATGAATCTCGGTTTCGCCAACCCGTATATCAGTGTCACATCACTAGGTCAATGTGCAAACCTTTTCTCGGTTGTGTTGGTACAACCATTTAAAAAACCAACTGGCGACTCTTAACAGTCCCATCGTCGACATTATACATGTCGGACCTTTTTCACTTGTTTTTTCAAACAAATCTCACCTAAAATGAGAACACCAATGAACAAGTAACGGAAAGGGACACCCAAAAGTCTCGACGTCAACAAATACTCAGTTTATTATATCCATGAAGGCAGCAGGAGCATTAGTCAATCCAAAGGACATGACTAGGAATTTATAATGCATGTACCGAGTTCTGAAAGCAGTATTTGGGATGTCATAAGTTTTAATCTTTAACTGGTGATATTCGGAATGAAGATCGATTTTTGAAAAGAATTTAGCGTCTTGCAACTGGTCAAACAGGTCATCAATCGTGGCAATGGGTACCTATTTTTTATGGTGACATGATTCAACTCCTGATAATTAATACAAAGTCGCATACTTCCATCTTTATTCTTTACAAATAGAACAGGAGCACCCCAAGGAGACATATTAGTACGAATGAAATTGATGTCTAACAATTCCTACAAATAGGTTTTTAACTCCTGGTGTTCAATAGGAGTCATTCAGTATGGGTCTTTGGAAATGGGTTTTGTACCGGGTTCAAGGTTGATACAAAATTCGATTTCACGCTCTGGGGGTAAGCCAGGAAGTTCTTCAGGGAATACGTCAGGAAATTTATTAACAATAGAAATATCATTCAAATCTGACGTATTTTTGTTCAAATTCGTGACATGGGCTAAGAAAGTTTGACATTCATTTTTCAATAAATGAATAGCTTTATGGCTTGATATGACAGTGATTGACATTAGTGGTTTGGTTGCTTGAATTCGTATAATAGGTTGATTAGGAATATGAAAGCTAACAACCTTACGAAAAAAATCAATTTTAGCCTGATGAGTAGTTAACCAATCAATCCCTAAAATCACATCAAATGCAAGTATTTTCAAAGAGATAAGACCGACAGGTAAAATGAGGTTGCCGATTTGAATCAAACAAGATTTATAAACAATGGATGTAATGAAGGTTTCTCCCAACGGAGTTTCAACAGATAGGTCAAAGTCTAATTTTCCCGGAGTTAAATTTAAACGTTAAGCGCAAGTAGGAGAAATAAAAGAATGAGTAGAACCGGTATCAAATAAGGTATAGAGTTTGCAAGAGTTTATGATTAACTTACTCGTGATAACTTCGTTCGGGTTCCTCACTTTTTGGGAGGTCACGACAAACGCTATCCCTTGAACTACCGGCTTTGACTTGTCTAGGACGGCCTTTGGTGTCTCCATCCCAGCTGGACTTGACTTTACTGTACGACAAAATTGGGCTAGGTGACCTTCTCTTTATCAATTATAACATTCTTTGGACTGCATCGTGAAAATTGGATTGATGTGTCCCTCCCCTCCGCATTTGAAGCATGCGATCGGTGGTCGTTCTCCTTCCTTAAAAACGGTTGCTGGTGCTGCTGTCTTTCCATCATTGTTGAACCTTTTCTTCTTGAAATTTCAACTTCTATTGTCTTGGCCATGATTACCACCGAAGTGGTTACCATTTTCGGCATGTTGATTCCCTCCACGTTTGTTGTCACCGCTTCGATGACTGCTACCACTGGTATTATCATTTTGTCAGCTGCTCTCTCTTGATTGGGTTGACTCGTTATCGCGCTCCAATAATTGAGCCCTATTTACAATATCTGAATACAAACACTGCTTGTGAGAAATGAAGTATTGACGTATCTCGGGTTTCAAACCTCTTAGAAACATCCGCATCATTCTCTCCTCATTATCAACCAAGTGGGACTTAAATCAGGACAACTCGGAAAACTTAGCTTCGTACTGCGAAACAAACATGGAGGGAATCAATATGCCAGAAATGGTAACCACTTCGGTGGTAATCATGGTCAGGATAATAGGAAAGGTGAACTAAGTGAGAACAACTTCAAGAAGAGAAGGTTCAATAATGATGGAAAGACAGCGGCACCCATTTCCAAGGAAGAAGAACGACCACCGGTCATATGTTTCAAATGCGGACAGGAGGGACACATCTGTCCAAACTGTACACAGCAACCCAAAGCGTGTTTCAATTGCGGAAGAGAAGGTCACCTAGCTTGATTTTATCGTGTAGTGAAGTCAAGTCCAGCTGGGATAGTGATGCCAAAGGATGTCTTAGACAAGTCAAAGTCGGTAGTTTAAGTGAAAACGTTTGTCGAGGAACCCGAACGAAGCTATCACGGGTAAGTTAATCATAACCTCTTGTGATGTTTATACCTTATTCGATATCGGTTCTACCCATTCTTTTATTTCTCTTACTTATGCTCAATGTTTAAATTTGACCCCGGTACAAAACCCATTTCTAAAACCCTCAAATATTTCTTCACCCAAAACGAACGTAACATGCGCAAAAGACGTTAGCTCGAGCTGTTGAAGATTACGACCATACCATTCAATACCATCGTAGAAGAGAGAACGTGGTAGCTGACGCGTTGAGTAGAAGATCGTATGCAGTTACGAGTGCGACGTTGTTAACACAAAGACTCATTTCGTACGACTTACAAAAGATGGAGATAGAGTTAAAGACTCCAAGAACTTACGTGAAGATAACGAATATATGATTAGAACCGACTTTAGTCGATAATGTTAAAACCTTTCAAGCTACACACCCGGAACTGATGAATGTGAAGAAGAAGGTTCAAGAAGGCGTTATTCTAAAAGCAAGAATCGACGAAAAGAGTAAATCTCAACTCTCAATTTAATTATTCTATTTGAAATCCTCGATCGAGTAGGAACTGTGGCATATAGACTCATTTTAACGTCAAGTATGTCGCGTGTTTATAACATTTTTTTTCATATCGATGTTACGTAAATATTTGGACAACCCGAGCCATATTATTGAATTAGAACCGGACGAGATAACGGAAGATTTAACGTATGAAGAGGTACCTGTTAAAATCTTGGATATGAAGAAACATATTTTACGCTCAAAAGTTATACATCAAGAGTTAGAATCTTATGAGGTATCCTCATCTGTTCGGCATACCACGTACGTACATAAATTTCGAGGGCGAAATTTCATAAGGAGTGGAGATTGTAAGACCCCGAATTTTGTGAATAAGGATTAGTTTTCTCAAAATATTTTTTTTAGTTTTATGGTGTGGATTTGATATAATGTTATAGTTGTGGGTAATATTTATAAATTTTGCAAAGTAAGCAAGTTGTTATATAATATTCGATTGGTCGGGGAATATTCGTTTTAACGGGGAATATTCGTCCAACGGTATAATCATTGGTGGACCTCACAACGGAATTATTGTCGGAATGAGAAAACGACAGAAATATCTTTTTATGAAAATAACGGTGGAAGTTTTACCGTTAACTGTTGAAATAACTGGTGGTAAAAGTACATTAATACGCGTGGTTGCATAGTAGCACACGATATTAATTATTGATGCTTACGTGAGAAGTCACTCAGTTTTGTTCAATTATTGCTATAGTAATTGCTTCATAGTATCTCACGTTATTTGATTCAATTATTGTCGATATTTTATATATTATTAAATCTATAATTGAGACGATACAGTTATTCATATTATTATTTACAATATTGACAATGTCTAGAAAATTCTATCGAGTAGAGGTTTAGTCACCTAATTGCGCGCCAATAGGGAGAAATCCTTATTGGAAAGCCCCCTCTTTCCTGGGAACGATCTGGTTGTTAAATATTGCGAATAATAATAATGATGAATAAATGTTGTTAAAAACATTGAAGGGATTTTATGAAGTATTTGATATAAATTTTGCTTATTTTATGGACCCCCATTTACCCATTTTTGAAAATAATCGGTAAAAAATTATTTAATAAAATAAAGGTAGGGACCACATGTGGGGCCACATATGGGGCCCACGTGTGGAAGAAAGATGTTTTGGATGGAGTTTGCAGACACGGGTGGGAAATGGGGTGGGAAGGGAGTTACTTTACAAAGAGGTAATTAGTATTATATATATATATATATATATATATATATATATATATATATATATATATATATATATATATATATGTATTATATTTTTGTTTTGTTCTTATTGGTTGAATGCTTGAAAATTTGCATCCGTGGTTTATCAAAATTTTCATCAGTGATTTGCATAACTGTTGCGTCCGTAAATTTCCTTACACATTACCCCTTCCATTCTCCTATAAATAGGATGTTTAGTTAGAATTGAAAATCACACCAGAATCAGAGAATTCTTCTTCTATAATATTGAGCGTATTTCTTTTGAGTTTTAGGAAGCTTTGAGTGTAAAAAATAGTGAAAGTTTTCTTCAAGAATATATCCGCTATACCAGTTGGAATACACTTCTTTTTAAGGTAAGGGGTATTATTTCTTTCGTATTCATGAAGAGAATTATTTTCTTTCAATACTCGTAAGGGGTATTATTTATTTTATATTTTGAATAGTTATTCTTTTTCGTATCCGTATGAATATTATTTCGTTCAATATTAGCAAGAACTATTATTTTCATTTAATATTCGTAATGAATATTATATTCGTTCAATATTCGAAAGGAATATTATTTTCGTTTAATATTCGTAAGGGATATTATTTTTGTTCAGTGTTCGTATAAAATAATATTTTTCTTCCATACTCTGTAGTATGTAAGTAATATTATTTTGTTTCAGATTTTGAATTTTATACTCATTTTGTTAAAGTTTTGGCTTCTATACTCCATGAAATTAGTAGAATATCCTTGATATTTGCGCTTCATCCAGTATTTTTTTATGGAAATATTATTCTAAGCATTTTTGATAAGTTTTAACTTTTTTATGCCGGGGTTACTATTCCCGAAGTTACTATTCATGGGGTTACTATTCCCAAAGTTACTATTCACAGGATACTATTCACTCAGTTACTATTCACCCAGGGTACTATTCATGATAAAAATTGATTCGTTTTCGGTCCAAATCATTTTTGGTATAATATTATTCTTGAATTTTACTCAACAAAATAGTATCATGTTGGCAATTTGAACGTTATTAAATTCTGGATAAATTAAATTATAAATCTTTAAAATTTATCCTTGAACTTGTTTTATTGAATTATTATGTATTGTCATCATCCTCATGTTTATATTGTTATGAAAGTCATCTTTGGCCGTAGTGCATAGATGGACTTGGTATGATTATGACCAGGGATTATTCGGTATAATCATGACCGTAATGTTACAAATGATGTGGCAAAAGTCCTCATTGGCCCGTAGTGCATTGATGGATAATTTTTGGTATGATCATGGCCATGGGTTCTGTGACAACCCGAGAATTTTGAATATTTTTAAAAAAAATTATTAATTGATTTAAAGTTCAACATTACAACCTAAACAGAAAATAAGTGTATGTGTTTGATATTTTTAAGAAGAAATTTTGAGGATTTCAAAATCCTGTGAAGGATTTAGGTGAATTATTCAGGATTAAGGGAATATGTGAATATGTTCTGTGTATGTGTGTACAGTATGTGGTTAAGGGTCAAGGGTTGACCAGAAAAACGATGTCTGTGACAAACTCTAAGTATATATTAAGAAAGTCAACGTTCGGTTAGAAAACCCTAGCGATTAACAAGAAACCCTAGAACCAGTTCTGAAAACTGTAATTTTAGTTCCGGGAATTCGAAATCCTAATTCGATGTATGAAACCCTAATCTGGGAACTTAAATGATTATTATATTGCTTAAGTGCTATTAATTATAATATTAATTAGGGTAAAGCTTAATTATTTAGCAAACCCTAATTTCAAAGTTTTAAAACCCTAATTTATGGATTTGAAACCATAAATTATAAATAGGGAAAAACCTAAGTGTTAATTAAATAATTTTTATGTTAATTAGGAAATATTAATCCTAATTTTAAAGTTATAAGTAATTAGAAAACTCTAATCTAATTACGAAATCTAATTTTTAAATTAGAAAATTATTTTTCTATTAAAAACCCTAATTAGTGGGTTATAAACCCTAATGACCATTTTGATCCTAATTGCTTACTTAGCAATTTTAATTAGGAAATACTAATCCAAATTAGCAAGATTTAAATTATGATTAAGAAATTTCTAATTATAATTTAGAAATATTAATTTTCTATTTTGAAAACCTAATTTGGAAATTCTAAATTTTATTTTTCTAAAACCCTAAGGTTTTCCAAACCCTAAACCCAAACCCTAAACCCTAAGGGTTTGGCCATTGCCCAAAATGCCATTAATTTTGTATGCAAAATGACCATAATGCCCTTTGTTGCATTATTGGAAGTAATTGGTAAATCTAGCAATAATTGAGTTGTTGAACCACTCTACCAACTCCATGTGACTCAAATAATAGCCAATCAGCCGAAATTATGCAAGATCATAGCAACATGTCATCAAATAAATAGATTAAGAGAGAGAAAGTGGTCACTTTAACTTTCATTTTCTCCCAAGACATTCTATCTCTATATTTCGAAATCTAGAGTGAGAGAGAGTGAAAAGTTTAGCCAAGTTCAGTTTATAGCTTTCCAAAATCAGATCAAGGGTCAGAAAATCAAAGATCATGGCATCAAAGGTATGTCGACGTAGGGATTTTTAGATGTCCCTTTCCGTTACTTGTTCTTTGGTGTTCTCATTTTAGGTGAGATTTGTTTGAAAAAAACAAGTGAAAAAGGTCCGACATGTATAATGTTGACGATGGGACTGTTAAGAGTTGCTAGTTGATTTTTTAAATGGTTGTACCAACACAACCGAGAAAAGGTTTGCATATTGACCCAGTGATGTGACACTGCTAAACGGGTCGGTGAAACCGAGATTCATTAGGGTCCGGGGACTTGGTTATGCGGAGGGAAGGTGTTAGGCACCCCCCGACATCCGTGTTACCACGGTGACCGCCTCTTTTCAAGAAACTGTTATCTGCATGTGTGTGTGTGGGTCAATGTGCTGTTATTTGGAAGTAGTGCGACTCCTTGTTCGCACCTATATACACAGGGTTTGAATTTATGTAAAAATTCAATTTTAAGCAAGATATGGCAGTGATGTTTTATAAAAGAGGTTTTTCAAACCCTGATGCTCAATAGTAATTGAGACCTTTTACACTCCCATTTTATTAAATGTTCGGCTTGATTGATTTTATTTTTACAGATGCGTGGCATCCATACGAAAATAATGTACAAAATAATGCCAACTTCCTCATGGTTATGGAAACCACTGAGGAAATTCAGACACCGTAGAATAATTTACAAGCTACTTACAGCTGAAAATGTTCATCACGGGAACCGAATCTAGATCCAATAGGCTGAATCTATGATCACATGATTCCTAAGCGCACAAGATACTGCAATTTGTATAAAAGCAGTAAGCAGGTATATATATAAAAGTTGTAAATATATATACAGACATGATCACCAACCACGAAACACCTCTATGGGGGATCAGAAATGTAAATAAAGCTGTAAAAGCTATCAACCGCCACGGAGGAAACTCCAGGCGGGACGAAATGTAAATAAAGCTGTAAATATGGTCAACCGCCACGAAGAAAACTCCAGGCGGGACGAAATGTAAATAAAGTTGTAAAAGCGATCAACTGCCACGAAGAAAACTCCAGGCAGGACGAAAATATATATATATATATATATATATATATATATATATGAACTGTTGTCGAACTCTGTTCGATGAGCCTGGATTTTACATCCGTTGCGTTGTCGAACTCTGTTCGATGAGCCTGGATTTTACATCCGTTGCGTTTATTGCTTATATATATATATATATATATATATATATATATATATATATATATATATATATATACACACACACACACACAAAGCAGAGTAAACGCACCGGATGTAAAATCTAGGCTCATCAAACAAAGTTCGACAATAGTTCATATATATAAATAGATATATATATATATATACAAAAGCAGAGTAAACGCACCGGATGTAAAATCCAGGCTCATCGAACAGAGTCCGACACACAGTTAATATATATAAGTATATATATATTAAAGCAGTAAACGCACCAGACCGAAGTCTAGGCTCATCAAACAAAGTTCGACACACAGTTCATATATATAAATATATATATAGAAAAGCAAATAAACGCTCCAGACCGAAGTCTAGGCTCAATCGAGGCATAACTCGATAATATTAGTCAATATATATAATATATATATATATATATATATATATATATATATATATATATACAAGCTGAAACAAAACCACGGACCAAAGTTCGGGCAAATGCGCGCAACACGACTCTCAACGTGAAGAAGGGTGTGTGCAGAGCAAATTGGGTAGGGCTTCCTCGCCGTTTTCTCTTGCAAAATGGCCACCCCAAGCCCTATATTTATAGAGGGAGGAGCCATAGGTCTACCTGTGGCACCTAGTAGCAGGTGTAACTATGGCTGCCCAGGGTGCCCCGGGTAGTATGGGTCCCGCCGTGTCGAAGTACGTACATTCGGACAACGCTCTGTTCGTTCGGTTGTTCATAACTTTCAATCCAGGAGTCCGATGGAAGCGTGCCATATCATTCCAGAAAGCTCTTTTCGAGAGCTACACAATGATATAGGATTTGTCCATTTTTGATTCTGGGAAGAGGAGTCCATGACCGAAATGGCATTTTCGAGTTTCCGTCAGGTAGTCCGTTGAGCCGTTTTGCGTAGTTTGCGCTCGAAAGTTAAGATATGGTTCTTATGGGACTTCTATTGAAGTATTTTGAGTTGACATGAGTTGATTTGATGTGAGTTGATGTTGAGTTGGCAAAATGACCATTTTGCCCTTCCTGGGGTTATCTCCGATTTTCTTGCAGTTGTAGCAGTCTTTTCTCAGGGTTATCTCTGAAGTTGGCCTAATGTTGACTCTGACTGTCCTCAGGGTTATCTCTGGGGTTGGTTTGACCTCTTGGGCTATCTCCAGGCTTTGATCTTGATCCCTCGGGGCTATCTCCGGGGTTAAAACTGGCTTTCTCGGGATTATCTCCGGGGTTGAAAACTGTTTTCCCGAGGTTATCTCCAGAGTTTGAAACTGGATCTCCCGTAGCTATCTCCGGGGTTAAAATTGATGTTGTGATCCTCCAATGTAATCTCTGGAGTGTGAAAAAGATGCTTTTGTCCTCCTACATAGTTAGTAACAGGAAAATAAAATTTCGAGTGTCTACAGATGCCCCTCTGTATCATGTTCATGCAATGCAATGGAATGGACATGATAAAGATTAGTAGACACTTGAAAATATGACAAGGTATTTCTAATGATGCAAATCTTAATGTAATGAATGTTTATGATGAATGTCAAAATGTTTTCGCAAATCGTAGTTCGCAAATCGCACATCGTATTTCGTACTTCGTACTTCGTTTTTCGCATTTGGCCAAATCGCATTTCTCAACTCGCACATCGCAATTCGCACATCGCATATCACATCGCAAATCGAATATCGCAATTCGCACATCGCATATCGCATCGCAAATCGCATATCACAAATCGTAATGTAATGAATGTTATGATGAATGTTAAAATGTTTTTGTAAATCTCTTTACCTTTACCGATCATTGCTGATGCCTATGCTGGTGTTGACTCCAATGGTTTGGCATTTAATCGATGATGATTGTTTGATGAAGATAAGTGGAGATGCTTTCCATATCTCTGATGGGGATGACGTTCTGAAATCACTAGACCCTCCTGATGTATTCGCTGGTAGTTTACAACGGCGCCTATCCTGCTGATCGCCAAACTTTTTTGGTTCCCACTCAAACGGTGGTATACGAAGCTTTCATCACTGAACTGTCTTGATGTCGTGCTGAATTGATGCCAATGGTTTAGGAATATCGGATCTTTCGATACCTTCGCTGAAGTAATATTCCACGGATTACGTCACTAGACTTCGCCTGATGTTAATCTAGATTGATAACAACCACCAGATGTCTCACCCTTCTTGAGGTGATTTGGAGTTTCCTTTCGCTGTTGGGTGCTTGTGCCCTATTTCCTTAAGCGTTTGATTCACAACCCGGCTGAACTGATGACTTGAATGTCTCTGAAATCCCTGAAGGGTGTAATTCATTCTTTCGCAGCCCATATTTGAACGTCGGTGTAGAGGCGTCAACTTGTGAGGACTTAACTCATGTTGATGGTGTAGATTTCATTCGCTAGGCCTTTCGTCGTTGACCTTCTGCTTCTGAGCTAAAAACGTTTTTGAGAAGTTTCCCCTTCTTTCGTAGGGGCACGCTTATGTCGCTATGATTTCTTTCAGGAGTTCACCCCTTTCTTTTTGATGAGAAGCTTGATCTCGTCTTAAACTCCTTCCATTTCATGGAATTGGAAAAATGCCACAGTCCTTTCGCATATTGATGCCGAGGGTTCATATGAGAAACTCTCTTTGTTGATGAAGTCGTGAGTGAATAATATTTGAATCGCCATTGAGATGATGATGAACCATGCTGATGGCGCTGACTGGTGCATTTTCCACTTTAGGATGATTGATAAATGCCCCAGTGTTAAGTTGTCGCTGCTTCTGAGATTGCCCCAATCTTGTTTTAAGGGACCCAATATCCGGTTGTTGCCAATTTTGAAATTACCCCAGCCTCACTTGTTGTCTGGGATAATTACTTTGACAGATGAGCTGATAAGATGCCGAGATCGCAAGAGGCTTTTACTTCTGTACCTTCTGGTGAATAGGTAGTGGATGTGGGCTTTGATGTTGACAGCTCTTTCTGGTAGAGATGTCGCTTTGTTAGAGAGATGATGCTCTAACTCATAAGAATATCGCTGTTATTGAGCGGGATGACGCTATATCTACCCGAGATATCACATGTAGTTAGCGGTGGATCTGTTGGCTCGTGTAGAAACCCTTGGGCAGGAGATCACATCATTGCCTCCTTATTCTGAGAGGGAATCCATGTTGGACTTGATAGCCCGCATATACACTGATTTGTAGATGGGCTTGTATTTTCCTGCACAGACTAGCTTAGCCATTTTGTCATGTACAGTACACATTGTATATATCAAACAGCATTATATATGGCAGGGAAATATATGTTGATTCACTTCCCTTTTAATTGTGCCTTGCTACTTGCTTGATATTCGCTTGTTTCTCCAGGACTTTGTGATCTGGATGTATTCTGAACTCCTCCTTGATGGATGGACAATAAGATGTCTCAGGATTTTCAGAATGGATCGTCGATCTGTGTGTATTCCCTACCATCTTTGGTGACTTGGGACTGGTTTTTGTATGTGGTTATGGATAGGAGTGTATCTATTTTTGTTTTTTCTGTGGTGAGACCGAACCATATAACATGGCTGCCTACGTACTCCCGTGTATTAAGGAGATCAGGTCGACGTAGTTCGCCCCATGTATAGGGAGGATTACAGGTGAAAAGTTTTAATCGCATGTACGGGATAAATTGAAGGTGTGAAAGGTTTGATCTCTGGCAGGATAACCGAAGTTGTATGAAATGAAGTGAAACCAGGTTGCTGGTTTGAAAAGTGTGTTTTTCCCTGAGGGGCAGGTGGGTAAAAAGGAAAGGCTGTATGTAGTGAGGGTTAAAGAACCTGAAATGACTGGTGATCTGATGATCCAAAACCAGGATGTTTGCTTGATGGTAACCTCAGACATAGTACCGTTTCACGGTGTCTGAATTGATGAGTTACAAAAATTCATCGCCATCCATTTCCTGTAATCTGAAAGCGCCTCCTGTCAATACCTCCTTGACAATAAACGGGCCTTCCCAGTTTAGAGCGAATTTTCCTTTAGACTGAGCTTGGTTGTCAATGATCTTCTTCAAAACCAAGTCGTGTTGTTTTGAACTGCCGTAGTTGGACTTCTCTGTTGTAGGATCTTCTTTACAAGTAGAGGGCCGCTCATGTCTGGGCCACATACTACACCATGGATCTCATCTATGAGTCTATGATCTTGGTCTTGGTCCAGACATCTAAGGAGACCTAGTCCTGCATCTTTTTTGTAGAGTGCATCTCCGCTCAGGTAGAATTTCATAGCAAGTCGATGGATTCGCCTTCCATCAGTCGGGCTCGCCTCAGCGGGTGTAGATCCATCTTGTGAGCGCTCATTGATATATTGATATCAACGGTGTTGGATGGGAGGTAGCTCATCCAATACTTCTCCAATGTAATTCCCATAGGCTGGAGCCTTTTGTTGGGCAAATGTGACGCTTGGCATGTGTTCCTTGTCAGGCATGTGAATCAAGGATGCCAAAGTTGCTAACGTGTCTGCAAAATCATTCCTATAACGAGGAATGTGGAGGAAGGATTTTTCTTCAAACTCCAAAGCCATCTATAGAACATGTCGATGGTAAGGCAGCAACTGTAGAACCCGTTGAAGAGATTTTTTCTTTTTCTTTTCTCTTTTTATTTTCTTTTTTCTTTTTATTTTTACTTTTTTTATCTATTAGATCGTGGAAAAGAGCCATATGGCTCACTGATAGGTAGCTCCGGCATTGATGAGGCCGAATGATAATCGTCCTTAGCAAAAGGTTCCCCAAGGTGTAATGAATGAAGTTTTCTCACGATCATCTTCAGCAACCATGATTTGATGGTACCCCGCGAAGCAATTAGCAAAGGAGTACATGTCGTATCGAGCTGTATTGTCAATGAGTATGTGGATGAATGGCACGGGAAAGCTATCTTTGAGGCAAGATTTATTCAAATTTATGTAATCCACACTCACTCGCACCTCCCTTCCTGGTTTGGGCACGGGGACTATGTTGGATAGCCATTCAGGGTATGTTGACATCATGATGATGTCGGCTTAAAATTGCTTCACAATTTCTTCTTTAACTTTTAACCTCCACTTTGGTTTTAATCGCCTGACTGACTTGAATCCCCCTTTGATGGGAAGGGGAGGTTGTAAGACCCCAACTTATTATAAATAAAATCAAATTTCCTCTAATTATTATTGTGAATAATAAGGTATTAATTTGATATAATTCTCTGGTAATGGGTGAAATGTATAAATTTTGTAAAATATGCAAGTGGTTATAAAATAATCATTGTTGTCGGGGAATATTCGTTTGGTCGTGGAATATTCTTGTTGTCGGGGAATATTCGTACGACGGCGCAGTCATTTGTGGGCCCCATAATAGAATAACTGTCGGGTGAAGAAAATGACAAGTTGAGTTTTTATAAATAACGGCGTAGTTATTACCGTTAACACTGTTGGAATACCCGGTGGTTAAAATACAGTAATGCGCATGGTGCACAGTATTGATGAATTATTGATCCTTACGTAAGAAGGCACTACTCAATAATTGTTACAGTAGTTATTGTTCAATATTTTATTTTATTGATTCAATAATTACTGCGTTGATATTTTATATTATTGTTGTTTCAATAATTGTCACTGTACAGTATTTTCTATTATCAGATCAATAATTCATATTATTTGAATAATATTATTAGATAGCATTATTGGCAATGTCTAGAAAGTTCTGTCAAGGAGAGGTTTGGTCACCTAATTGCACGCCAATAAGGAGAAATTCTTATTGGAAAGCCCCCTCTTTCCTGGGAACGGCCTGGTTGTCATAAATGTGATTCTGTAATATTATTTGTGAATAATTAATTATTGATTCATATGATAAGGAAATATTTATTTTATGTGGATATAAATGTTGAATATATTTATTGTGGTTATAAATGAAGGAATTAATGTTGAGGTATTTTATTAGTATTTTGTCGGATTTGAGGTATTAAAAATCAAACTAGTGTTTTTTGAGATATATTGCAAGAGTTATAATTTTTAATCCGACCGTTGGATCGTTGTAATTTTTGGATATGTTATACATATATAAGTTGAGTATATGCCCACAAATTTTGAACCGTTAAAAATGAGCGTATGATTTGTTATAAATTTTAAGAGGTGGCTGATTCGAAAATCAGGTTATAAATCATTTTTGGTGGAAAATTCTAGAATTGGTGGGCCCGACTTGTGGTTGGTGAAGAAATGTGCTGAATTTTATTTAAGTGTGGATATTGTCTAGAAGATAATATTTGTATTTAAACTCACAGTATGTGTTGTCGTATTTTATACGACAATTGTATTATAAAAAGTTGTAGTTTGCTTTCTGTACCATATATTTGGCGACTCAGAATGGGTGTTGTATACCTATTTTGGGGGCGTCACACTATGATTTAAAACTGAAAACACGACCAGATCATGAATATACTGAGAGATACGAACGGTCAAACCTCGTTGACCGTTCACGAAAATGAAATTCTGGGCAGCCTAGAATTCCAGAAGTCCTCTGACAAGATATTTCAGGCGCTAGATCTTGCTATGTTTAAGTTTTTATGAGTTTTTGTTTGTTGTATCAGGTAGACTGACATGCAGGCTATACCGCCAAACCATTAGATCCCTCAGATCTTGCTTAGAATCAAATTTATTGGTGGTCAAACCACCGTTGACCAAACTGCTCAAGAACATTTTTGGGTTTCCCAGAAATGTTCAATAACAGTTGTTGTGGCCTAGTTTGACCGACCTAGATCTTACTGTTTTGATGTTGTTAAGTTGATCTAGTGATTGTTTGTTGTACCTTGACATAACGACTATAGCGTTGAACCTTAACATCACATGAAACGTGACTGGAACATGTATAAAATTAAGTCACAAGGTGGTCGCTCGAACCTGTCTGGGTTTCTGGGTAACCCAGAAAACCCAGCAGGCCTCTGATAGTAACTTTTCGAGCTTGGATCTTGCAATTTAGTGATGTTATGGCTATGTAACTTGTTCATAATTGTAGTGTTACACTCATACTATAAATATAAAACTTAAAACCAGTCCAGAAACCTTGTGATCATCGATCTAGCACTGGTCAAACCAAGCCCCTCGAAGTCTAACATGAGTTTCTGGGTTTACTGAAGAACAGCCCAAGAAAACTATTAGCGACGGATTCGTAGTCAAAAGGCTCTATAGTGACAGTTAATTTCGAAAAATAATTATTTTAATTAAATAAATAGAAATAAATAGTTTTTAATTATTAAAAATACATAATAAATTCTGAAAATTTATTTTAAAGTCTGAAAAATAGTTTTTAATTATTTAGAGTATATTTCATAAATATTTAATATTTTTTGAATATAAATGGTATTTAATTTATTTAATTGTAATATTAAATAAATTATTTAAAAATAATTTTAATACATGAAAAACCATGAAAAATAAAATTATGGTATAAGAAAATATTTTAAGATATTTTCAGTGACTTTTAATATTTTTTGATGAATTTCACTAATTAATTAATATTAATGATAATTAGTTTATTTAATAAATATATTAAATAAATTATGGAAAAATAGAATTAATGATTTAAGTATTATAAAAATATTTTAAGTTATAAAATATAACTTTTGATATTTTGTCATGAAAATATTAATATTTTAATATTAATAGTACTTATCGGATAATGAATTTAATTATTTAAAAATCATATAAAGGTGATTTTAAAGTATTAAAAATACTTTGATATATTATAAGTATATTATAATATTATGTGATGATTTTCATTAATATTTGATAATAAATAAATATTAATGATAAAAGAATTATGTGGTATTTAATTCATTTAAATATGATATTAATAATAGAAAATTCATGATAAATAGTAAAAATTATTTAAAAATTATTATGAGCTTATGAAAAATATTTTGACTGATATTAAAATTATCTAAGATAATTTTTAACTGTTATGTCAGAGTTTAATTAAATTTAGACTCGATAAAAGTCCGACTAGATCGTCGGGATGTTAGGTTTGTGTCGGGTTCAACTCAGACTGCAAAAGTTTAACTTGATACCGAGTCTTATATGTGTTATAAACTGATAGAGTTATGTGTTATGTGTTTAGGTTATTTCATATATATCTATATATATAATAGTATTATATTGTGATGATATTATTATAATATTGGAGATCTATATTACTAATATTAGGTCTTCGGATAAAGCGTTATAAATTACGTAGCGGTAATCAACGGTTCAGGCAAGTTTGTTTTTACTTAACTCTACTAAGAGTTGTTTCATTTGGATAAGCTTATGGTTAATCATTGTTGGTTGCCATGAATTATACTCTATACATATTGAATGTATAAGTCAGGTATGAAAGGCTGATCACCTTCATTACCGTTTGTTCCAGATATATTTGTTCATGTATAATACTTGTTCAGTCATAAATTTGTTCCTGCTAGTTCACAATTATGTTGTTGAATTATAGCCAGCTTATTATTCAGACTCTTTCAATCATGATATATCGTTATATTATTGAACTTAAACTTGCTGGGAAATCCTTATGCTCACCCTTGCTATATCATGATAAAACATTGTAGATTAAGACGAACGCGTCAGATACAAGGAAAGGTTAAAGACAGTTCCAGCTTAAATTTAATGTGTGCGATTAGATTTGTAATAGTTGTATAATAATAATGTTATGTGTTAAATAAGTTATGATTTGTGTATATGTTAAGGTTACTCGACCTTGGGGAATAGTGTGTAAAGTTATTGTATAAATAATTTATGTTTATATCTTTCGCAAATAGTTGTATAGTGATAGAATGATCGAACCGGATCCGCGGTGATTCGGGACCTCGGATTCGGGGGACGTCACAGGTTCTCTTCGGCCAAGGGTGCAAAGATGAATTATTTTATGGTATGATCATAACCGTTGATGAAAACACAATTATCCTTGGCCCGTAGTGCATGGATAATTCGTGGTCGGGATACTAAAGAATATCCTTGGCCCATAGTGCAGGGATGATTCGATGATGTTGATTATTTATTAAGCTGAGTCTCAGCGATAAAATCGATGATAAACTTTTTAAATCATAGAAGATAGTACATATTATGCTCTACTTGACTCTTCTAATGGATTGTTTATTACGCTGCAGTTGTTGACCTAAAACTTGTTGTCTATTATATTCTATCAGTTGTTATACTGTTGAAGGCTAAGGATAATTTATTCTGCATTATCTTAGTCATAATATTTCTTACTGGGCTAGTTGAGCTCACCCTTTTGCTTTCATGTTTCTCTTTAGGAAATGAGAATATAGCTGGGACTAGTCGGGGAACGGAGTGACGGTCCAGATGTTTGCATTAGTAGTCCTCACTATTTTGTGAAGTAGTATGAAAATAAATGTAATAATATTGAATTTGAGTTTGGATATTGTCTAGAAGACAATATTCGTGTTGAAACTCCCAGCTTATATTTTGTCGTACTTTACACGACAGTTGTATAATTAAGTTTGTATTTGAATTTTGTACCATGTATTTGGCGACTCAGAATAGGTGATGTATACCTATTTTGGGGGCGTCACACAATTTATGTTTATATCTTCCGCAATAGTTACAACTAGTGTACCAGATTCATGGTGATTTAGGACCTGTATTTGGGGGCGCTACAATAGTACTTCGTGAATTTCCCATGAATAGTACTTCATAAATAGTACCCCGTGAATTCGTGAGTATTACTGTATTTATGAATAGTGCCCATGAATAGTACCGTATGAATGAATAGTATTGTATGAATAATACCGTATATATGAATAGTGCCCATGAATAGTACTCCAGCATGAAAAGCTTAAAATGTAACAAGAATATTCAAAAAAATATCCTTGTGAAACGATACTAGATGAAGCGCAAATTTCAAGGATATTCTACTAATTTCACGGAGTATAGAAGCAATACTTTAACAAAATTAGTGTAGAATTAGGAATACGAAATAAAATAATATTACTTATATACTACATAGTATGGAAGAAAATATTGTCTCTAACGAATACTGAACAAAAATAATATCCCTTACAACGATTGAACGAAAATAATATTCTTTATGAATATTGAACGAAAATAAAATTCCTTACTAATACGAAAAATAATATCGTAAGCGAATATGAAATAAATAATACTCGTTACCTTAGTATATAAGACTGGATACTGCAATAGTGAAGTAGCAGAATACTCTTCTTCTTCCTCTCTATAATTTCTCTCTTTGTAGTTGCTCTTGTAAGTCTTAGTGAATTGGTGAGAATGAAAGAAGAAATGAGCTTCTATTTATTGGAAATCATAGTTTCGATAATTGCACGTTTAGGGGCTCAAATTATTACAGTTTAGTACCTTTATCTTTGCCTCTATTTTTAATTTAGTCCTTCAAGTATTATCAATATTGCACAACCTCCCCTAATAGTACATGCATGTGAACAAATAGTTATTTACATGTGAACTAATAGCAATTAATTGCTCATTTATCCGATTAATTACTCGTTTGGTCAATAATAACAAAACCAGCCAATCACAGAATTACCTCCTTTAAGGGTAATTGGGACACAGAAGAATTAAAGGAAACTAAATGAACAAACATCTTTCACTCATCAATTATTATTCTTATCTTTAATTAACACGAACTTATTCATCATTAATAGTATAACTCACAATATTAACAACCAGATCATTCCCATGAAAGATGGGGCTTTCCGATAAGGATTTCTGCCTATTGGCGCGCAATTAGGTAACCAAACCCCTTTCCTCGACTGAACTTTCTAGACATCGTCAATAATGCAAATAATAATATAAATACATTTATCGTCTCAATTATTGATTTAATAATATAAAATATTGTGCAGATGATAATGTGACAATAATTGAATCAATAATATGAGAGATACTATGCAGCAATTATTGTGACAATAATTGAATAAAACTGAGTGACTTCTCACGTAAGCATTAATATTCAAAGATATTGTACAATACCGACCACACATATTATTGTACTTTTACTACCGGGTATTTCAACAGTTTAACGGTAAAATTTTCGCTGTTATTTTTATAAAATGATATTTCTGTCATTTTCTAACTCCGACAGTAATTCTGTTGTGGGGTCCACCAATGATTGTGTCATCGTACGAATATTCCCTGATGAAACGAATATTCTCCGACCAATCGAATATTTTATGACAACTTGCTTACTTTACAGAATTTGTAAATATTACACACAACTATTATATCAAATCCACACCATAATATTCAAAAATATATTTCGAAAAAAATTAATCTTTATTCATAAAAGTTGGGGTCTTACAAGTATGGCATGTATTCTTTTGTTGACTGCTTCTATGACCCCCCCCCCCTTCCCCAAATTCAGAACCACATATCTCGAATTCGGCGCTTCACGATCTAACTTTAATAACCATTAAAATCTCATACAAAGGAATAATAGAATAATTTACATTGATATAATATAAATATTCTTGTCCCAAGTCTCGAAACTATTACTAATGTGAAACCCCAAAAACCCAAAAAAGACTCGAATATGTAAATTCAGTTATATTAATAAAATCTCTCCATTCTAAAAGTGTTATGTGTTAATATATACTCTGTTTAACAAATTAGGTTAAATAAATTTTCGTCCGAAAATTGACGTGCTTGACACCTCGCACTTGAAAATTTTCTTCCAAAAATGGACTTTTCGGTATATTTGTTTTGACAAGTTGCTTTGTCGTGCTTACACTAACAAAACACTTTGTCGTGCTTGTTAGAATTTGTGGAAAAATCTAAGTTAGAAACCCTAAATTGCAAATCCTAACCCTAGATTACAAACCTTAACCCTAAGTTGTAAACTCTAACCCTAATTAGCTAGACTAAACCCTAATTAGGTTATCCTAACACCTAATCATGATTGCTAAACTTTAATTAGGTACTAATAAACATCATTATGTAATCCTAATCATAAAAAACAAAACCCTAATCAAGATTAGTGAGGATTATGGCAAAATTAAGCTACTAATTTGGTCAACTAGCTCACAAGTAGGTTAGGAGTCATCCACACAAGTTCCAAAACATCACATAACATGCTTCCAAACTCCCAAGCACCACCATAGTCACAGATCAGATCTTTTAGGAGGCAAGTAGGTGGAAAAATGACCAAAACCCCAAGTTAGAAAATTCTATAAAAGGAAACCCTAGCTCAGAGCAAACCCACAAAAATTATAAGCCTATACACTCATATAACCTGCCTATACAAGCCCTGGTGATAGCAGCAATAAATTCTATAGCTAAAAATAAAAAATTAAGCAAGAAAGGTGCAAACCCTAATTGGTAACTAGATCTTTAATGTTATGTTTAAATTATTGTTTAGATGTTTAGATAAGGAATCAAAAGGTATTAATCCAACCTTAAAACTCTCTACTCTTGTTTGCTTCAAATATTAGGTTTCTATAAAATTAGTTTGGGTTGATGAAGAATAAGGATATATTTGTTTATAGGTGTGTATAATCTGTACTATGTAATCTATAAACGATTTTAGAGTTATCAAATTCATGTAATATGTTTTTATAATAAGGAATTTTGTTTATGGCTTAGTATATGTATTTTAGTCTATTTTAAGGCTTAAATTGATGGTTAGATCATGTATATAATCTGAAATTGATTATAGATTTTGTTAGTATGATGAAAAATGAAAACAACCCAAGTTGAACGAGTCAAAACGGATGTAAAACAAATTCGTAGCGAATGAATTTGCTAAATATGTTTAAAACATTAAAAATAGCATGAACACTGAATTGGAATCCTTAAAATGAATTGTTAATGTTTTTGAAGTATTATAATTATTATGTAGATGACTAGTTCAGTGTTTCACGAGTACATAGAGTCAAAAACCAACTAATTATGACTTAAAATGAAGAAGTTATGAAGATTTGAAGTAAAAATCGTAAAAACTGTAATATGGGCAAAGCCAAGCACGGGCGCGCTGCCCAGGAGCGCGGGCACGCTTCCCAGGAGCGCGGGCTCGCCGTTGGGAGCTTCTAGCTGGCACGGGCGCGCTGGAGTGTGAAGGAAATGGGTGCAGCCGTGCCCAAAGTGTGTTAAGTGTGACTAATTTGACCTATTTTCGTAAAACGGACATAACGTTTTCATACGAACTCCAATTGAGGCGATTCAAGATGATCCGGAACGATGACGAATAGACATAAACCTTTTATTCTTTACGTTTTTCAATTTGAGGTCGTTAAAAGGGGTCAAAAAGTCCATCTCTAGGACTGGTGTGCTTTCGGAGGAAATCGGAGGACGTCGGGCATGCACGTAGGCAAGTGTAGTGCTTCTGATAATAAAAGATGTTGTTCTAAGTTATAAAACATGAATGTTAGTAAATATAATGATGCTTAACATTAATAAATGATGTATTAGATAAGTTGTATAAGCATACACAAGAGAGACAAATCGGGCGTGTGACGAATGAACGACAAAACGTCGTGACAAGTGTTATTGAACGTAAAAAGTGTTTTAAGTCAAATGAAATGAATATTATAAGATATGAAATAGAGTTAATATAAAATCAATACTGATTCCTAGGGAGACTTAAACACTTGAATGAACTTCGAGTATGAAATATAGTGAGATGTAAGTCAAAAGTTAACACAATCAAATTGAACATTGTGTATAGATAATAGGAAGGGTTATGAGATATATAGAGTAAAGTTTACATTACAACTACTATGCATTGATGTGTGACTAATAGTTGATGTGCATGATTATATAATTGTGTAGGGCACGTGAAGTGCAGATAACTATAAGCTGTTAAACTATTATTGGTAAACAACGATTGTGAGACCCCAGATTTTTTTTGAATAAAGATTAAATTTTCTCGAAATATATTTTTGAATATTATGGTGTGGATTTGATATAATGTTATAGTTATGGGTAATATTTATAAATTTTGCGAAGTACAAAAGTTGTTATATAATATTTGATTGGTCGGGAAATATTCATTTTAACAGGGAATATTCGTACAACGGCACAATCATTAGTGGACCCCCACAACAGAATTATTGTCGGATTGAGAAAACGACAAAAATACTTTATGAAAATAACAGCGAAAGTTTTACCGTTAACTGTTGAAACACCCGGAGTTAAAAGTACAGTAATACGCGTGGTTGCATAGTAGCACACGGTATTGATTATTGATGCTTACACGAGAAGTCACTCAGTTATACTCAATTATTACTACAGTAATTGCTGCATCATATCTATTGTGACAACTCCAAAATAGGTTTATTCCATCCAACCTATTCTGAGTCGTCAAATACATGGTACAGAAAACAACTACAACTTTATTACAACAATTGTCGTGCAAAATACAACAACACATATACTGTGAGTTTGGATACAAATATATACCAAATGTGACTCATGTCCCAACCGTGGACAGCACCTCACAATGACACCTTACATAAAGGTATAGTCAAAAACTGTTTTAGAAATTAGAATCTTTGGGAAGTGCTCAAGGAAACCTTCGTACATGGGAGGCCATGCTTCTAGGTTATGATAGATATCATATGGCCACAGAGTTATCCTTGGTTGACCCAATAGACCCCAAAGAAAAACAAGAAGATTACTATCATATTCTTTCCAATGGTGAGTCTTCTCTTGACATATCATTATCTCCACTGTCTCTAATCATGAATTATACTTCAAACAAACACCAAGATTATATAGGTAGTGCTCGTAAGTATACTCAGCAAGTAGATGAGCACAATCCGGTCTTATGATGACTCGAGGTTGTATGTCATTAGACATCTTGTATGATAGTGGCAAAACACCCTTCTAACGTTAGGTTCGCTTCACCCTAGATGATTCACCAAATATAACTACTAAATGATGACCACCGTTCTAATCCCCTGTTACCCCCGCTCGACCCAGCTACACTCTTATTACCTGAAAAGAATTGTGAAACAGAAGGGTGAGCACAACTAGCCCAGTAAAAAATATCATGACTAAAGATAAATAAGTTATCAATAGCCTTCAACAGAATTAAATCAGAGATTTAGAACATATGGTAGATGATAAAAATTTCAACCATAGTTGCAGCGGAACGAGCAATCCATTAGAAGAGTCAAATAGACTACAAAGTCTATTATCTTCTCCATGTTAAAAATCCACCAACAATGTTTTATCCCTGTAACATCAATCAACAATTCTGGTCCACAATCATATGAATAACTCATAATCATAATTGTAGTTCTAAATTCTTCTTCTCATCCAGTACGAAGATAATTTTTATCACCTATCTTTACCTGAAACATCAAAGATCATGGTTACACCAAATCACATTTTCTGTTCATAATCATACTAATAACTTCATCTTTGCACTACGGCCAAAGATATTCATTTGTATCACCAGTTGGTCATGTTCATCTCAACACATGTTCATCTTTGCACTACTGGCCAAGATATTCAACAACAGTTCATATTTGCACTACAGGCCAAATATATTCATCTACAGTTCATATTTGCATTATAGGCCAAATATATTAATATCTCAAAGAAATATATAATCATTTCAGAATTTATATAAATAATAATTATAACCATGTTGATCAATTCACCTTTGCACTTAAGCTAAAGATATTCAATTATAAATTTAATGGTCATGATCATACCAGTCAACAATTCAACTGTGCACTACTGGCCAAAGGGAACCCATAGTCAAGATCATACCAAAAATCTACCCATCTTTACACTCAAGTCAAAGAGAAATATCATCATTAGGGTTATAAAAATATTATATATGATAATAAAATCAATATAATCAACATATAGATTTAATCTCAAGAGTAATATTCATAAATCAACTATAATTTGGTCAGAAAAAGAAACAATTTTGTCGTGAATAGTAACTCGTGAATAGTAACTCATAAATAGTAACTCGTGAATAGTAATTCATGAATAGTAATTCATGAATAGTAACTCGGCATGAAAAAGGTAGAAATTTCACAATAAAATCTATACCAATATTTCGGTAAAATGATATTGAAATAATAATATTTCTTAAGCTTATAAACAATTTATTTTAATTGTTTACACTTTACTAAATAATGCATTTAATCATCCTAAAATGCCAAACTCATAAGATTTTATTACCAATAATCAAAACCCTCATCAAAAATCTGCATATACCTCATATAGGATTCTCAAGCCATAAAATCCTATTTTCCAATTTTCTTACTTCACATAACATATTTAATTCATTTACTCATAACTAGTTCATTTTCATGAAAAATATCAAATCAGTTCTAAAAATATTTCTTTTCTGGGATTTAGCAGAATATAGTCCAATATTAAACATATATTTTTTTCAGAATTTTTAAAACTCATTTACTATTTTTTATATGGCCAAAACAGCCGAATATTTAGACATTTATCATAAATTGTAATTTTATCCAAAAATTTCAAAATTCACAGAGAACACTGATATTATATGGATATACTTCTAATAAAAATTTCATCAATTTTGGAGTTAACCACAAGGAGTTATAAGCGGTTACTTTTAAAATAGTTTTTTCCCGTAAAATTCATAACTCTTAATCTATACATCTAAAAATCACCATTTTTGGACACAATCAATAAAACTCATCAAAATATCATTTCAAATTTTTTTCAGAATTTTTTGAAGGTCAGAAGAATTACGAACTGAAAAATATAATAACCCTTAAAATCCCTTACCTCAAAATATCAGCACTTCTGATCGGAATATCGGTATAAGGCTGAAGGAAACTTGCACTAATGAATAAAAACTCTCAAAGTATATAAATACTCACGAAATACACTCAATAATCTAGTGAGAGAAACAGAGAAAACTTATTTCTGGTGTGATTTTTAATTCTAACTTAGTCCTCTATTTATAGGAAAATGCTAGCACGCCGAAGCAGACTTAACATGCAACCTGATGGCTTTACCTGCTACTATTTCCACCCACCACATTTGAATAAAAATCTCAGCACATTTTTTTACCAACCAAGAGTGGGGCCCACCAATTCTAGAATTTTCTACCAAAATGATTAACTCTGAAAATTCAACAATTTTTGAACCAGTCATTTCGTAAAATTCATAACAAATCATACGTTCATTTTTAACGGTTCAAAATTTGTGGACTTATACTCAACTTATATATGTATAACATATCCAAAAATCACAACGATCCAACGGTCGGATTAAAAATTATAACCCCCGCAATATATCTCAAAAATCCTAATTTAATTTTCAATATCTCCGCTCCGACAAAAATATAGATAAAGCACCTCAACATTAACTCCTTCATTTTTAACCACAAAAATATATCCCTCATTTATATCTACATAAAATAAATATTTTCTTATCATATGAATCAATAATTAATTATTCACAAATAATATTACAGAATCACATTTATGACAACCAGGCCGTTCCCAGGAAAGAGAGGACTTTCCAATAAGAATTTCTCCTTACTGGCGCGCAATTAGGTGACCAAACCTCTCCTTAGACAGAACTTTCTAGACATTTCTAATAATGTTATCTAATAATATTATTCAAATAATATGAATTATTGATCTGATAATGAGAAATACTGTGCAGCGACAATTATTGAACAACAATAATATAAAATATCAACGCAATAATTATTGAATCAGTAATTACTGTGACAATTATTCAGTTGTGCCTTCTTACGTCAGAATCAATAATTTTAAAAAAACTGTGCAATACCGTGTGCTACTGTGCAATAACGCGTATTACTGTATTTTAACCACCGGGTATTCCAACAGTGTTAACGGTAACAACTACGCCGTTATTTATAAAAACTCAAATTTGTCATTTTCTTCATCCGACTATTTTCCATTATGGGGCCCACAAATGGTTGCGCCGTCGTACGAATATTCCCCGACAGAAAGAATATTCTACGACCATGCGAATATTCCCCGACAACAATGAATTTTTTATAATCACTTGTGTATTTTGAAAAAAATTCATATATCACCCTTAACTTTAACATTTATCAATTTAACCATTTACTGAATAGTAATTATAAGAAAAATTGAATACTTTTATTTCATAAAATTCGGGGTCTTACAATCTCCCCTCCTTATGAAATTTCGTCCTCGAATTTTACGTACCTGGTATTTCAAAGAGTTGAGAATACCTTCCTTTTATTTCAGATTCCATCTTCCATGTCATCATAATTTCTCCATTGCTCATCTCCTGTATTTCAAATATCATTCTAGAATACAGCTTCAAAACAAGGGTTAATTTAACAAATTAACATATCACATAATATCCCGATATTATGACTAACCAACAAATAAGCTTAGGTAGGACATACTAGCTAAGGATTTACTCATCTCCCCCCTCCTAGTTATATTTCCCGATCTCCGCCAGAGATCATATCCCTAAGCTCTGATACCAACTGTGACAACCCCAAAATAGGTCTATTCCATCCAACCTATTCTGAGTCGCCAAATACATGGTACAGAAAATAACTACAATTTTATTACAACAATTGTCATGCAAAATACAACAACACATATGCTGTGAGTTTGGATACAAATATATACCAAATGTGACTCATGTCCCAACCGTGGACAGCACCTCACAATGACACCTTACATAAAGGTATAGTCAAAAACTGTTTTAGAAATTAGAATCTTTGGGAAGTGCTCAAAGAAACCTTCGTACATGGGAGGCCATGCTTCTAGGTTATGATAGATATCATATGGCCATAGAGTTATCCTTGGTTGACCCAATAGACCCCAAAGAAAAATAAAAAGATTACTATCATATTCTTTCCAATGGTGAGTCTTCTCTTGACATATCATTATCTCCACTGTCTCTAATCGTGAATTATACTTCAAACAAACACCAAGATTATATAGGTAGTGCTCGTAAGTATACTCAGCAAGTGGGTGAGCACAATCCTGTCTTATGATGACACGAGGTTGTATGTCATTAGACATCTTGTATGATAGTGGCAAAACACCCTTCCAACGTTGGGTTCGCTTCACCCTAGATGATTCACCAAATATAACTACTAAATGATGACCACCGTTCTAATCCCCTGTTACCCCCGCTCGACCCAGCTACACTCTTATTACCTGAAAAGAATTGTGAAACAGAAGGGTGAGCACAACTAGCCCAGTAAAAAATATCATGACTAAAGATAAATAAGTTATCAATAGCCTTCAACAGAATTAAATCAGAGATTTAGAACATATGGTAGATGATAAAAATTTCAACCATAGTTGCAGCGGAACGAGCAATCCATTAGAAGAGTCAAATAGACTACAAAGTCTATTATCTTCTCCATGTTAAAAATCCACCAACAATGTTTTATCCCTTTAACATCAATCAACAATTCTGGTCCACAATCATATGAATAACTCATAATCATAATTGTAGTTCTAAATTCTTCTTCTCATCCAGTACGAAGATAATTTTCATCACCTATCTTTACCTGAAACATCAAAGATCATGGTTACACCAAATCACATTTTTTGTTCATAATCATACTAATAACTTCATCTTTGCACTACGGCCAAAGATATTCATTTGTATCACCAGTTGGTCATGTTCATCTCAACACCTGTTCATCTTTGCACTACTGGCCAAGATATTCAATAACAGTTCATATTTGCACTACAGGCCAAATATATTCATCAACAGTTCATATTTGCACTATAGGCCAAATATATTAATATCTCAAAGAAATATATAATCATTTCAGAATTTATATAAATAATAATTATAACCATGTTGATCAATTCACCTTTACACTTAAGCTAAAGATATTCAATTATAAATTTAATGGTCATGATCATACCAGTCAACAATTCAACATTACACTACTGGCCAAAAGGAACCCATAGTCAAGATCATACCAAAAATTTACACATTTTTACACTCAAGTCAAAGAGAAATATCATCATTAGGGTTATAAAAATGTTATATATGATAATAAAATCAATATAATCAACATATAGATTTAATCTCAAGAGTAATATTCATAAATCAACTATAATTTGGTCATAAAAAGAAACCAATTTTGTCGTGAATAGTAACTCGTGAATAGTAACTCATGAATAGTAACTCGTGAATAGTAACTCGTGAATAGTAATTTATAAATAGTAACTCGACATGAAAAAGGTAGAAATTTCAGAATAAAATCTATACCAATATTTCGGTATAATGATATTGAAAGAATAATATTTCTTAAGCTTATAAACAATTTATTTTAATTGTTTACACTTTACTAAATAATGCATTTAATCATCCTAAAATGCCAAACTCATAAGATTTTATTACCAATAATCAAAACCCTCATCAAAAATCTGCATATACCTCATATAGGATTCTCAAGCCATAAAATCCTATTTTTCAATTTTCTTACTTCACATAACATATTTAATTCATTTACTCATAACTAGTCTATTTTCATGAAAAATACCAAATCAGTTCCAAAAATATTTCTTTTCTGGAATTTAGCAGAATATAGTCCCATATTGAACATATATTTTTTCCAGAATTTTTAAAACTCATTTACTATTTTTCATATGGCCAAAACAGCCGAATATTTAGACATTTATCATAAATTGTAATTTTATCTAAAAATTTCAAAATTCACAGAGAACACTGATATTATATAGATATACTTCCAATAAAAATTTTATCAATTTTGGAGTTAACCACAAGGAGTTATAAGCGGTTACTTTTAAAATAGTCTTTTCCCGTAAAATTCACAACTCTTAATCTATACATCCAAAAATCACCATTTTTGGACACAATCAATAAAACTCATCAAAATATCATTTTAAATTTTTTTCAGAATTTTTTTAAGGTCAGAAGAATTACGAACTGAAAAATATAATAACCCTTAAAATCCCTTACCTCAAAATATCAGCACTTCTGATCGGAATATCGGTATAAGGCTGAAGGAAACTTGCACTAATGAATAGAAACTCTCAAAGTATCTAAATACTCACAAAATACACTCAATAATCTAAAGAGAGAAAGAGAGAAAACTTGTTTCTGGTGTGATTTTCAATTCTAACTTAGCCCTCTATTTATAGGAAAATGTTAGCACGCCGAAGCAGACTTAACCTGTAACCTGATGGCTTTACCTGCTACTATTCTCACCCACCACATTTGAATAAAATTTTTAGCACATTTTTTTCACCAACCAAGAATGGGGCCCACCAATTCTAGAATTTTTCACCAAAATGATTAACTCTGAAAATTCAACAATTTTTGAACTAGTCATTTCGTAAAATTCATAACAAATCATACGTTCATTTTTAACAGTTCAAAATTTGTGGACATATACTCAACTTATATATGTATAACATATCCAAAAATCACAACGATCCAACGGTCGGATTAAAAATTATAACCCCCGCAATATATCTCAAAAATTCTAATTTGATTTTCAATACCTCCGTTTCGACAAAAATATAGATAAAGCACCTCAACATTAACTCCTTCATTTTTAACCATAAAAATATATCCCTCATTTACATCTACATAAAATAAATATTTCCTTATCATATGAATCAATAATTAATTATTCACAAATAATATTACAGAATCACATTTATGACAACCAGGCCGTTCCCAGGAAAGAGGGGACTTTCCAATAAGAATTTCTCCTTACTGACGCGTAATTAGGTGACCAAACCTCTCCTTAGACAGAACTGTTTAGACATTGCCAATAATGTTATCTAATAATATTATTCAAATAATATGAATTATTGATCTGATAATGAGAAATACTGTGCAGCGACAATTATTGAACAACAATAATATAAAATATCAACGCAACAATTATTGAATCAGTAATTACTGTGACAATTATTCAGTTGTGCCTTCTTACGTAAGAATCAATAATTTCAAAAATACTGTGCAATACCGTGTGCTACTGTGTAATAACGCGTATTACTGTATTTTAACCACCGGGTATTCCAACAGTGTTAACGGTAATAACTACGCCGTTATTTATAAAAACTCAAATTTGTCGTTTTCTTCATCCGACCGTTTTCCATTATGGGGCCCACAAATGGTTGCGCCGTCGTACGAATATTTCCCGACAGAAAGAATATTCCACGACCATGCGAATATTCCCCGACAACAATGAATATTTTATAACCACTTGTGTATTTTGAAAAAAATTCATATATCACCCTTAACTTTAACATTTATCAATTTAACCATTTACTGAATAGTAATTATAAGAAAAATTGAATACTTTTATTTCATAAAATTCGGGGTCTTACATCTATCATATTATTGATTCAATTATTGTCACAGTATCATCTGCATAAAATATTTTTTATTAAATCAATACTTGAGACGACAAAGTTATTCATATTATAAATTGCAATATTTACAATATCTAGAAGTTCTGTCAAGGAGAGGTTTGGTCACCTAATTGCGCGCTAATAGGGAGAAATCCTTATTGAAAAGCCCCCTCTTTCTTGGGAACGACCTGGTTGATAAATATTGTGAGCTATAATATTAATAATGAATGTTGTTTGGAGTTGAATTTGGAGACGCGGACGTGATATTTGAGTCCGGAACGACGAAATTAGTAGAAATAGTCTATAAACACAAAATTATAAACACAAAATTTTTCGGGATTCATTATTTGGTCAAAAAGTCAACAGTTGACTTTTTCGGAAAAAGTCAAGCTTCGAAATTTCAAAATTTATATTTTTGATAAAAATAGTTTCATTATGTTGGAATTATTTGTGTTAGTGAAAATCGACATTTATTCCGATGATAATTGATGTCTAGGGGTTATATTGATAATCGGGTAATTTATCGGATAATTGAGCAATTAATTGCTACTAATTCACATGTTTATATAACTATTTATTTACATATGTGTACTATTGAATCACATTATTTACTATTAGGGGAGTTGGTGCAAGATTGATAATACTTGCATGACTAAATTAAAAATGGAGGTATAGATGGATGTACTATACTGAAATTCGTATTTTTCACATGATTCACATGATTGAACTATTAATTCACATTATTTACTATTAGGAGAGTTGGTGCAAGATTGATAATACTTGCAGGACTAAATTATAAATGAAAGAAAAGTTTGAGGTATTATACTGTAATTTTCGAGCCCCAAAACGTGCAATTATCGAAACCATATTTTCCTATAAATAGAAGCTCATTCTTCCTTCATTTCTCACCAATTCACAAAAGCTTTAGAGCGATTATTATAGAGAGAAATTATAGAGAGAAAGAAGAAGAGAAATCTGTTACTCAATATTCTAGTATCCAATTTTTCCAAGGTAGGGAATATTATTTGTTGTACTTGTAAAGAGTATTATTTCTTTCTTATCTATGAAGAGAACTTCTGTTATTCCATTCTTATTATTCTGTTGGAATAACCTGTATACGCGGGCTACCCTATACTTGGTGAAATTCTTCTGTTGTTCCATTCTTTATCATTCTGTTGGACCATCATGTCTGTGCGTTCTACGCCGAACCTGGTTCCGTCTTTATTATTTTGTTGCAATATCATGTCTGTGCGTTCTACGCCGGACCTAATTCCGTCTTTATTATTCTGTTAGAATATCCTGTCTGTGCGTTCTACGCCGGACCTGATTCCGTTATTTATTATTCTGTTGGAATAACCTGCCTGTGCGGTCTATCGCATGCTTGGTGATTTCTTTTGTTATTACATTCCTTATTATACTCAGTTGGTTAAAGTTTTGACTTCTATACTCCATGAAATTAGTGGAATATCCTTGATATTTGCGCTTCATCCAGTATCTTTTCATGGAAATATTCTTCTGAGCATTCTTAAATTTTACTCTACAAAGCAGTATCATGTTGACAATTTAGACATTATTAGTTCCTGTATAAAATAATTCTTGTACTTGTTTTATTGAATTCTTATATCATTGTCATCATCCTCATGTTTATATTTTGTTGAAAGTCATCTGTGGCCTATAGTGCGTAGATGGACTTGGTATGATTATGACCAGGGATTATTCGGTGTAATCATGACCGTAATGTTACAAATGATGTGGTAAAAGTCCTCATTGGCCCGTAGTGCATTGATGGACAGTTGTTGGCATGATCATGACTATTAATGAATACACAAATGTTCTTGGCCCGTAGTGCATGGATAATTGTGGTCGTGATACTAAAGAATATCCTTGGCCGTAGTGCAGGGGCGATTCGATGATGTGGATTATTTATTAAGCTGAGTCCCAGCGATAAAAGTGATGAAAAACCTTTTAAATCATAAAAGATAGTAGATTTTATTCTCTACTTGACTCTTTTAATGAATTGCTTGTTCCGCTGCAGTTAAACTTGATGGTTGTTATATTGTATCAGTTTAACACTGTTGAAGGCTAACGATAATATATTCTGCATTATCTTAGTCAAAATATTTCCTACTGGGCTAGTTGAGCTCACCCTTTTACTTTTATTGTTCTCTTCAGGAAATGAGAACGTAGCAGGGACTAGTCAGGGAACGGAGTGACGGACCAGATGATAGCATTAGTAGTCCTCGCTATTCAGTGAAATAGTGGAAAATAAATGTAATAATATTGAATTTGAGTTTGAATATTGTCTAGACGACAATAATTATATTAAAACTCACAGCTTATGTTTTGTCGTATTGTACAAGACAGTTGTATTATTAAGTTGTATTTGAATTTATGTACCATGTAAGTGGTGACCCAAGATGGGTGACGTATACCTAATTTTGGGGGCATCACAACTATCAAGGCAAGTCTTTCAGTTCCTATTTTCTATGTGACTTGTTGATGAACTTTTTTAAATCTTTATTACAAAAAGCATGATGTGTTATATATGTTGAAAGTATGAAACGTTAAAGTCAATTTATGACTACGTTGATTTAGTAAAGAATGTCGATTAAGTAAGGAACTCAATCTTATTACTTGTTATGTGGACTGAAGCATGTATGAAATGTTAGCCTAATGATTATGTTGTATAATCTGAGCATGTTATTTATGTGCTACGTGATGCATGAAAACTGTTAGATTTTGTTAGGCTGTCGAGCTCAACCTTGCAAATAACCACTTTTGCAGGTTAAGAATTCAAGGTAACACTATGTGCTACTTGAAAGACATGAATCAGATGTAATGCTTGAGGATTTATATACTTTGGCTAAGTTGTTATTATTTGAACCATGTTTAAGGTTCTGAATAATGTATGATGTTTAACAGATGTTGAGTTATAAAGTTTAAGTTTTATCAGTTGTATAAAGGGTATTGAACCTGGATGTAAGTTTTATTTATTAACTCTGATAAAGTGAGTAATAAACTAAGTATGGTTCAAAGGTAGGTAAAGATAAAGGTTTTGAGAAATGTACTTAATAAATCACAATAATTATGTAATAATAAACTATAAACTTTGAGTTATCTGATATGTAAATGTTATCAGATTGAAATGTAAAATTTTATATAATAATTGTGATGAAGCGAATCATAAAATAGAATTGATTCAGAGATGTGTAAATGATAAAGGTTTTGATTCAGGGAATTAAAGAAAGAAGACATAAAAGTTTTAATTATTCCGCATTTTATTAAGTTTAACATCGAATAATGATGTAAAATCAGAAGTTAGACATATTATTAACGACCGTAGTCGATAGTTGAATTGTATGAATTTTTGAGTCGTTACAGTTGGTATCAAAGCTGTAGGTTATAAACATTAGGTAGGAGTACCTTAGGATATAACCTTAGAGAAGGAATGTGAAGATAATGAAAGAATAAACTCATATAGAGTTTAAGTGATAAGAAATAAATTTTGAAATATTTTAAATAAAAGATTAAAATATATATGAGTAGATTCAAGTAAGAATCTTAAAGACATATACAAGACAAGAATTTGGAGTTACCTGACTCCAGTAATAAGATGTTAAGCGTTAATGAATAGACGATATCTACAAGATGAATGTCATTTAATTAATAATAATTGTAGACACTCGAAATTTTTTGCATACCTGTTACTAACATTGCAGGAGGGCATAATCGTCTTTCAGAGATAACCCTGGAAGACAGCTCAGTTCAATCCCGGAGACAACACTGGGATATTCAGTTATTACTGTCTCGGAGATATCCCCGAGATATCTAGCTCAGTCTCGGAAATACCACCGGAAGTTTTAACCTCAAGCCCGAAAACAACACTGGGAGTTTCAGTTTCAACCTCAGAGATAACCCTGAGGAATGCAGTTCAAATACCGGAAATCACAACGAAGAAGACCGTGTTATCTCGGAGATAACCCCGAGATACTTAGTCTCATCCCCGGAAACAACACCGGGAAAGACAACGTCAACCTCGGAGACAACCTCGAGGCATGCAGTTGCAGTTCCGAAGATAATCCTGAAAATGCTTGTTTTAAACTCATGCAAACAACTTCAAACACTCGACAAAAGCCCTGAGGCACTCATTCCCCAAGCCCGGAGATAACCCTGGGAAGTAAGGCACACCTCAGAAACAACCCTGAGGACGATCAACACATGCAGCAGTCCGATCTCAGAGATAACCCTGAACAACGACCGCTAAAACAGCTCAAATCGGATATAACCCCGATGAGGGGCAGAATCTTCATTTTGCCATCCCAATCCCACATTGCATCGCCTCAACATTCATACATACATTCTACACAGCAATGTCCTACAAGAACCAAAGAGCATTAATCCCGAGTGACTACTGCACAAGACAACACGCCGGATAGAATTTGAAGCTTGAAGACCAAGGGCATGGTCCACTAGTACAAAGTAATAAATAGACAACACTTAAACTATAACATTTTTTAAATATTTTTTTATAACGTTTTTTAACAAAACGTTGTAGATATATATGAAAAAACGTTATCTATTTAAAAGGACTATTTTTTTGTTTTAAATAGATAATATTTTTTTTAAAAAACTTTATGTATGTCAAAAACACGAAGCTTAAAATAAATCGCGCTTTACACTTCAAATTAAAAACCCTCCCTCTTTCCTCCCAGCCTTCCAACATCGCCTTCCAACATCTGAAGCAGCTCTCCCAAATCCCAATCTACACCCTCCCCTATCTCTCACTCATATTCACTCTCTCACCTCAATCAGATCGGAAAACAACATGGTAGGCTTTGAAATTGGCGTTGTACCCTTCAACCCCGACGGCTAGGGACCGGTTGAACCCTCTGCCGGAACCAACACTTCTCTCCTCCCCAACCACCCCATCAACGTTCCCTTCGCTCCCTTTTCTCGGTCCGACAAGCTGGGTCGTATTGCCGACTTCACTCGCAATAACCCCAATTCTAATAACCCTAGAAGCGCTCACGGTAACCTTATCGACTCTGCCTTCGACTTCACTGGCGACGATTCCTTCGCCGGTAATGCAGACGAAGATGCCTCCTTCTGCCTCGTCGGCGGCAAACTACCTCCCCACCCCAAATTTGGACCCAAGTGGCGCTTCAATCAGCACTACCACAACAACCGCAGTCAACTTCCCCAGCGCCGCGACAAAGAAGTTGAAGCCCGCAAGCGCGAGGCCGAGCGTGACCGTGCCCGCCGTGATCGAATCTACAACCTCAATCGGTCCGACGGACATAACACACGCCGGTAAACCGCTGTCTTCAAATCATCCATCGATATTCAATATTCTTCTCTTTCTTGAATTCAGTTTTTTATTTTACAATTAGTTCTGATTTGGATGTTAGTGGTTTTTATTTATATGATTCCATTCATTTTTTTGTTCTGATTTCTTCTTCAGCTATAATCATCAGTTTTGCTAGTCAAGATCAACCAAAAAACTATCGTTTTGAAGTACGGTGAGCTTTCTCTCTAACGATTATTATTTGTTAACGAATTTCTATATTTATAAGTGTATGCAAGAATGATTATTATTTATACACAGGCTTATTGTGTAGCTTTTTCTAGAAATGATGATGATTTAGGTAATGCATCAAGTTTGATTCAGCTTTTAAGGGGGAAGAGGGCAGTAAGATGATGTGCAAGGGTTAATTATGGAAGGTTGATTATGATCTGTTTTTCTATCAATAAAGGTAAGTTTGGTGTTCATTTTGTTCAATAGTTTTGTACAAAAGATAAGATTTAGATGGAGGATGTTGTTTATTTTCATATGTTATATAGTGTAATAAATTTAACATACTGAACTTTCTGGTTCAGATGAATTAATGGAAAATTCAAAGCTGGTTCTTTCAATGTTGTTTTTCCCATTTGTATAATTACTATTGCTAATTCTCTGAGTTATGCTACATTTAGAAGGAATTATCTGAATGATGGATATAGAAATAAATTAGTTTATGTTATCACTTGTACCGACTTCATCATAGGACCATGTATACTGCATTATGAGTCCCATAAAAGGGAACTTGTAAATTCTTGGCATTAGAATTACAGTATTTGAAAGCACTGGCATGAGACGGAATCACTGAAACACAAACTGGAACGGCCTTAAGACTTTTTAGTTAACTGTTGTTGAAACAGAAACTGGAACAACCTTAGGACTTTTTAGTTAATTGTTGTTGAAACAGAAACTGGAACAACCTTAGGACTTTTTAGTTAATTGTTGTTTCTTACATTGTAAAGAACGATACAAGAAAGTATAATCCGGAGTACACAACGGCATCCTGTTCAACATGGAAGAAGTTGTATGTCTGTTCAACATGGAAGACATTGTCTGTGTGAATGCAACCCCGGCACAATTTTGATGGACTATACTTGTTATGACCAAGTTTTTTTCTTGTTGCTTCTAACCTAGTCCTGCGAACCTTTTTAGTTTTTGAGGAGATTATTTACCCATTTGCCTAGGTAAATAAGCTTTTGTCATGTGTAATATATATCTTAGGCATAGAACTGAATTATTCCTTTTAAGATATTCTAAATGTGAAGATCAGGATGATCTAATAACTTGTACTGTAGGTTTTGAATATTAATTGGATCTGATGTGCTCATAATTATGTAAATTATGTTTGACCTGTGATAGGTGATCTAGGTACCAATTTAGACAATATTATTTGTGAAATTTGGCAATGTTTACCTGAATCCTTTTCTTTCCTTAGCATTGTTGTGCATTCACATGTGTATACCAGTCGAAGCGTGTTAATGATTTTAGCTATTTTTTTGCGAATGAAGGTATGGTTTTGTAGTTTACATATCATAATCTCAAAGGTAGCATATAAGCTTGTTGCATGTATTACGAGAGTTTCTGGGCTAATAATTATTACGAGGTACACCCTCATGTTTACATGCTTTATAATTAATAGTCTTATACTGTTATTGTAACTTTTGTATCCTTACTTTAAATGGATGGCTAGATTCTATACGAGTGCATTGGTGTGTTATGCCTTTGATTGTGCAGAACTTGATCGCTAGATTTGGAGGTTAGTTATCTGTGTTTAGTTCATCTTGTTTGCCTTCAAATTCTTAACACAATGTTGTTGAATTTTTTTTGACAAATCTAGGTTTCTTTGTTAATTATGGTTCTCAGTGAATCATCCTTCATGCTAAATAAGTTATAGATAATTAAACCTAGTTTCTTGGTAGTATCCCTGTCTGGTTATGTGATGGTCTTCGCGTCACACTTCTAAAACCAGAATATATAATGCTTGATTATCATTCTGAGATGTTGTATGTGCATTCTGCAGATTTTTGTTGATTCGAATTGATCAATTGGCATGTTTAATGGGTTTGCATTATGGAGGCTGATTTGTTTCCTGTTGTGTTGGTGTTGGTTTTTATGGCGCCTTACATGACATGATGTGTCCTACTATCAAAAGCACAAGATCTAGTAAAGCAGAGCTAGTCTAGTGAATGCAATTGACGCTGGCATAGTTTGTCAGACGGCTTCTTATGCTTCCAAATGGGAATTTCTTTGTGTCCACAAGTAGAACAACAGGGCTATTATCATCTGCACTCTTAACTGATTATTATTTTAATGATCGACTGAAACACTGTATGGTATTAATATTCTTTGTAATTGGTATATTTTGAATTTGAGATGTATGGATAGTAATATTATTTGTAATTGGTATATTTTGAATGTTTGATACATTTTGGTTTTAAATAGATGACACCTTCTAAACGTTGTATAAATGTGTTTAAACGTTGTCTGATGTATCAAACAATTTTTTATGCTAGAAAACGTTGTGGAATCATATCATCTACGACGTTTTCAAGCATCCAAGAATTTATAGAAAATAAATATACAACGTTTTTTAAGAAAAAAATGTTGTGTAATGTGTCAAACTACAACGCTTTAAAAACGTTGTATAAATGTGTCAAATTGATAACACCCTTAAATATGACGTTTCTGTAAGACCTTCTACAACGTTTTTTACGCGTTATCTATTTACTGTTTTGTAGTAGTGGTCCCATCTTCCTGACTTCGTGCAACTTCTAATCTCATGTTATTGTGTAGCTCTCGACAATAGCATGCCGAAATAGGTCTTATATACCTCAATCGGATATTCGGATTGAAGTTCTGAAAGTTAGAGCAGACAACACGTTGCATGCGTGCACGTACTTTGAGACGACAGGACCCGCGGAACCCGGGGCACCCCGGGCAGCCGCAGGTGCATTTGCGGCTGCCGCAAATACTCCTGCGGCTCCCCCCTTTATAAATAGAGGGCTTGAGGCAGTCATTTTGCATAGAGAAAAGGAGAGGAAGCCTTATCCAATTTGCTCTATACAAACTATAATATGAGTGTTTTCTCATTTTAAACACTTGTGAGCTTATATATTGTTATATTTTTACCGGCGGGAGCCGAGTGTTCATCATTTTCAAGTCATTGAAGTCTTCTTTGGCAGTCCACTGTAAGTCTTCTTACACACGTTAAAGCCTTTCTCTTCATCTTTGCACACACCGTTCTTCACGTTAAGAGTCGTGTTACGTATGTATGCCCGGACTTCGGTCCGTGGCTTTTATTTCTTTTTGTATATATATATATATATATATATATATATATATATATGGACTAAAGTTATTGAGTTATGCCTCGATTGAGCCTGGACTCACGTCCGGAGCGTTTATTTGCTTTTATATATATATACTTATATACAAACTGTTGTCGAACTTTGTTCGATGAGCCTGAATTTACATCCGGAGTGTTTATTGCTTATATATATATATATATATATATATATATGTGTGTGTGTGTGTGTGTGTGTGTGTGTGTGTGTGTGTTGTTGCCATCAAACTCTGTTTGATTGATCCTGAATTTTACATCTGGTGCGTTTATTGCTTATATATAGCGGTAAACGCACAGGATAAACCGAGTCGGGATCGATATATATCATGTGCGTTTACTGCTATATATATATATATACATTTCTGTCAGGCCTGGAGTTTACTTCGTGGCATTTTACAACTTTCTTTATATTTCGTCCCGCTTAGAGTTTACTTCGTGGCAGTTGATCGTTTTTATTGCTTTATTTATATTTTGTCCTGCCTGAAGTTTACTTCGTGGCGGTTGATCGTATTTATTGCTTTATTTATATTTTTGATCTCCTATGGAGGTGTTTCGTGGTGGTTGATCATGTCTCTCTATATATATTTACCACTTTTATATATTTACATTTCCGATCCCCCATGGAGGTGCTTCGTGGTGGATGATCATGTCTGTATATATATATATATATATATATATATATATATATATATATATATATTTACAGCTTTTATATATAACTTCATACAACTTTCATACAAATTGCTACATTATGTGAGCCTAGGAATCATGTGATCAGAGATTCAGTCTACTGAATCTAGATTCGGTGCCCGTGATAGACATTTTCAGATGTATAAGGCTTGTAAATTATTAAGTACTACTATGTATATTATTTTCTCGAAGATGTTTTGCATCTCGAAAATAAAAGCAATCAAGTCGAACACCTAATAAAATAGAAGTATCAAAGGCCTCAATTACTATTGAGAACAAGGGTTTGAAAAATCTCTTTTTACAAAACATCACTGCTATATTGTTTAAAACTAAATTTTTACACAAATTTAAACCCTTTGTATATAGGTGCAAACGAGGCATAGCACTACTTCTAAATAATTGCACATTGATCCACACACACACACATTTATATAATAGTTTAATTGAAAAGTGGCGGTCACCGTGGTAACACGGATGTCGGGGGGTGCCTAACACCTTCCCTCCGCATAACCAAGTCCTCGGACCTTAACGAATCTCGGTTTCAGACCCGTTAAGCAGTGTCACATCACTGGGTCAATGTGCAAATCTTTTCTCAGTTGTGTTGGTACAACTATTTAAAAAACCAACTGGCGACTCTTATAGTCCAATTGTCGACATATACATGTCGGACCTTTTTCACAACTTATTTTTTCAAGCAAATCTCACCTAACATGAGAACGCCAAAAGACAAGAACAGAAAAGGGACAAATAAAAATTCCGACGTCGACATGTGGCGACTCTGCTAGGGACTCCAGTAAGAGGACTTAAGCCGCTATTACAAGCTTTTCAAAACTGTTATATGTTTGTGTGTGGATGTTGCATTTACATTTGATGGATGTGTACGAATGCATTTTCTTACTGCTTTACACTATATCTGCTTGTGATATTAGTGCTTTGCACATGTCATCATTTTCATAAACGGTGTGACACGTTGTATGTGAATGTATGTTGTGTGGTTCCTCCATCAGAAAGCTATCATGTCGGTGTTTGATTACTGGACTCGTAGGAAGACTAATTCCAACGAGGCTCAGGAAAAGCACCACCCAAATTCGCTCCAGTTGAAAGACCAGATTAACTTCCCGTTGAGTAAATTGTGATGATTTGGGAACCTTCATGCCAAAAAGCCGTGAGAGTAACCTAAGATAGGTCAGCCTCTGATAAACCAAACACAGAGGAAAGTCTCTTCATGCTTTCTCATTTCAAATTACTCGTAAAGCCAATTACTTGTAATTTCATTCCATATTAATCTCCATGTAATGAGAAACATGAAGAAATATGTGTACACGCATATTTACAAATATTAATATGTTATCCTATATTACAAACAGATAACATCCGTTTTGCAAGATAATACTCCTAAAACGGATACATCATATAACATGTAAACATTTATACATTCCCTGAAACTAAACAATGTGATAACCTGAGATTTCGAATAATCAAAATTTACGAATAATTTTTTTTTAATTAATATTAATATTAATTATTATTTTTGTGACAAGTATCTGTGATACGTGTATCGAGAAGGTCAATTTGTGTATTGACTAATAAAATTAGAGTAGAGTTGTGCTTAACAAGATTAGAAACCCTAACCCTAATTTCTGGATAGGAATTCGTTAGAAATTATAATTAAAATAATTATATTAATGAGTATGTGTTTGTATCGACTGGATTATTGATCAATGATTGATCGGATAAGGTTTAAAATTTATAAATCCTAATAAGGGATTAGAAATCCTAATCTCAGATTTAGAAAATGAATTGTACAGTTGAAAACCCTAATTGTACGCCGAAAAACCCTAATTTCATATTCGGGAATCCTAAAACCCTAATCATAATTGGGAAGCCTAATGTGTGTATTAAACTTTAATATGATTAGAAAACTCTAATTATATTTTAGTTATTTTAATTTCTATTTTACAAACCCTAATTGTAATTTAGAAAATTTATTTTTCTAATTAAAACCATAATTCGTGGGTTATAAATCCTAATGACCATTTTGACCCTAATTGCTAAATTAAGCAATTTTAATTAGGAATATTAATCATAATTAGCAAGATTGAATTTTATGATTAGGAAATATCAATATAATTAATGAATCCTAATTATAATTTTGGAGTATTAATTTTCTATTTTGAAAACTTAAATTTCGAAAATCTTGGAAATTAAATTGCAAACCTAAAGGGTTTAAACCCTAAACCCTAAAGGGTTCAAACCCTAAACCCTAAGGGTTTGTGAATTGGACAAGTATGCCATTAAAATTAATTTACAAATGACTAAAATACCCTTTTTCATTTTCTTTAATTGGTAACTTGCATTATTGCTAGCAACTTTATTTGGTAAACAACTCATTTGACTTGTGTGACACAAAATATCAGCCACTCAGCCGAAATATAGTAGATCTAGCAACATCTAAGCATTATATAAGATATTCAAGAGAGAGAAAGTTCATGAATTTTGCCATTTTTCACTTTTGCTCTCACCAACTCCCTCTCTCACTAAAAGCTACGAAATCCTCAAGTATATCAATCCTAGAATCAACCCTTAGATCATCCAATATCAGTTTGGAAGATCAAGATCAAGATTTTAACAAGAGAGGTATATACCCTAATTCGATTTTTGATTTTACATGTTAAGAAAAAAAATTGTGTTTTTGTGTTTAGAACTTTGCTAGAGGATGTTTTATGTTGATCTATGATGATCAAACATATATCCATAGCATCAAAGTGCCTTAATTTGGTATTTTTTCAAAACTGTCAAGAACACGATTTGTGGTCTGACAAGCAAATGTCAGGAGCCACAGATCCGTGCATGTTTTTGATTTTTCTTGTTTTATGTTTTGGATTGGTATTCTGGTATGAGGGCTTTATTCTGCAAGTGGTATTACAACCATCATATGTATAGATCGTGAATTATTAACGGTCAAACCACGTTGACCGAAATTGACCAGTCAAAATCTGGGCAACCCAGAATTTTATGAACACCGTCTGACAAGATTTTTAAGCTTCTTGATTTGTCTGTTTTTTTTTTGTTATGTTGTTATTGTTGTTGTAGTATACTTGTAAACGGTTATGTTTGCTATAGATCCATATTTCTAGATCTCTTAAATAACTAACATGTGGGATTTTATGGATGGTCAAACTAGACCACCCGAACTGATTTTATGTTTCTGGGAAACCCAGAATCGGTATGAACAAGGATTCTGTCAAGGTTTGACCAAATTTGATCTAGAGTATATGTTGTTTTTGGACTGAGATCTTGATATCTCGTTGTTAACTGTCATGTATACTATAATTATAAAATAAGAAAGAACTTAAACACCGATCAGAACTTAGATTAATTTGGGCTGAAAAGTGGCATCACGAGCTGCCTGGGTTTCTGGGTAACCCAGAAAAACCCAGGAGCACTCTGACAAGGACTTTAAAAGTCCAGATCGCGTTGATGTGTTGCTGTTTGATCGAGATAAGAATTGATAATTGTAGTAATATATACCGACTACAAGATCATGTTTATAAATTGCCCAGAAACATTTTGTATTGGGATTTAAAGGCAGTCAAACGTTGACCCTTTCACAGGCGGCTGTTAGTGTTCTTGAGCTCAAGAACACCAACAGCGACGCTTTGTGTCGCTAAAGGGCTTTAGCGACGGTTTATTTTTTTTTATTTTCTGAATATTCCGGAAATTATTTAAAAATAGAAATAAATTCTAAAAATTACCAAAAATAGTTTTAAAAATTATTTTAAATTATGAAAAATAATTTTTGACCAATTGGAATATTTTTCTTTAATATTTATAATTATTTAAATATTAAAAGTATTTAATTTATTTAATTAGTGTATTAAATAAATTAGAGAAAATGATTTTAATTATATGAAAAATCATTTTAAATAAGAATAATGTATTTAAAAATATTTTGAGTTATAAAATAAGACTTTTAATATTTTTAGAAAATTTTTATTAATAATTTAATATTAATGATATTAGATTTATTTAATTATTAAATTAAATAAATAAGTTAAAAATGATTTTATTAATTTAAAAATTATTTTAAATAAGAATAAAGTGTTAGAAGATATTTTAAATTATAAAATATAATTTTCAATATTTTTGGAGAATTCTCATTAATAAATTAATATTAATAATGTTAGATTTATTTAATTATTATATTAAATAAATGAATTAAAAATGATATTATTGATTTAAAAATCATTTAAAAATGAGAGAAATGAATTAAAAATATTTTAAGTTATAATTAATGACTTTTAATATTTTGATAATAATTACATTAATATTTAAATATTAATGGTGATGATTTAAAAATAATTTTAATTATTTTAAAAATCATTTAAGTAGAATATTGATGATTTAAAAATATTTTAGGTTATTAATAATAACTTTAATATTTTGACAAGTATGTTATTAATATTTTTATATTATTAACTATTAATAATGATAAGATTATTTGATAATTATATCATTTAAAAAATGATTTAAGTGTTTAAAAAATTATTATAAATTATAATAATTGTTTATAAATTATTAAAAGCTTCCGAAAAATATTATAAACGATATTTGACTTATCTAAATTAATATTGAAGCTTAGAAACCGAATTTAATTGACAATAACTGTGTTAATTGTCGGATAGGGTGACCAGAACACCAAGAATGGACCGAAGTCCAACCAGACCGAACTAGTTAGACTTGTTAAGTGTTTATATAGGTTATAAATACTAATGTGGCTATGTGGTAATGTGTCTAGGAGAAGTTTGACTGTAAAATACAGTGTTACGTGTTATAAATGATTGTGCTAATTGTGAGACCGACATTGTTGAATATAGGTCTTACGAACGCAGTTAATTATATTGTGTAGCTGTAATCAACGCGGAAGGCAAGTTTCCTAACTCAACCTTGAGTTATATTCATTCAATTATTATAATGGTTAATTATTGCTAATTATACCATGTCCAGAGAATTTATTGTTGATTATTCGCAGTTAGTGCATGATTAATAATTCAAATTGAATTACTGATTCGGAGAATATACATTTGTAGAATAACTGTTGTTGGATATTCATATTCGTAGAAGATAGAATTGACAGTACAAATAATTCCTGTTTATTGTCAAATTATGTTGAGAAATGTCTTAGCTAATTATTCTGGCTAGACGAACATTTGTTAGAACTTGATAAATTCGAGAAAAGAATTCAATTGTTATTGGTAGATCGATGCCAATTATTTCGGCTAGATCGATAAGTAAATAGTAATTGAAATCATTGCGTTTCGTTGTTAAATCAAATTTTGATTCAAAGAATGAGAAGAACAACCTTTTATATAAAGGGAACATTTTAGGTCGTATATTCAACCATTGCGCACTGTTAAGTATTATGCATAATATAGGGTACAAGGAGTTGGCCGGCTCTAAGTACTTGCAGAGGGGTATAATTTAATCTTTATGGTTATTTGATACTCCTGTGTATGTATCAAAGTAAATCTTTGATAGATACCCGAGAAAATAAGTTCTAGATCTAGTGTGATAGCTCAGCATAAATCTGGAAAATATTCTACTTTGTTATTGCGTAGAATTGATTCTTGATTATTCAATAGAATATCATAGAAACTTTGAAAGCGTTGTAGTCTTTCGTTATTTGATTATTGCGTTGCCTAGAATACTAGAAGACTTGTTATTGATTAACGATGCGTTCAGCTATTTCAAAGTTCACCGAACTTTGGTTTCATTCTGTCAAAATAGATAGTCTGTTCTTATTGATCCGTATACATTTATTGTATGTCTTAACTTGCGGAGAAAACTTGTTGCTCACCCTTGCTATAAATAAAACATTTCAGTTAGGATCGAAGAGGCCAGCGGATCGAAGAAGAACAAAGGCAAAGGCATGATGCTGGAATAGTTAATGAACAATATTATTATTATGTTGTATTGTAAACCCTTTTTGTTTATCTAAGGGGTATGTTTGTAATGTTAAGGTTAGTGGACCTGGGACTTATGTATTAACAACTTATGTTAATGACTTTTGTATTCCTATTTATATATATGAATGGGTAGTTAAATGGTATTATATTGTGGATCGTGAACACCAAACTCGGGGGTCAGGTAACCCGAATTTGGGGGTGTCATAAAGAATGTCAGTTTTTCACAGGGAAACAATCGAACCTATTACCCATTCAAAGTCCAAAAAGGCCACGAGCCTACAGCCAATTATGTCTTCATCTTATCAGAGTAATCTTAATCCAGTCTCTCGCGAAGAATTCGATGGATTAAGTAAACAAATCACAGATTTGGCTGTTCTGCTTAAAGAACTACACCAATCTACTCAGGGTACAAGGATACCCATACATGCTGAATCCTCTGCACAAGGAGGAACCCAAGGTCCGGATAAAGCTATTCTAGTACTTGAGCTTCAGTTGGATACAAACAACAAAATTTATGATACCACCCATCTCAAAGAAGATCTAGACACCGGTGATATCAGAAATAAAGTCCTTCAGATGGAAGAGACCATCCGTTCTATCAAAGGAATTGGAGCACATGGGAGTGTTTCATATGCTGACCTTTGTAAATTCCCTGGTGTGCATTATCCAGAGAAGTTCAAGACTCCTGACTTTGAAAAGTATGACGGGTTAGGAGACCCTTACACACATTTAAAGGTATTCATTGGAGAACTCAGATCTTATGATGAGGACGAGAAGCTCAGGATGCAGCTGTTCCAGAATAGTCTAACTGGAGAAGCCCGTTCGTGGTATACCAGATTAGACAACTCCATTATTCATAGCTGGGAGGAGCTAGCTCATGCCTTCCTCAGTCAATACAGCTTCCAGTCTCAGATGGCCCCTGATCGGTACCAAATTACCAAAGTCAGGAAACAAACTAATGAATCTTTTAGAGAGTATGCTCAAAGGTGGAGGCGCCTTGCTGCTTAAGTTGTTCCCTCTATGAATGAATCAGAGATGGTGATGACCTTCATAGACATACAAGAAGCTCCTTTCTATGAGAGGGTTTTAGCTGGTATGGGCAAACCATTCTCGAAAATGATTAAACATGGGGAGATGGCTGAGGTGGGATTGAAGTCAGGAAAGATTCAAGACCTAGCTGCCCTTAAAGCTGTTGTTGAGCACATCCAGTCCGAAAATTATGGAAACAACCCCCAGAGGGTCCATAAGAAGAGAGAGGAAGATGTTTCTTTGATACTGCAAGGTCAGAAGGGCAGTCAGAATATGCCTATCCAAAGGAGAAATTACTCCCCATTTCAAGCACAGTCTTCAAACCCTCAATTGCCTAAGGGTAGAGAGGTCAAATGCACTCGAGTGTTCATACCTATAGGGGAATCACTCGAGAATATTCTCAATCTTCTGACCACTCAGAAGAAAATTACTCATCTTCTTCCACCAGCAAACCCAAATGGGAAGGGTTTCAATGCTAGTCGGAAATGTGTTTATCATGCTAGAGCTCCGGGACATGATACTCAAGACTGTTGGGCCTTGAAACACAAGATCCAAGATTTAATAGACATCAGTGAGATTGTGGTCACCAAACCCGATCAACCCCATGTGCAAGACAGCCCTCTTCCTCAACACAAAGAAGAAGAGGTAAATATGATTAATTGGAGCAGTGGACAAAGTTCCAGTTTTAATGGTGGATCCTCATAGACTAGCAAGGATAATGCTGATAAGTGGGACTATACAAAGTTCCAGTTTATAATGGAACAGAAAATGAATGCTCTATATGAGAAACTTAACCAATTGGCAGAACTGGTGGTCCATTAGCATCAAGTCACACGCCAATTATTTAGTCAGGAGTATGCCAGTATCCTTCTTCTTGTTACCAACACTCCACCGTGTACTCCATAAAAGGAAACACTGGAGGATAAAATTGCCAAAAGAGCAAATGCTAAAGCCCGTCGGGATTTTGCAAACAAAAGGGAATTTACATACCTAGGCCAACCGATAGAAGAAATACTGCAGATGTTGATACATTAAGGAAGAATCACAACTCTGCTACCTCTAATCAGCCCGCGTTCAAGACGGTTTAATTTCAATGGAGTGTGTCAGTATCACTCCTAATCTCGCGGTCACAGCACAAAAGAATGATGGACACTCTGCCACCTTATTCAGAATTTAATTGACAGCAGTGTCCTGTAGATGGCAAACGATGATGTTGTAGTACTAGAGAGTGGGGACGTGTTTCCTACAAAGTGGAAGGAGGTCGTAGTAGTCATATCTTCTGAGACAGATACAGCCACACCCTCACATACAATCCAACCCGTTCAGCTTAACAATCCTTTGACAATGGCTGCTCCAGAGCCAATTATACTGCCATTTAGACCAAAATATTCTGTTGTCAGCCTACGAAAAGTTCCATGGAATTATGGAGGGGCTTTAGGATCCACATCTCACATAACTGTTGCAGTGTCGAAAGATAATCCACTGTATCTTCCCCAACGGGTGATGAAGCCTACCATCAAGTCAAAGGGGAAGATTCCCATGGAAAAGGTGGAAGAATTTCTTTGTACTATGGGTCATAATGAAGCCAAGGTGGTTTTAAGCTTAAGAGAAGCTCCACATCAAATTTCTATACTGGACTTAGTTTTCTCCTCTAAAGATCACATGAAGGTATTACTCAGGGTTTTGGAAGAAGCCCAACTACCTAAGTCAATAGATGTTGAGAAATTCCAGCATCTGGTGGATCAATTTTTTAATGACAATGTGATATCTTTTACTAATGACGATATACCTCCCGAAGGGACCGGTCATTGCAAGCCGTTGCACATTGTGATTTTGTCCTCTGGATATATGGTGGGAGGAGTCTTGATAGATGGAGGTTCGTCTCTGAATATATTTCCTTATGATACTCTGGTGAAGATGAACATCAATCTCAATTGGATTTGAAGCAGCCATACGGTTATTAAAGCTTTCGACGGATCCCGATGAAACTCTGTCAAGAAGATTGAACTGCCAGTGGAGATTGGTCCACATGCATTCTGCATATCTTTCCACATTCTCAAAATAGATACAGGATACAACCTGCTCTTGGAAAGACCGTGAATTCATATGGGCGGGGCAGTCCCCTCCACTCTTCGTCAGCAACTTAAATACATTATCAACAATAGCCTAGTCACTGTCAACGCTGAGCCGGAATGTCCTGAACAAGGTGACATACCCTTCATTAACTTCAGTTCAGAAGTTGAGCCGGTCAGTTTTTATGCCCTGGAGGTGAGCAACACTCACTACCATCCTGTTGGGGAGCCACCTATCATACCCCAGATTTCTGTCGAAGTAATGTCAGTCACTCAAGAAATGATATCATTGGGTTATCAATCTGGACATGGGTTGGGCAAAGACAATCAGGGCATCAAGCACCCCATTCAATGCCCCAGTTAAACAGGGACAGCCGGACTAGGCTATACTGCTAGTTCCAGTCGCAGGAATCCTCATAAGTACAAACAGATTTCTTCAGCTTCAGCCACATGACGATTATCTCCACCTACAATTCCTGAGCCTGCACGGTCTCCGATAAAGGTGCATGCCCATGTAATGGCTATGTTATTTCCTAAACTGATACCGGTAACGGGGAAAGAAGTCTTGGTTCCAAATCCTGAAGTGGAAGAAGAGGAACGGAGACGTAAACAAGACATCGTCAGGATGATGTCAAACGTACGCATCGTTGTCCATGATGATCACACAAATAGATACACCTCAGACGATGATTGCCCAGACGTAATGGTCATCATTCGGGAAAAGGAGGACGATGGAACACCTCCATCACTGCAATCGATCAGGACTTCACCCTTGACAATTGGAGCAGCACTCCTTTCATTGGTCAACAAGGGTAAAATGGGCAAAAACTCCTTATGCCATGTAGATAATAATAACTGCTTACTTTTCTGTACAATATTAGCAGTTGTTTTGTCAGTATATGCTAACACTTTGTATGATTGAACAGTTTCATATATATTAAGTAAAAGCATATTTTGTTTTAGGACTCTGAATTTAGATGTGCCTATACTTACTGATAAGGTGCCTTTTCTCCACAAGGATTGTAACTTTGATGGAAAGTTGGACTCAGACTTGATGGAAATACAAGAGGACATTGAGAAATCTCAGGAGATTAAAGAATGGGTCGAAGACAAACCCAAACCAAACCTTGATCAAACCACTTCATTCAATCTCGGAACCTTAAAAAGTCCTAAACTAATCCAGATTGGTGCAGACCTAACTCAAAACAAAGGAATGACATGGTTAACCTAGGTAATTCTAAAGTAGAGGGATGCAGTTGAACTACATGTACAAGAAACAGTTCATCAATGATATATGTTTAACCTTATATACAAGTAGTGATGTTTTTTTTATCAAACTAGAAGAATCCTTAGAGAATTCCATGCGAATGTAAAATTCAGCTATAAGACCAGGATAGATAGACTTATCATAGAAAGTTACCAAACAATCCCACCCAACATTTTTAATCTTTTCAAACAGGTCTGAAAAACTATGAAAAGTAATTACATTCCCTAGAGACATATTAAGTCTCATAACTCTGTATTTAGCCTGAGCAGATGCATGCAGTAGTGAGATGAGGAACAACATTAGAAAAATGCAATTCAGAATGCAAAGGGAATGTTTTACGTTTAGATGAAAAAGGTTAGACATGATTAATAAAGAAACAGAGAAGATAGGTGAGAGGATGAAGCTAAATAAGGATTGAACATATGAATACACCATATTTGAAAGAACTTATATATATATATATATATATATATATATATATATATATATATATATATAGATGGAGAGGGATAATGTAATGATATGCTTGTTGATCGATTTCACAATCAATGAATACGTGCAAGTATACACGGTCAACAAGTAATAAAGTGATAAGAAAAGTATCGTTCCTACGAGGAATTATTTAATAAAAATCACCAAATACTAATTCTTAACCAAACTAATTTTATTTAAACAATCTCAAATCATGATTTTTCTAATAAAGAAAACTAAATTAACCAATTAAAACTAGGTTACTTTATAAATAAATTCAAATAAATAAATATTAAGACTCCAATATTCCCAATTATGAACTATAAACCAATTATCTAATTATCCCAATTATTATGCCTACTGAATTGTTAACAGGAATTCTCAAGTGCCAAAAGCTCTTTCTCAAGTGATCATTTGCCTTCTATTTAATCCAGATTAATTTTGCTATATCCCTATGCAAAATAATTGAATTAAACTCACTACAATCCCAATTCCTTGTGTTACATGCGGCAAAAAGATATTCTCATTCTATTTACAAACCTAATTATCCACTATGCAAATAACTAAGTCACATGTCACTATGCCCAGTTCTAACCCTAGAATTCCTTTCCCAATTCCTTCTAGAGTAACAAGGTAATTATTGGCCAGATAATTAATCAATAAGCACAAAGCAAGATGAACAATTTACTTCAACATAAATAATTGGAATAAATCAAATAATCAATTCATAATCATAAAAGGTTCCATTGGAATCTTAATAAAAGAAATTAGTTCATAATTAATAAATTAAAATCAAGAATCCACAATTGAATAGACATTAAAAGATAAAAGTATGATAAGAGAAGAGAATAGAATCTGTTGTCAGCAAATCTGATGCTCTCCTCTTGCTCCTGCTCTTGATCTTCAATGATCTCCAAGTTACTTCAATCTCTAAAACTAATAAGAACTAGGGTTTATGTTCTAATATAATGGAGTGTATCTCTAATCTAAGCTATGTAATCTCCTTTATTTTATGCCTTACATCATGTATTTATAGGTTACAAGTCCAATTTTTAGCTTAGGAACAAACCCAATCCTATTTAGAGTCAAAAAGGTGTCAAAATTCGTCCAAAACGCGTCCAGGCCGCACCAAGCCCTTCCCCCAGCGCCCCAGCGCTGGGCACGGCACTGGAAGTCTGCCCCCTAGCGCCCCGACGCTGGGCATAGGCCAAAAATGGGCACCCCGACGCTGCCCCAAGTTTTGACATTTTCTGCTCCGACGACCTTTGGGAAAACGGCCATAACGTTTGATCTGGGAGGAGTTACAGGACCTGCCACCTATCAAATCGAAGATATCGACGAGATCTACAACTTTCATTGTTTGAGGATTGAGAAATTCTTGGCGGATGAAGGCTGAAATTGAGCTAGAAGTAACTGCTATGCAAATGACCACCCAAAACCATGACGTTCGACGTCCATTGGTACAACGATCATAACTCTTGCTTCCGAACTCCGATTGGAATGATTCAAAATATTCCGGAAAGCTAAGACGATGCTCTTCAATGTAAGCTAAGTTCCAAATAAAGAACATGAAGTAAACATGAAAGCCCAAATGATGTCCAGTTTGCTTTTCTTTGCGTTTTCTTTGTTTTTCCTTACCAATAGTCGCTCACACCGCTCCCAAACGTATAGCCTACAAAATGAACACAAAATGTATGAAAAGTAACTAAGACACATAAATATAAGCAACTAATTCAAGTAAAAGATACCGGATAAGTGTATATAAAATTCACTTATCAAATACCCCCAAACTTAAACTGTTGCTTGTCCCTAAGTAACACAACATAATGCAATGCAATGCAATGAAATGCAACTCATCTATATGCCTACGAATCCAGCAGTATTTGATAGAATCAAATCTATTCATTCGGCCTCAGAGCAATCAAGCAAACACGACAATACTTCATATCAAAACTAATCAACAATTTCCTAGTCAATCATCAAGTCTTAAACTGTTATTACTGGTATAGTGCCTGTGTGTGCTCAACAACCATGCTAACTGATATAAAATCAAATTTAACACATAACAAGTCTCTTCAAAGGCATCATACAGTGTAAACTTAAGAAATCTCAAAGATAGGCACGATTCAACTAAAATTAAACTCAACCAAATTCAAGGGTACATGCAGGATACTTATACTTTCTTTTCTTCCTTCTCTCTGTTTTTTATATATATATACATAAATGACTGTGCAATGTCTCATCCCATTAGGCTAACAGTGTTACCCCTTAGCGAGCTTTCGACCAACGACTCCCAGACCATAAAAGACCTTAGGGCGCTAGGTGTAAAGACAATCCCCTCGGGCGTACTTGCTCAAGTAACAAAGGCCCCGAAACAAGACTAGTCACCTTGTATACCTTTTTTTTCCTTTTCTTTTTATTTTGATAGATGGTTGGTGAGTGCGTTTTACGCTCCATCTCACGCTTGTGTTTATGGGGAGTGTTTCTCCTCAACCCACCACAAGACTCGACATGTTTTTTTTAAAGCTTATATACCCCACATATATTCCCCCAAACTTAGGTTCTTGTCTGACCTCAGTCATCACTACTTATTCTTGTCATTCTTTCATTCAAACTAGCATTATCCTTTAGAGTCCCATTATGTATCAATTTAAACTCAATCAATCAACAAGTTATTTTTACCGTGCTATCATTATTATACTAGTTTCAAACAGAAAAAGATTCAATTCATAACAAGAAATCACATCAAAGCTCTAATAGTCAGTATTATACTTGTCTACCCAATTCCAATCTCATCATTGGCCAAAATAAACTTAACTATAACAAACCGCTGGACTTATGCAAAATGAACATAGTAACTAACTATTATTTTTTTTATTTTTTTTATAATGAACCTAAACTATATTAACAACATATGCAAAATAACATAACATAAACATGAAACTAAACATGCAATAACGAACTAAACTAAACTCCCCCAAACTTAGCAATTACAATGTCCTCATTGTAAGAATATAGCGATAAGTAGAAGAGAACTTCCCTGTAATCAGCTAAGCGTGAGGTGCTGGTGGCGATGGTAGCGACGATCATTTTTCTATCCATTGAACCCCCAATACCTGCAATGAAGAGAGACAACATGTATTAGATTATAAGAGAACTTACTAAGCAAATTAATTCCTATCTACTAAATAAACTAGTAAAGCATATAAATATAAAAATTCATGGGTTGCCTCCCAGTCAGCGCTTGATTTATAGTCTTTCAGCCTGACTTTGTCTGGTCAATGCTATCCAATTCCTCTTCGAAAGTTGAGGAACCCTCCATCCATCGAAAATAATATAGCTTTTGGTAGGTTCCCATTTACGATAGCCATTGTATTAAAGTCACCTAGCATGCTTTGTTTTGATAAGATCACATTAAAGAACGTCCAACATCTAGGTGTTTTTTCCAATGTGTCCGCGAATAGATTCTGGCATTGAGGCTTGTCAGACACAACAATGTCTTCTTCTATCTTCTCCAACTCATTGAACCATGGCTTCGAAGTTGTACTCGCTTTTACGTCACAAGAAGTATTGCCGACGACGTGACTACCTAGCGGACATGCTTTTGCAAATCTAACCGGATTCTTGAACTTTGGCGGAGAAGGAACTTGGGGCACTAATAACATCGGCTCCTCCTCGTTGGTAATCAAAGTTAGATCTTCGCCGATCTCCTTTTCTTGGTTCCCAATTTTTTCCTCTCTGTCAACATCTTGTGGCTCATCTAGTTGTAGATTTTGTTCGGGCTCTCCATCAGTCTCGGAATCCATGTCATAGAGCCAGGTGTATTGAGGACAGTTGTTCAACACATGTGCTATCTGTTCCACCTGATTTTCCAGATTCTTGATCAACGCCCCTTGGCTTTGCAAATTCAGCTCTACTTGATTCATTTTCTTGTCTTGTTCCTCGTTCCTTTTTTCAGAAGCTTTAATAAAGTTTTCCAAGGCTTCCTCCCAATTTGAATGTTCTTCCTGTTGTAGTGGAGGTGGACACGAGAAATCCTGTGGGTATGTTGGACTTGGAGCATAAAATTGATCGTGATTGTTACTCCATGAAAAATCTAGGTGATACCCCCAATCCTTATGATAGTTGTTGGGATAGACATAATTATTGGGGCAATCACCACTATACTGTACCGACTCGAAACTGATGGCGCATTGATGACTCATATGATTTCCAGCACAATAATCACAAGTAACCGCCATACTTTGACGACGCTGAGCTTCAAAAGCTTCAAACATCCTCGAAAGTGTCTCAATCTGTGCTGACAATGTAGAAAGTTTCTCGAGTCTGTCAATCTCCGCTCCCCTTGGTTGAGTCATGTTCGTGTATGGCCATTGATACGCAAAGTCATCCATGGTACCTGAAAAGAGAGAAATATAGAAAGAGAATTAAAAATAAAAATAAAAATATTTAAATTAAAACTAATTTGATTGAAATTAATATTGGTAAATAATTATTAAATTAATTCCCCGGCAACGGCGCCAAAAACTTGTTGATTGATTTCACAATCAATGAATACGTGCAAGTATACACGGTCAACAAGTAATAAAGTTATAAGAAAAGTATCGTTCCCACGAGGAATTATTTAATAAAAATCACCAAATACTAATTCTTAACCAAACTAATTTTATTTAAACAATCTCAAATCATGATTTTTCTAATTAAGAAAACTAAATTAACCAATTAAAACTAGGTTACTTTATAAATAAATTCAAATAAATAAAGATTAAGACTCCAATATTCCCAATTATGAACTATAAACCAATTATCCAATTATCCCAATTATTATGCCTACTGAATTGTTAACACGAATTCTCAAGTGCCAAAAGCTATTTCTTAAGTGATCATTTGCCTTCTATTTAATCCAGATTAATTTTGATATATCCCTATGCAAAACAATTGAATTAAACTCACTACAATCCTAATTCCTTATGTGTTACATGCGGCAAATAGATATTCTCATTCTATTCATAAACCTAATTATTCACTATGCAAATAACTAAGTCACATGTCACCATGCCCAGTTCTAACCCTAGAATTCTTTTCCCAATTCCTTCTAGAGTAACAAGGTAATTATTGGTCAGATAATTAATCAATAAGCACAAAGCAAGATGAACAATTTACTTCAACATAAATAATTGGAATAAATCAAATAATCAATTCATAATCATAAAAGGTTCCATTGGAATCTTAATAAAAGAAATTAATTCATAATTAATAAATTAAAACCAAGAATCCACAATTGAATAGACATTAAAAGATAAAAGTATGATAAGAGAAGAGAATAGAATCTATTGTCAGCAAATCTGATGCTCCCCTCTTGCTCCTGCTCTTGATCTTCAATGATCTCCAAGTTGCTTCAATCTCCAAAACTAATAAGAACTAGGGTTTATGTTCTAATCTAATGGAGTGTATCTCTAATCTAAGCTATGTAATCTCTCTTATTTTATGCCTTACATCATGTATTTATAGGTTACAAGTCCAATTTTTAGCTTAGGAACAAACCCAATCCTATTTAGAGTCAAAAAGGTGTCAAAATTCGCCCAAAACGCGTCCAGGCCGCACCAAGCCCTTCCCCCAGCGCCCCAGCACTGGGCACGGCGCTAGAAGTCTACCCCCTAGCGCCCCGGCGCTGTACATAGGCCAAAAATGGGCGCCCCGGCGCTGCCCCAAGTTCTGACATTTTCTGCTCTGACATCCTTTGGGAAAACGGCCATAACTTTTGATCCAGGAAGAGTTCCGGGCCTGCCACCTATCAAATCAAAGATATCGACGAGATCTACAACTTTTATTCTTTGAGGATTGAGAAATTCTTGGCGGATGAAGGCTGAAATTGAGCTGGAAGTAACTGCTATGCAAATGACCACCCAAAACCATGACATTCGACGTCCGTTGGTACAACGATCATAACTCTTGCTTTCGAACTCCGATTGGAATGATTCAAAATGTTCCGCAAAGCTAAGACGATGCTCTTCAATGTAAGCTAAGTTCCAAACCAAGAACATGAAGTAAACATGAAAGCCCAAATGATGTCCGGTTTGCTTTTCTTTGCGTTTTCTTTGTTTTTCCTTACCAATAGTTGCTCACACCGCTCCCAAACGTATAGCCTACAAAATGAACACAAAATGCATGAAAATTAACTAAGACACATAAATATAAGCAACTAATTCAAGTAAAAGATACCGGATAAGTGTATATAAAATCCACTTATCAAATACCCCCAAACTTAAACTGTTGCTTGTCCTCAAGTAACATAACATAATGCAATGCAATGCAATGAAATGCAACTCATCTATATGCCTACGAATCCAGCAGTATTTGATAGAATCAAATCTATTCATTCGGCCTTAGAGCAATCAAGAAAACACGACAATACTTCATATCAAAACTAATCAACAATTTCCTAGTCAATCATCAAGTCTTAAACTGTTATTACTGGTATAGTGCCTGTGTGTGCTCAACAACCATGCTAAATGATATAAAATCAAATTTAACACATAACAAGTCTCTTCAAAGGCATTATACAGTGTAAGCTCAAGAAATCTCAAAGATAGGCACGATTCAACTAAAATTAAACTCAACCAAATTCAAGGGTACATGCAGGATACTTATACTTTCTTTTCTTCCTTCTCTCTGTTTTTTTTATATATATACATAAATGACTGTGCAATGTCTCATCCCATTAGGCTAACAGTGTTACCCCTTAGCGAGCTTTCGACCAACGACTCCCAGACCATAAAAGACCTTAGGGCGCTAGGTGTAAAGACAATCCCCTCGGGCGTACTTGCTCAAGTAACAAAGGCCCCGAAACAAGACTAGTCACCTTGTATACCTTTTTTTTCCTTTTCTTTTTATTTTGATAGATGGTTGGTGAGTGCGTTTTACGCTCCATCTCACGCTTGTGTTTATGGGGAGTGTTTCTCCTCAACCCACCACAAGACTCGACATGTTTTTTTTAAAGCTTATATACCCCACATATATTCCCCCAAACTTAGGTTCTTGTCTGACCTTAGTCATCACTACTTATTCTTGTCATTCTTTCATTCAAACTAGCATTATCCTTTAGAGTCCTATTATGTATCAATTTAAACTCAATCAATCAACAAGTTATTTTTACCGTGCTATCATTATTATACTAGTTTCAAACAGAAAAAGATTCAATTCATAACAAGAAATCACATCAAAGCTCTAATAGTTAGTATTATACTTGTCTACCCAATTCCAATCTCATCATTGGCCAAAATAAACTTAACTATAACAAACCGCTGGACTTATGCAAAATGAACATAGTAACTAACTATTATTTTTTTTATTTTTATTTTTATAATGAACCTAAACTATATTAACAACATATGCAAAATAACATAACATAAACATGAAACTAAACATGTAATAACGAACTAAACTAAACTCCCCCAAACTTAGCAATTACAATGTCCTCATTGTAAGAATATAGCGATAAGTAGAAGAGAACTTCCCTATAATCAGCTAAGCGTGAGGTGCTGGTGGCGATGGTAGCGACGATCATTTTCTTATCCATTGAACCCCCAATACCTGCAATGAAGAGAGACAACATGTATTAGATTATAAGAGAACTTACTAAGCAAATTAATTCCTATCTACTAAATAAAGTAGTAAAGCATATAAATATAAAAATTCATGGGTTGCCTCCCAGTCAGCGCTTAATTTATAGTCTTTCAGCCTGACTTTGTCTGGTCAATCCTATCCAATTCCTCTTCGAAAGTTGAGGAACCCTCCATCCATCAGAAATAATATAGCTTTTGGTAGGTTCCCATTTACGATAGCCATTGTATTAAATTCACCTAGCCTGCTTTGTTTAGATAAGATCACATTAAAGAACGTCCAACATCTAGGTGTTTTTTCCAATGTGTCCGCAAATAGATTCTGGCATTGAGGCTTGTCAGACACAACAATGTCTTCTTCTATCTTCTCCAACTCATTGAACCATGGCTTCGAAGTTGTACTCGCTTTTACGTCACAAGAAGTATTACCGACGACATGACTACCTAGCGGACATGGTTTTGCAAATCTAACCGGATTCTTAAACTTTGGCGGAGAAGGAACTTGGGGCACTAATAACATCGGCTCCTCCTCGTTGGTAATCAAAGTTAGATCTTCGCCGATCTCCTTTTCTTGGTTCCCAATTGTTTCCTCTCTGTCAACATCTTGTGGCTCATCTAGTTGTAGATTTTGTTCGGGCTCTCCATCAGTCTCGAAATCCATGTCATAGAGCCAGGTGTATTGAGGACAGTTGTTCAACACATGTGCTATCTGTTCCACCTGATTTTCCAGATTCTTGATCAACGCCCCTTGGCTTTGCAAATTCAGCTCTACTTGATTCATTTTCTTGTCTTGTTCCTCGTTCCTTTTTTCAGAAGCTTTAATAAAGTTTTCCAAGGCTTCCTCCCAATTTGAATGTTCTTCCTGTTGTAGTGGAGGTGGACACGAGAAATCCTGTGGGTATGTTGGACTTGGAGCATAAAATTGATCGTGATTGTTACTCCATGAAAAATCTAGGTGATACCCCCAATCCTTATGATAGTTGTTGGGATAGACATAATTATTAGGGTAATCACCACTATACTGTACCGACTCAAAACTGATGGCGCATTGATGACTCATATGATTTCCAGCACAATAATCACAAGTAACTGCCATACTTTGACGACGTTGAGCTTCAAAAGCTTCAAACATCCTCGAAAGTGTCTCAATCTGTGCTAACAATGCAGAAAGTTTCTCGAGTCTGTCAATCTCTGCTCCCCTTGGTTGAGTCATGTTCGTGTATGGCCATTGATACGCAAAGTCATCCATGGTACCTGAAAAGAGAGAAATATAGAAAGAGAATTAAAAATAAAAATAAAAATATTTAAATTAAGACTAATTTGATTGAAATTACTATTGGTAAATAATTATTAAATTAATTCCTCGGCAACGGCGCCAAAAACTTGTTGATCGATTTCGCAATCAATGAATACGTGCAAGTATACACGGTCAACAAGTAATAAAGTGATAAAAAAAAGTATCGTTCCCACGAGTAATTATTTAATAAAAACCAAGAATCCACAATTAAATAGACATTAAAAGATAAAAGTATGATAAGAGAAGAGAATAGAATCTGTTGTCAGCAAATCTGATGCTCTCCTCTTGCTCCTGCTCTTGATCTTCAATGATCTCCAAGTTGCTTCAATCTCCAAAACTAATAAGAACTAGGGTTTATGTTCTAATATAGTTGAGTGTATATCTAATCTAAGCTATGTAATCTCCCTTATTTTATGCCTTACATCATGTATTTATAGGTTACAAGTCTAATTTTTAGCTTAGGAACAAACCTAATCCTATTTGGAGTCAAAATTCGCCCAAAACGCGTCCAGGCCACACCAAGCCCTTCCCCCAGCGCCCCAGCGCTGGGCACGGCGCTGGAAGTCTGACCCCTAGCGCCCCGGCGCTGGGCATAGGCCAAAAATGGGCGCCCCAGCGCTGCCCCAAGTTCTGACATTTTCTGCTCCGACGTCCTTTGGGAAAACGGCCATAACCTTTTATCCGGGAGGAGTTACGGGATCTGCCACCAATCAAATCGAATATATCGACGAGATCTACAACTTTCATTCTTTGAGGATTGAGAAATTCTAGGCGGATAAAGGCTGAAATTGATCTGGAAGTAACTGCTATGCAAATGACCCAAAACCATGACGTTCGACGTCCGTTGGTACAATGATCATAACTCTTGCTTCCGAACTCCGATTGGAATGATTCAAAATGTTCCGGAAAGCTAAGAAGATGCTCTTCAATGTAAGATAAGTTCCAAACCAAGAACATGAAGTAAACATGAAAGCCCAAATGATGTCCGATTTGCTTTTCTTTGCGTTTTCTTTGTTTTTCCTTACCAATAGTCGCTCACACCGCTCCTAAACGTATAGCCTACAAAATGAACACAAAATGCATGAAAATTAACTAAGACACATAAATATAAGCAACTAATTTAAGTAAAAGATACCGGATAAGTGTATATAAAATCCACTTATCAATGCTGCAGGCAAAATACACGAAATATAGTCAGACAAGATTAGCAGTAAATAGACTTATAGAGTAACAAGTAATATGACCATACTGTAAACTGTAGTGAGGAACAGAAAACATTTAAGTTAAACAGTAAGGTGCATAAAAAAAATTTAAAACTTTTATTTAAGAGCGTAAAGAAAACAGTAACACATAAATGAGCCACATGTCATGTATTGAACATAGAGAACAATTAAGTTCAGTCAATTTCAAAAATGATTACAAGTGTATGTATCATTTAAAACATTCTTTAGTAAACACGACAAAGAACTGTTTCACATGGAGATAGATAGAGTCAAATTATATCAGAAGATAAAAGACTGACATTGCAAAAATAAATTCATAGAGGCAGGTAGTATGTAAAATCTAGCATTTATAACAAGTCTCAAAAAGATTAAGCAAGTATCAGTTAGTGCAAATAAAGACAGTGGACATCAGTATCCACACAATATATATGCCAAACAAAATAAAGCCAGTGTACATCAGTATCCACATAATGTATATTATGAAAGAGACTAATAGAAATATGAAAGCGTTTACCTAAGAGAGCAGTTTAAGCAAAAATTATACCACTGTAGTGTAGCAGAGATGCAGTTTTTCAAATCGTTTAACCATAGGTGGATGACATACACAGCCTTAGACATTTTCTAAAATAGAATCACACTTGGTCAAACAATATTATATAAATACATACAAATAAGTGTATATGTGGAAGGATATAACTAAGTATATATATATATATATATATATAGTATAAGAAATAAGTTTGAAGAAAAGAATTTGACGAACAAAAATTAGGGCTTTTGAGAAATAAACACTGAAAAAAACTGTTAAGATTTTAGGGTTTCAAAATTGGGGGTTTTTTAAAAAAAATGAAACCCTAAAATATAAATTTCACAGATGAGAGTTTTTCAGAAAAAAAATTTAAAGAAAGATATCAAAGGAAACATAAAAAATGATGGATCGATGGAAGTTTAAACAAATCTTGGTGATTTTAAAAAATCGTCTTTTTGTCCAAAATTGGAAACCAAATGTTTCACAAATCTGAACATAAAAAGATTTAGATTTAATCCAATCATTTGAACGGGTGAGTGATTTAAAACTAAGCTGTTAAGAAAAAAAATCTGCAGATCGGATGATAAAAAATGGATTCGAGAGAAGAATAAGAAACGATTTTAGTCGAAACCCTAAAAGTTAAACGAATATAACGAAAAACATACAAATCATAGATCTAACGATCTTTCGATTTGGACGAGAGTGAGATGAAAAGACCTTAGCAGATGAAATCAACCGAAACCCTTATTTTTACATTATATTTGATCAACCAGATCGACATAACAAATCAAAACTGAATCTGAGATATTGAGAGTGTAAGAAACGATTTTCTTTATATTTTGATAAAGTATAGAGAACATAGAATCAGAGAGAACCGGGAGATAGAGAGAATCAGAGATTGAGAGAGTTGGTTATGATGAGAGAGTAGAGGGAGAACCAAATACGAGAGCTAAGAAGAGAGAGAGAGAGAAGATGAAAAATAAATTACAAAAAATATTTTGGTATATATAGTTTAACTTAACAGATGAAATGGACGGTGGATGTTAGATCTAGGCTGAGATGAACGGTTGGGATGCCATCTGAGATTGTGTTTCTTTGCTGACTTTGATCCAATGGCCGAGATGGAGTCTTAGTTTTGATCGAATGGTGTTGGACGGTGATCCGTGTGTTCCTTGATGGTTGAATCTGATTGGTTCATAGGAGAGGGCGCGGATGGAGCCAGATAGCCATAGGATTTGTACTTTAATGAATGGTTCAGATCAATTCTTGATATATATATATATATATATATATATATATATATATATATATGTGTGTGTGTGTGTGTGTGTGTGTGTGTGTATATATATATATATATATATATATATATATATATATAAACTTGAAAAGGATAAAATGTTAAACATTATTCATAAAATTAGTAAAATAAATATTGTTAGATAAAATATACAAATGGTTTGGTTTTATAACTATAACATTACTATATAAATATATAGAAATAATATATATATATATATATATATATATATATATATAATATAATTAAGAAATAATAAATATATAGAATGAGTTAAAAAAAATTAAGAGGAAATATCTAGCCTGCCTAATTTAATTCGTAATTTGCAAAATCTTTCTGAACTTAGTGGTTTAGTGAATATATCAGCTATATTTATTTTAGTGTCAATGTGTCCTAGTTTAATAATTCTGTTATTAACATGATCACATAAAAAGTGATGCCTAATGTCTATATGCTCTGACCTAGCATGCAGAAATGTATTTTTACTAAGATTAATAGTGCTTGTATTATCACATAGAATTGACACACAGTCAAATTTCAAGTTATAATCAGCAAGGGTCTGTTTCATCTATAGTACTTATGCATAGTAACGTGTAGCAATAATATATTCAGCTTTGGTGGTTGAAATAGATACCGAGTTTTGTTTCTTAGAAAACCAAGAAACTAAACATCCTCCTAGAAACTGACAGGTACCACTGGTACTTTTTCGATCGACATGAATAGTTAGAATCTGAAAATCACACGAGATTAAATGGTTGATCCCTAGGATACCATAGACCTACTTCAGCTAATCCTTTAAGATACCGAAAAATCCTTTTCACTGCGGTCAGGTGAGATTCTTTAGGATTAGCTTGAAACCTGACACATTTAAAAACACTAAACATAATGTCAGGTCTACTAGCAGTTACATACAATAAACTTCCGATCATTCCTCTGTATTTATTTGAGCCAACAGATTTTCCATTTTCATCAACAATTAATTTATCAGTAGTTGACATAGGAGTGTTAAGAGGTTTTGCATATTCTAAGTCAAATTTCTTGATCATTTCTTTATAGTATTTAGATTGAGCTATATGATTACCTTTTTCTCCTTGTTTGACCTGCAATCCAAGGAAGAAGTTTAATTCTCCCATCATACTCATTTCAAATTCTTTACTCATACTTTCAGAGAAATCATTGCACATAGTAATGTCATTGGAACAAAAAAAATAATATCATCAACATATATTTGAATTACCAGAATATCATCATTCTTATTTTTAGTAAATAAAGTAGTATCAACAGTTCCCCGTTTAAAACCATTATTTAGCAAAAATTTACTCAGTGTTTCATACCAAGCTCTAGGGGCCTGTTGTTGGGTAAAATTTAATTACGCACAACACGCAAGTATACGTGGTCAACAAGTAATAAAGTGTAAGTAGAGTATCGTTTCCATGAGGAATTATTAATACAAATTACTAAATACTAACTCTTAATTAAACTAATTTATTTAAATAATCAATTTAAGATTATTAATTAAATTATTTAATTGCACTAATTCTAATTATCACTAATTAAAAATCAGATTATGGAGATTTAAGATCACAACTTCACTTATTACTTCACTTAAATTAATACACTTCTTATCAATTATGCTCACTATTATAAATTGTAAATCAAGAACACAAAAGTAAATATGACCATCTCTCAATGCATCATACTCAAATCAACTTAAATCCACATATGATAGAATTAAGAAGAACAACATAATTAACCAATTCACTATATCTCTATGTGAATTACAATTAAAGAGGATTTTAAGCACAAGTTCTTTTTTAGATAACATGTGATGAATAGGTAAATCTCTATCCTCTACATAAATTATGAATTCAAACGCCATGCAGAAAACACAATCACATATTATTATGATCATATCTAAATCTATAATTCATCTCTCGATTTCATATAGATTATCACGGTAATTGTTAGCTAGGCAGTTAAGCAATAAACACAAACTATAATAGACAATCCAAGAATAATCACAATAATTAATAGAGAAGCATACTAAAAATAAACTATGCAATAAGCTCCATTGTAATATTAAACAAAAGATTTAGTTCATGATTAATAAATTAAAACTAAGAATCCACAATTGAATAAACATTAAAAGACAAAAATAAGAGTAGAGTGAAGAATAAATATGTTGTCAGCAAATCTCCATCTTCCTCAAGCTCCTGCTCTTGATCTTCAATGGTCTCCAAGTTGCTTCAATCTCCAAAACTAATAAGAACTAGGGTTTTGTTCTAATCTACTCTAATCTAATTTAATGGAATCCTCCTCTTTAATCCTGGTGATTCTCCTCCTTTTATATGCCTCTTCATATGGTTTTTAGTCCTCTTGGAAGTCCTTGAACAATCAGCTCGAACCAATCCTTCTTGAACTCAAAAGTCTGTAAACTCCTTTTTCTTCCCGACACCCCCGCCCCGGCGGGGGTTTTTAAACTGGATAAGCTCGCCCCGACAGGGGGTGATTCTGTAGTTGGCCTTGTACCCCCGCCCCAGTGGGGGTTTCCTTTGTAAATATGCCAGCCCCGACGGGGGGTATGTCTCTACAGTTCTAATTTTGCCTTTTGCATGCCATTTCTCGCCATAACGCCGCCATTCTACCACCATACCTTGTATTGCACTCCTAAACATAAAACAAACACAAAACAAGTAAAAACAAACTTAAATAGAAAAGAACAACACAGTTTAAGTCCAAATCAAAAGTCGATTCGTAGGCATGAAACTCACTCATCACCTGTTTTAAACCATATAAAGCTTTATGCAATTTATAAACATATTTAGGATGACTGAAATCTTCAAATCCAGGAGGTTGTTTAACATAAACTTCATCTTCTATAACACCATTTAAGAATGCAGATTTGACATCCATTTGAAACAACTTTAAATTTTTATGACATGCAAATGCTAATAACATACGAATAAATTCAATTCTAGCAACAGGAGCATAAGTTTCATCATAGTCAATACCTTCCATTTGATTATACCCTTGTGAAACTAATCTTCCCTTATTACGTACAACAATTCCACTTTCATCAAGTTTATTACGAAATACCCATCGAGTTCCAATAATTGAAACATCCTCGGGTTGTGGAACTAACTCCCATACTTTGTTTCTAGTAAATTGTTCAAGTTCGTCTTGCATAGCCATTATCCAGTCTTCATCAAGTAAAGCATCTTTTGTATTTTTAGGTTCAATTTAAGACAAGAAAGATAAGTGACCAGCTAGATTATGTGCTTGTGATCTAGTGATAACCCCTTTATCACTATTACCAATTACATTTTCTATAGGATGGTTTTTAATAATGTGAGACTCCTTCGGCAAATCATTTAACTGAGGGTTTGTGTTTTCAAAGGGAATCCTATCAATAGGTGGAGATGCATTATCTAGTTTTGGTTATTCCATATTTCTGAGAATATCATCAATGATAACATCATTGTCAACAAGCTCTTTATATTTTGGAGGAGGCTGAGTTTCATCAAAAGTCACAGTCATTGATTCTTCCACAACTAGACTTCTTTTGTTGAAAACTATGTATGCTTTACTATTAAGAGAATATCCAAAAAATATTCCTTCATCAGATTTGGGATCAAATTTCAATAAATGTCCTTTGGTATTTAGAATAAAATATTTGCTCCTAAAAACATGAAAATAATTTATTTTTGGAGTTCTTTTATAATAAAGCTCATAGGGAATTTTGAGCAAAATAAGTCTTAATAAAACTCTGTTTAAAATATAACATGATGTTGCCATAGCTTCAGCCTAGATATAATTTAGAAGACGATATCCATTCAACATGGTATTAGCCATTTCTTGCAAAGAACGATTTTTCCTTTCAACTACACCATTTGAATGTGGTGTATAAAGAGCAGAGAAGTTATGACTTATACCGTTCTCATCACAGAACATAATAAAATTAGAATTATCAAATTCTTTTCCGTGATTAGATCCAATATAGACAATAGAGCTTCCCTATTAATTTTGAATCTTTTTACACAACGCAAAAAAAGAGTTAATAGCCTCATTTTTAAATTTTAGAAAATCAACCCATGTAAATCGTGAATAATCATCAACCAAAACTAGAATGTATACAGCACCACCCATGCTATATTTAGGGATAGGTCCAACAAGGTTCATGCGTAATAATTCTAAGGGTCGAGAAGTTGACATGGTAAATTTAGGTTTATGTGATGCATGAATTTGTTTTCCCAGTTCGCAAGCTTCATAGATGTGATCTTTTAAGAATTTAAATTTAGGAAGACCACGAACATGTTCTTTAGAAGAAATGTTATTTATAAGTTTCATGTTGATGTGTATGCGATGCCATAGCCAAGGATCCTCATTTGCAGATACAAGATAAATGTTATCTAAATGAGAATATGCATCTAAGTCACATGTCTACACATTTTGATATCTAGGACAAACTAAAATCAATTTACTAGTTTGATCAAAGATAGAGCAATTATGTGTGCTAAAGGATATTTTAAAACCACTATCATAGAGTTGACTGATAGATAGAAGATTATACTTGAGTCCAGTGACTAACTGAACATTAGAGATGGTTATATGGTTATTACCAATACTTCCAACTCTAATTATTTTACCTTTATTGTTATCTCCGAACGTTACCTCACCAAAGTTTGTAGCTTGCAAAATTTTCAATTTTGACTTATCGCCAGTCATGTGTCTTGAGCAGCCGCTATCAAGATACCATTGGCTTTTATTCAAGTCAGCTGCAAGACATACATGCAATGTATGTACTAATTTTACAAGTTGGTACCCTTTAATAAGAAGGGTCCTTAGGGTGAGTTTTACATTTTGTATAAGGAGCATTTGAAGTTTCCTTTACAAAACTTGGCATAGGATAATCAGTTTTAGTAGAAATAAGCATTCTATGAGTAACTGGATTATAAGAAGTATGATAATACTGTCTATCAAATTCTTTTCTTGTGATAGTTGGTGCAGTATATGTCCCTTTGGGAACCCAAATCATTTTTCCTTTATAGTTTCCATTTCTAGCATTGCACATGTAAAAGGAATGACCATTTCTGTTACAATAAGAACATTTAGTGAAAGGAGATATATGACTTTCTTTTTCTTTGATTTTAATATGATATAGTCCTTTATCCTTTGATTTACTTGTTTCTCCGGTATATCCTTAACCTTCTTTATTAAAACTACATTTTTGTTGATTTAACATGACATCAAAATTTTCTTTTCCTTTTGTAAATTTATAAATTATATTATTTAAATCTTCACATTCTTTAGTTAAGTTTTCAATTATGGAATTATGTTTTTCTATTTCTAATTTTAAAAGAGAATTCTCACTTCTAATTTTTTCAATTTCCGCTTGATCTTGCACTTGATTATCTTCATTGATTACATCAAGTGTTGAATTTTCAATTTCAAGATTTTCAATTGAGATAATAAGTGATGAATTTTCTATTTCAAGATTTTTATTTATTTTCTTAAATTTTTCTAATTCTTCTTCATTTTTTAAGTTTACTTCATTTAAACTTTCATTGGTGATAATTAAGCTAGTATTTTCAATTTCAAGGCTCTTATTTATTTTTCTTAATCTTTCTAACTCTTCTTTTATTAATTCATTATTCTCATATAAATGACTATAAGCCTCTTGTAATTCATGGTGTTCTTCATTTATGTTTTCCAATGTATATGCAAAAAATGAGGTGCTAGGCAATTGGTGTTCAGAATTTACCTCAGATCTTGGTGATGAGTCATTGTCTACCATTAAACAGAGATTTGAAACTTCTTCGGTTTGTTCAGCAATTTCTTCCTCGTCACTTAGATCCCATCCTTCCTCAGCTATAAGAACTTTGTTGTTGGCCAGTTTTGGACAATCCTTTTGAAGTGTCCAGGCTGCTTGCATTCACAGCATGTGTTTGAATTTTCATTTTGGTTGGTACTTCTGAAGTTGTTGTTATTGGCTTTAAAATTTCCTCCTTGCGCCTTTGGCTTAAAAATTTGTTTGCTTTTGAAGTTGTTGAAGTTATTGTTTGTCTTCATAAAGCCTTTGCCATATTTTCTTGCTTTACTTTGAATTACTCTCCTGAGTTGTCTGGATAGTAGAGCAACTTCATTGTTGTCTAGACTTAGGAGTTCTTCATCGTCGCTTTCTTGGTCCACCGGAAGGGCTTTGAAGGCGATTCCTTTCTTTTTGAGATCTGTGTCTAATCCGGTTTTTTTGACGAGCATGCCGACTTCGTGGGCATGAAGATTTCCAATGAGATTATCCATAGGATATGTGGTTAGATCTTGCATTTCTTTGATTGATGTAACCTTCATTTCCCAGATGCATGGAAGGGCTGTGAGAATTCTTATGTTTTTCTTATTTGTAGTGTATGCCATTCCCAATTGCTCTAGCTCATCAATGATTCTGGAAAACCTTGTTTCCATATCAATGATCTTTTCTCCTTCTTCAAGCTTGAAGCTTTCATACTCTTGGATTAGAGCATCTTTTCTGGTTTCTTTGATATGATTGGTACCTTCATAGGATACAATCATTTTTTCCCAAGTTTCTTTTCCATTTTTGCAGTTGCTAACTCTTTTGTATTCTTTTTCAATCAAAGCACTAGTTAGCACTTGTTCAGCTCGGGATGCTATATTCATAGTTTCTTTTTCTTCAGTGGTGGATTCATAGATGTCTTTCTCGACAGTCTTTTCACCTTGGATTTTTGTTGGAATTTGTACACCTCGTTCGATGGCACACCAAGTTTTGATTCCTTGGGATTTGGCATAGATTTTGAATCTGTTTTTCCAGGTGGCAAAGTTGGTACCATCAAAAAGTGGAGGTCTGGTCATTGACAATCCTTCTCCATAACTAGTAGCATTATAGGTCATGGATCTACTTTTATGTATGCATGTATATACTCAACAAACAAGTTAAAGAGCTCCTCTTTGACACCAATTGAAAGTCCAATAATAATCTAGAAGGCGGGGTTGAATAGATTGTAGAGTTTATCTCAAGGTGTTTAACTTGTCAGCGTACCAAGGCGGAGCATCAAGTACCAAAAGGTCCATTGCAACCACTTGAAATTCTAGAATGGAAGTGGGAGCACATTACCATGGATTTTGTTACTGGTCTTCCCAATGTTTCTAAAGGCATAGATGCAATTTGGGTCATTGTTGATAGATTGACCAAGTGTGCTCATTTTTGACCTATACGAGAAACTTATACACTTGAACGTCTTACTCGTATATACATAAATAAGATTGTAAGACTGAATGGTATGCCAGTATCCATAGTTTCTGATCGAGACCCAAGATTCACTTCATAATTTTGGGTTAGTTTACAAAAAGCTATGGGCACAGATTTACGATTTAGTTCGGTATATCATCCTCAAACGGATGGACAATCAGATAGGACTATTCAAACTCTTGAAGATCTATTAAGACTATGTGTCCTTGACTTCAAAGAGAGTTGGGACAAGTTCTTGCCATTGGTGAAATTCTCCTACAACAACAGTTATCAAGCAAGTATCGGCATGGCTCCATTTGAGGCATTGTATGGAAAAAAGTGTCATTCTCTAGTATGCTGGGACGAGGTGGGTGAAGCAACATTGTTAGGACCGGAATTGGTACGCATGACTACGGAAAAGATTCAAATGATCCGGTAACGTATAAAAACCTCACAAGATCGACAAAAGAGTTATGTTTATCTTCATCGGAAGGACGTCAAATTCAATGTTAGAGAACATTTGTTGTTACGTGTTGCTCCATGGAAGGGAGTTACGAGATTTGGAAAGAGAGAAAAACTCAATCCTCGATTCATTGGCCCATTTGAAATCCTTGACCGAGTAGGAACTGTGGCCTATAGACTCGCTTTACGGCCAAGTATGTCTCGTGTTCATAATATTTTTCACGTATCTATGTTACGTGAATATGTGGAAGACCCGAACAATATTATTGAGTTAGAACCGGATGAAATAGCAGAAGATTTAACATATAAAGAGGTACCTGTTAAAATCTTGGATAAGAAGGAACATATTATGCGCTCCAAGGTTATACATCAAGTCAAAGTTTTGTGGATAAACCACGATATTAAGGAAATAACATGGGAGTTAGAATCTGAAATGAAATCCAGTTATCCTCACATCTTCGACATACCAGATATGTACCCTAATTTCGAGTATGAAATTTCATAAGAAGGGTGGGTTGTAAGACCCCAACTTTCATAAATAAAGATTATTTTTTTCTCGAAATATATTTTTGAATATTAAGGTGTGAATTTGTTATAATGTTATAGTTGTGGGTAATATTTAAAAAAAATTGCAAAGTAAGCAAGTTGTTATATAATATTCGATCGGTCGGGGAATATTCGTTTTAATAGGGAATATTCGTACGACGGCACAATCATTGGTGGACCCCACAGTGGAATTATTGTCGGAATGAGAAAATGACATAAATATCTTTTTATCAAAATAACGGCGAAAGTTTTCTTGTTAACTTTTGAAATACCCGGTGATGAAAAGTACAGTAATACGCGTGATTGCATAGTAACACACAGTATTGATTATTGATGCTTACGTGAGAAGTCACTTAATTTTATTCAATTATTGCTATAGTAATTGTTGCATAGTATCTCACGTTATTTGATTCAATTATTATCAATATTTTATATATTATTAAATCAATAATTGAGACGACAAAGTTATTCATATTACTATTTGCAATATTGACGATGTCTAGAAAGTTCTGTCAAGGAGAGGTTTGGTCACCTAATTGCGCGTCAATACGGAGAAATCCTTATCGGAAAGCCCCCTCTTTCCTGGGAACGATCTGGTTGTTAAATATTGAGAATTATAATAATGATGATAAATGTTGTTAAAAATATTGAGGGGATTTTTCTGAAGTATGTTTTGTAAATGTTTCTTATTATATGGACCCTCATTTATCCATTTTTCAAAATAATAAGTAGAAAGTTATTCAGTATATATATATAATAAACGTGGGGGCCCACATGTGATGATGACATATGGTGGGGCCCACGTGTGGAGGACTTTTGAGGGGAGGAATCTGAAAAATGTTCACGGGTGGGTGTATTGTTTTCAATAAGCATGTGTTTATATATATATATATATATATATATATATATATATATATATATATATATATTTGTTTTGTTTTACTTGAGAAATTCAATCGCCCGAATATGCGTATGAAGTCCGTGACTTTGCACTTTGAATCCGTGAATTTCAATTATTTCGCCCGTGAGTTTTTTTTTCTTAACAGTACTCCTTCCATTCCCCTATAAATAGGATGCTTAGTTAGAATTGAAAATCATAACAGAATCAGAGAAATCTTCTTCTATAATATTGATCGTGTTTTTTTAGAGTTTAAGGAAGCTTTGAGCGTAGAAAACAGTTCAAGTTTTCTTCAAGAATATCCCCGTTATACCAGTTGGAATAATGTCCTTTTTAAGGTAAGGGATGTTATTTTTGTTCAATATTTGTAAGAAATAATATTTTCTTCCATACTCTGTAGTATGTAAGTTGTAAGACCCCAATTTTTATAAATAAAGATGAATTTTCTATAAATATCATTTTTAAATATTATGGAGTTAATTTGATATAATGTTATAGTTGTGGGTAATATTTATAAATTTTGCAAAGTATGCAAGTTGTTATATAATATTCGATTGGTCGGGGAATATTCGTTTTAACAGGGAATATTCGTACAACGGCACAATCATTGGTGGACCCCACAACGGAATTATTATCGGATTGAAAAAATGACAAAATTATCTTTCTATAAAAATAACGGTTGAGGTGTTACCGTTAAAATCGTTAAAACTGTTGAACTACCCGGTAGTAAAAGTACAGTAATACGCGTGGTTGCATAGTAGCACACAGTATTGATTATTGATGCTTACGTGAGAAGTCACTCAGCTATACTCAATTATTGTTACAGTAATTGCTGCATCATATCTCTTAAATTATTGTCATAGTATCATCTGTATAATATGTTATATTATTAAATCAATAATTGAGACGTTGTGGTAAGTTTGGTTATTTTTATGGGGGGCATATGTCATCATCTAAGAGTCTCTTCGTCAATAGTAATTACCGTCGTCAATAGTAATTACCGTCGTCAATAGTATTTACCTTGGTCAATAGTATTTACCTTTGTCAATAGTAATTACCTTCGTCAATAGTATTTACCTTGGTCAATAGTATTTACCTTGGTCAATAGTAATTATCTTTGTCAATAGTATTTACCTTGGTCAATAGTAATTACTTTCGTCAATAGTAGTTGTCCCTTCAATATTACCAAGAGTCATTTGACCCTTCGTTAAGACCAAGAGTCATTTGACCCTTCGTTAAGACCAAGAGCCACCCTCAGTTTTTCTATAAATAGAGGCCTAGGGCTTCATTATTTTTCACGAATTCATTCAAGCTATAGAGAGAGAAAGTATAGAGAGAATAAGAGAGAGAGAATAAAAGTATTCTGCTACTTCACTTTTCCAATATCCAGTTCTTTTAAGGTAGGGAATATTATTTCTTTTATATTCATGAAGAGAACTTCTGTTATTCCATTCTTTATTATTCTGTTGGAATAACTAGTATACGCGGTCTACCCTATACTTGGTGATATTCTTCTATTATTCTGTTGGAATATCCTGTCTGTGTGTTTTACACCGGACCTGGTTCCGTCTTTATTATTATTCTGTCGGAATATCCTGTCTGTGTGTTTTACACCGGACCTGGTTCCATTATTTATTATACTGTTCTTTATTATTCTGTCGAAATATCCTGTCTGTGCGTTTACGCCGGACCTGGTTCCATTATTTATTATTCTGTCGGAATATCCTGTCTGTGCGTTTACGCCGGACCTGGTTCCATTATTATTATTCTGTTAAGAATAACCTGTCTGTGCGGTCTATCGCATGCATAGTGATTTCTTTTGTTATTCCATTCTTTATTATACTCAGTTGATTAAAACTTTGACTTCTATACTCCATGAAATTAGTGGAATGTCCTTGACATTTGCGCTTCATCTAGTATCTATTCATGAAAATATTCTCCTGATCAGTCTTGAAGTTTACTCCACAAAGCAGTATCATGTTGACAATTTGGACGTTATTAATTCCTGGATAAATTAATTCTTGAACTTGTTTTATTGAATTCTTATATCATTGTCATCATCCTCATGTTTATATTCTGTTGAAAGTCATCTGTGGCCTGTAGTGCATAGATGGACTTGGTATGATTATGACCAGGGATTATTCGGTGTAATCATGACCGTAATGTTACAAATGATGTGGTAAAAGTCCTCATTGGCCCGTAGTGCATTGATGGACAGTTGTTGGCATGATCATGACCATTAATGAATACACGAATATCCTTGGCCGTAGTGCAGGGGTGATTCGATGATGTGGATTATTTTATTAAGTTGAGTCTCAGCGATAGCAGTGTTGAAAAACCTTTTAAATCATAAAAGATAGTAGAGTTTATTTTCTACTTGACCCTTTTAATGGATTGCTTGTTCCGCTGCAGTTAAACTTGATGTCTATTATATTTTATCAGTTTAACATTGTTGAAGGCTAATGATAATTTATTCTGCATTATCTTAGTCATAATATTTCTTACTGGGCTAGTTGAGCTCACCCTTTCTTTCACTGTTCTCTTCAGGAAATGAGAACGTAGCTGGGGCAAGTCGGGGAACGGAGTGATGGTTCGAATGATAGTATTAGTTAGTAGTCCTCACTATTCTATGTAATAGTGTGTTAATAAATGTAATGAGGACTCCTTTTGAGTATGAATACTCTCTAGAAGATAATATTTGTATTCAAACTCACAGTTTATATTTTGTCGTATTGTACACGACAGTTGTATTAGTAAGTTGTATTTATATTCTGTACTATGTATCTGACGACCCAAGATGGGTGATGTATACCTAATTTTGGGGGCGTCACAGTTGGTATCAGAGCTTAGGGATATGATCCCTGGCTAAGATGTGAGAATAGTACTAGGAGGGGAGAGACGGGAAATTCCTTCGCTAGTATGACCTACCTAAGTTTATTTGCATGGTATTTAATTGGTCGGTCATAATATAAGGATAATATATGACATATCAATTAACTTTTATTTTGTGGCAGTATCTGAAAATGGCATCTGAGAATGTTGAGAATAGCAATGGAGCACAGGCGACTGTTGATTCACCACATATCAATAATCAGGATAATGTGCATCAGGAAGGTGACAATCCTCATGCAAACAACAACACTGACCAGATGATGAATGATGGAATGTTCAGAAACTTTATGCAGTTCATGCAACAGCAGGCGAGAGCGACTCTTGTCCAAAATTTAGGTGGAAACACTGAAAACTCTCGGACGGTCACCGCTAAACAGTTCAAGGAGCTGGGACCACCAGAGTTTAAGGGAGAGCCAAAACCACTTATAGCGGAAACATGGATAAAGCAGATTACCAAGATATTTGATGTCTTGGGATGCTCCGAGGAGCAAAAGGTTCCCTCTACCACCTTTATGTTGCGAGGAGAGGCAGATTACTGGTGGGAATCGATTAAGCGTACTCAACCTGCCGCACTGAAGATGTCTTGGGAGAAGTTCCAAGAGCTGTTCAACGAAAAATACTTTCCTGAAAGTATTCGTCACATGAAGGAGGTGGAATTTATCAAGTTGGAGCAAAACAACATGACCGTGTCACAGTACGAAGCCAAGTTTGCTGAGTTATCCCGGTTTGCGTCCCACTTGGTGGATAATGAAGACCGAATGACGCGAATATTTTTGCGAGGTTTGAAACCTAAGATACGTCAACATCTTATTTCTCATAAACTGTGTTTGTATTCAGATGTTGTGAATAGGGCTCAGTTAGTGGAGCGCGATAACGAGTCAACGCAACCAAAAGAGAGCAGTCGACAAAATGATAATACCAGTGAGAGCGGTCATCGAAGCGGTGACAACAAGCGTGGAGGGAATCAACAGGCCAGAAATGGTAATCACTTTGGTGGTAATCAGGGCCAAAACAATAAGAATGGTCATTTCAAGAAGAGGAGATTCAACAATGATGGAAAGACGTCAGCACCAGCACCCGTTGTTAAGGAAGGAGAACGACCACCTATCATATGTTTCAAATACGGAGGGGAGGGGCACATCAGTCCAAACTGCGCGATGCCGTCTAAAGCATGTTATAATTATGGAAGAGAATGTCATTTAGCTCGATTTTGTCGTTTACCAAAAATAAGTTCAGCCAAGATGGAGACACCAAAGGCCATCCCAAAAAAGTCAAAACCGGTAGTGCAAGGGAGAGCGTTTGTTGTGACCTCCCAGAAAGCAAGGAACCCGAATGAGGTCATCACGGGTAAGCTTATCATAAACTCTAACGAAGTCTATACTTTATTTGATACCGGTTCTACCCATTCTTTTATTTCTCCTACTTGCGCTCATCGATTAAATTTGATTCCGGAGAAATTAGACTTTGACTTATCTGTTGAAAATCCATTGGGAGAAAGCTTCATTACATCCACGATTTATAAGTCTTGTTTGGTTCAAGTTGGTACCCACACATTACCTGTCGATCTTATTTCATTAAAAATACTTGCATTTGACGTGATTCTAGGGATTGATTGGTTAACTACTCATCATGCAAAAATTAATTATTTTCGTAAGGTTGTTAGCTTTCATATTCCTAATCGACCTATTATGCGAATTCAAGCAACCAAACCATTAAAATCAATCGCTGTCATCTCAAGCCATAAAGCTATTCGTTTATTGAAAAACGGATGTCAAGCTTTCTTAGCTCATGTCACAGATCTAAACAAAAATACGTCAGTTTTGAATGATATTTCTATTGTTAATAAATTCCCTGACGTATTCCCTGAAGAACTTCCTGGCCTACCCCCAGAGCGTGAAATTGAATTTTGTATCGACCTTAAACCTGGTACAAAACCCATTTCCAAAGCCCCATATCGAATGGCTCCTATTGAACTTCAGGAGTTAAAGATCCAACTGCAGGAATTGTTAAATATCGGCTTTATTCGTCCTAGTACTTCTCCTTGGGGTGCTCCTGTTCTATTCGTGAAGAAAAAAGATGGAAGTATGCGACTTTGTATTGATTATCGGGAGTTGAATCATGTCACCATCAAAAATAGGTACCCATTGCCACGTATTGATGACCTGTTTGACCAGTTGCAAGGAGCACAATTCTTTTCAAAGATCGATCTTCGTTCTGGATATCATCAGCTGAAGGTTAGAACTGAGGATATTCCAAAGACGGCTTTTAGAACTCGGTACGGGCATTATGAATTCCTAGTCATGTCCTTTGGATTGACTAATGCTCCTGCTGCCTTCATGTATATGATGAACCGGGTATTCAAGGAATATTTGGATCACTTTGTGGTCGTCTTTATTGATGACATCCTTATTTATTCCAAAAGTCGTGAAGATCATGAGCAACACTTGAGGCTGGTACTCCAAAAGCTTCGTGAATACAAGCTTTATGCCAAGTTAAAGAAATACGAGTTCTGGCTGGAGGAGGTAGCATTCCTTGGGCACGTAGTATCAAGTCGTGGAATATCGGTTGACCCGGCAAAGATTGAAGCTATTCAAAGCTGAGAGCAACCAAAATCAGTGACCGAAGTATGTAGCTTTCTTGGTTTAGCTGGTTATTATCGGAGATTCATGGAAGGATTTTCTCGAATCGCTACTCCATTAACTCAGCTGACTCGGAAAGATACAAAGTTCGATTGGAGCAAAGAATGTGAGAAGAGTTTTCAAGAACTCAAGAGGAGACTCATTTCAGCACCTGTTCTAACAATACCATCTGGCTCGGAGGGATTTGTCATCTACAGTGATGCTTCGAGCAAAGGGTTGGGATGCGTTCTCATGCAACATGGAAAAGTCATAGCCTATGCATCAAGACAACTCAAGGAATATGAGAGGAATTATCCTACTCATGATCTAGAGTTGGCAGCTGTTGTCTTTGCACTTAAAATTTGGAGGCATTACTTGTATGGGGAGAAGGTGGAGATCTTTACGGATCATAAAAGCCTTAAATATTTCTTCACTCAAAAGGAACTCAACATGTGACAACGACGTTGGCTTGAACTGTTGAAAGATTATGATCATACCATTCAATACCATCCAGAAAAAGTGAACGTGGTAGCTGACGCATTGAGTAGAAGATCATATGCAAGTACGAGTACGATATTGTCAACACAAAGGCCCATTTTGTGTGATTTGCAAAGGATGGAGATAGAGTTAAAGACTCCAGGGACCCATGTGATGATGGCGAATATACGAGTAGAACCGACTTTAATCGATAAAGTTAAAGCTGCTCAAGCTACAGACCTGGAGCTGATGCGTATGAGGAAGAAAGTGCAAGAAGGTGCTATACCAGAAGCAAGAATCGATGAAGAAGGAATACTTCGAGTCAACTCCAGACTTTGTGTTCCTAACAACCCTGATTTAAAGTATGAAATCATGATGGAGGCGCACAACACACCGTTTGCAATCCATCCTGGAAGTACCAAAATGTATCATGATCTTCGTCATACATTTTGGTGGAGCAATATGAAGAGAGAGATAGCGTTGTTTATCTCAAGGTGTCTAACTTGTCAACGAGTCAAAGCGGAGCATCAAGTACCAAAAGGTCCATTGCAACCACTTGAAATTCCAGAATGGAAGTAGGAGCACATTACTATGGATTTCGTTACCGGTCTTCCTAGGGTTTCTCAAGGTATTGATGCAATTTGGGTCATTGTTGATAGATTGACCAAGTCTGCTCATTTCTTACCGATACGAGAAACTTATACACTTGAACGTCTTGCTCGTATGTACATAAACGAGATTGTAAGACTGCATGGTATGCCAGTATCCATAGTTTCTGATCGAGACCCAAGATTCACTTCACGATTTTGGGTTAGTTTACAAAAAGCTATGGGCACGGAGTTACGATTTAGTTCAGCATATCATCCTCAGACGGACGGACAATCAGAGAGGACTATTCAAACTCTTGAAGATCTATTAAGACTCTGTGTCTTTGACTTCAAGGGAAGTTGGGACAAGTTCTTACCATTGGTGGAGTTTTTCTACAATAACAGTTATTAAGCAAGTATTGGCATGGCTCCATTCGAAGTATTGTATGGAAGAAAATGTCGTTCTCCAGTATGCTGGGATGAGGTGGGCGAAGCAATGTTGTTGGGACCGGAGTTGGTACGTATGACTACAGAAAAGATTCAAACGATCCGACAACGTATAAAAACCTCACAAGATCGACAAAAGAGTTATACTGAACTTCATCGAAAGGACGTGGAATTTGATGTAGGAGATCATGTGTTCTTACGTGTTGCTCTATGGAAAGGAGTTACGAGATTTGGAAAGAGAGAAAAACTCAATCCTCGATTCATCGGTCCATTTTTAATCCTCGATCGAGTAGGAACTGTGGCTTATAGACTCGCTTTACCGCCAAGTATGTCTCGTGTTCATAACGTTTTTCACATATCCATGTTACGCAAATATGTGGAAGACCCGAACCACATTATTGAGTTAGAACCGGACGAAATAGCGGAGGATTTGACGTATAAAGAAGTTCCTGTTCAAATCTTGGATAAGAAGGAACATATTCTACGCTCCAAGGTTATACCTCAAGTCAAAGTTTTGTGGAGAAACCACGATGTTGAGGAAATGACTTGGGAGTTAGAATCTGAAATGAAATCAAGGTATCCTTACCTTTTCGACATACCAGGTACGTACCCTAATTTCGAGGGTAAAATTTCATAAGAAGGGGAGGTTGTAAGACCCCAACTTTTATAAATAAAGATGAATTTTCTATAAATATCATTTTTAAATATTATAGAGTTAATTTGATATAATGTTATAGTTGTGGGTAATATTTATAAATTTTGCAAAGTACGCAAGTTGTTATATAATATTCGATTGGTCGGGGAATATTCGTTTTAACAAGGAATACTCGTACAACGGCACAATCATTGGTGGACCCCACAACAGAATTATTGTCGGATTGAGAAAATGACAAAATTATCATTCTATAAAAATAACGGTTGAGGTGTTACCGTTAAAACCGTTAAAACTGTTGAACTACCCGGTAGTAAAAGTACAGTAATACGCGTGGTTGCATAGTAGCACACAGTATTGATTATTGATGCTTACGTGAGAAGTCACTCAGCTATACTCAGTTATTGTTACAGTAATTGCTGCATCATATCTCTTAAATTATTGTCATAGTATCATCTGTATAATATGTTATATTATTAAATTAATAATTGAGACGTTGTGGTAAGTTTGGTTATTTTTATGGGGGGTCATATGTCATCATCTAAGAGTCTCTTCGTCAATAGTAATTACCGTCGTCAATAGTAATTACCGTTGTCAATAGTATTTACCTTGGTCAATAGTATTTACCTTTGTCAATAGTATTTACCTTGGTCAATAGTATTTACCTTGGTCAATAGTAATTACCTTCGTCAATAGTATTTACCTTGGTCAATAGTAATTACTTTCGTCAATAGTAGTTGTCCCTTCAATATTGCCAAGAGTCATTTGACCCTTCGTTAAGACCAAGAGTCATTTGACCCTTCGTTAAGACCAAGAGCCACCCTCAGTTTTTCTATAAATAGAGGCCTAGGGCTTCATTATTTTTCACGAATTCATTCAAGCTATAGAGAGGGAAAGTATAGAGAGAATAAGAGAGAGAGAGAATAAAAGTATTCTGCTACTTCACTTTTCCAATATCCAGTTCTTTTAAGGTAGGGAATATTATTTCTTTTATATTCATGAAGAGAACTTCTGTTATTCCATTCTTTATTATTCTATTGGAATAACCAATATACGCGGTCTACCCTATACTTGGTGATATTCTTCTATTATTCTGTTGGAATATCCTGTCTGTGTGTTTTACACCGGACCTGGTTCCGTCTTTATTATTATTCTGTCGGAATATCCTGTCTGTGTGTTTTACACCGGACCTGGTTCCATTATTTATTATACTGTTCTTTATTATTCTGTCGAAATATCCTGTCTGTGCGTTTACGCCGGACCTGGTTCCATTATTTATTATTCTGTCGGAATATCCTGTCTGTGCGTTTACGCCGGACCTGGTTCCATTATTATTATTCTGTTAAGAATAACCTGTCTGTGCGGTCTATCGCATGCATAGTGATTTCTTTTGTTATTCCATTCTTTATTATACTCAGTTGATTAAACTTTGACTTCTATACTCCATGAAATTAGTGGAATGTCCTTGACATTTGCGCTTCATCTAGTATCTATTCATGAAAATATTCTCCTGATCAGTCTTGAAGTTTACTCCACAAAGCAGTATCATGTTGACAATTTGGACGTTATTAATTCCTGGATAAATTAATTCTTGAACTTGTTTTATTGAATTCTTATATCATTGTCATCATCCTCATGTTTATATTCTGTTGAAAGTCATCTGTGGCCTGTAGTGCATAGATGGACTTGGTATGATTATGACCAGGGATTATTCGGTGTAATCATGACCGTAATGTTACAAATGATGTGGTAAAAGTCCTCATTGGCCCGTAGTGCATTGATGGACAGTTGTTGGCATGATCATGACCATTAATGAATACACGAATATCCTTGGCCGTAGTGCAGGGGTGATTCGATGATGTGGATTATTTTATTAAGTTGAGTCTCAGCGATAGCAGTGTTGAAAAACCTTTTAAATCATAAAAGATAGTAGAGTTTATTTTCTACTTGACCCTTTTAATGGATTGCTTGTTCCGCTGCAGTTAAACTTGATGTCTATTATATTTTATCAGTTTAACATTGTTGAAGGCTAATGATAATTTATTCTGCATTATCTTAGTCATAATATTTCTTACTGGGCTAGTTGAGCTCACCCTTTCTTTCACTGTTCTCTTCAGGAAATGAGAACGTAGCTGGGGCAAGTCGGGGAATGGAGTGATGGTTCGAATGATAGTATTAGTTAGTAGTCCTCGCTATTCTATGTAATAGTGTGTTAATAAATGTAATGAGGACTCCTTTTGAGTATGAATACTCTCTAGAAGATAATATTTGTATTCAAACTCACAGTTTATGTTTTGTCGTATTGTACACGACAGTTGTATTAGTAAGTTATATTTGTATTCTGTATTATGTATCTAACGACCCAAGATGGGTGATGTATACCTAATTTTGGGGGCGTCACATAAGTAATATTATTTCGTTTCAGATTTTGAATTCTATACTTGTTTTGTTAAAGTTTTGGCTTCTATACTCCATGAAATTAGTATAATATCCTTGATATTTGCGCTTCATCCAGTATCTTTTCATGGAAATATTATTCTGATCATTATTGATAAGTTTTAACCTTTTTATGTCGGAGTACTATTCACGGGGTACTATTCCCGAATTACTATTTACGGGGTACTATTCACCTGGGGTACTATTCATGACAAAAATTAATTTTTTCGGTCCAAATCATTTTAGATACAATATTATTCTTGAATTTTACTCCACAAAGCAGTATCATGTTGACAATTTGGACAGTTTTGAATTCTGGATAAATTAAATTATAAATCTTTAAAAATTTATCCTTTGTTTTCTTTTAATTGAATTCTTATATCATTGTCATCATCATCATGCTTATATTGTGATGAAAGTCATATTTGGCTTACGTGCATAGATGGACTGTTGATTGGTATGATTATGACCAGGGATTATTCGGTATAATGATGATCGTAATGTTACAGATGATGTGGTAAAAGTCCTCATTGGCCCGTAGTGTATTGATGGACAGTTATTGGCATGATCATGACCATTGATGAAAACACGAATATCCTTGGCCCATAGTGCATGGATAATTTGTGGTCGTGATACTAATTAATATACATGGCTGTAGTGCAGGGATGATTCGATGATGTGAATTAATTATTAAGCTGAGTCTCAGCGATAAAATTGATGATAAACTTTTTAAATCATAGAAGATAGTAGATATCGTGCTCTACTTGACTCTTCTAATGGATTACTTGCTCTACTGCAGTTAAACTTGATATTTATTATATTTTATCAGTTTAACATTGTTGAAGTCTAACGATAATTTATTCTGCATTATCTTAGTCATAATATTTCTTATTAGGCTAGTTGAGTTCACCCTTTGTTTTCATTGTTCTCTTCAGAAAATGAGAATATAGTTGGGACTAGTCAGGGAATGAATTGACGGTCCAGGTGTTTGCATTAGTAGTCCTCAATATTCAGTAAAATAGTGTGATAATAAATATAATGAGGACTCCATTTGAGTTTGAATACTGTCTAGAAGACAATATTCGTATTAAAACTCTCAGCTTATGTTTTGTAGTATTTTACATGACAGTTGTATAATTAATTTGTATTTGAATTTTGTACCATGTATTTGGTGACTCAGAATGGGTGATGTATACCTATTTTGGGGGCGTCACATTTGGTATCAAAGCGTAGGGATATGATCCCTGGCTGAGATGTGAGACTAGAACTAGGGGGAGAGACGGGGAAATCCTTCGCTAGTATGACCTACCTAAGTTTATTTGTTATTTAATTGGTCGGTCAGAATATAGGGATAATATGTGGCATGTCAATTAACCCTTATTTTGGGGCAGTGTTTGAAAATGACATCCGAGAATGTTGAGAATAGCAATGGAGCACAGGAGACCGTTGAGTCACCACAGATCAATACCCAGGATAATGTGCATCAAGAAGGCAATAATCCTCAGGTGATCAACAACACCGAACAAATGGCGAACGACAAAATGTTTAGGAGCTTTCTACAATTCGTGCAACATCAGGCAAGAAAGACTCATGTTCAAAATTCTGGTGGAAACACTAGAAACTCTCGGATGGTCACCGCTAAGCAGTTCAAGGAGCTGGGACCACCGGAGTTTTTGGGAGAGCCAAAATCACTTAAGGCAGAGACGTGGATAAAGTAGATCACTAAGATATTTGATGTCTTAGAATGCTCTAAGGAGTAAAAGGTTCCCTTTTTCACCTTCATGTTGTGAGGAGAGGCAGATTATTTGTGGAAATCCGTAAAGCATATGCAGCCTGCTGCACTGAAGATGTCTTGGGAGAAGTTCCAATAACTGTTCAACGACAAGTACTTTCCCTAAAGTATTTGTCACATGAAGGAGGTAGAGTTCATCAAGCTGGAACAAAACAATATGACTGTGTCACAGTACGAAGCTAAGTTTACCAAATTATCCCGATTTGTGTCCCACTTAGTTGATAATGAGGAGAGAATGACGCAGATGTTTCTAAAAGGTTTGAAACTCGAGATACGTCAATACCTAATTTCTCACAAACTTTGCTTGTATTCAGATGTTGTGAATAGGGCTCAGTTATTGGAGCGCGATAATGAGTCAACCCAACCAAGAGAGAACAGTCGGCAAAATGATAATACCAATGGTAGCAGTCATCGAAGAGGTGACAACAAACGTGGAGGGAGTCAACGTGCCAGAAATGGTAACCACTTTGGTGGTAATTATGGCCAAGATAATAAAAGTTGAAATTTCAAGAAGAGGAGATTCAATAATGATGGAAACACGTCAGCACCATCACTCATTGTTAAAGAAGGAGAACGATCAACGATCGTATGCTATAAATGCGGAGGGGAGGGACACATCAATCCAAACTGTACGCAGCAGTCCAAAACATGTTATAATTACGGAAGAGAAGGTCACCTAGCTCGATTTTGTCGTGTAGTAAAGTCGAGTCCAGCTGGGATGGAGGCACCAAAGGTCGACCCAGAGAAGTCAAAGCCGGTAATTCAAGGGAGAACGTTTGTCGTGACCTCCCAAAAAGCAAAGAAACTGAACGAGGTTATCACGGGTAAGCTAATCATAAACTCTAGCGATGTCTATACCTTATTTGATACCGGTTCTACCCATTCTTTTATTCTCCTACTTGCGCTCAACGTTTAAATTTAACTCCGGAGAAATTAGACTTTGACTTATCTGTTGAAACTCTGTTGGGAGAAACCTTGATTACATCCATTGTTTATAAGTCTTATTTGATTCAAATCGGCACTCAGGTGTTACCTGTCGATCTTATTTCTTTGAAAATACTTGCATTTGACGTGATTCTAGGGATTGATGGTTAACTTCTCATCATGCTAAAATTGATTATTTTCGTAAGGTTGTTAGCTTTCATATTCCTAAACAACCTATTATGCAAATTCAAGCGACCAAACCACTAAAGTCAATCACTGTCATATCAAGTCATAAAGCTATTCGTTTATTGAAAAATAGATGTCAAGCTTTCTTAGCTCATGTCACAAATTTAAACAAAAATACGTCAAATTTGAATGATATTTCTATTGTTAATAAATTTACTGACGTATTCCCTGAAAACTTCCTGGCCCCGGAGCGTGAAATTGAATTTTGTATCGACCTTGAACCCGGTACAAAACTCATTTCCAAAGCCCCATATCGAATGGCTCCTATTGAACTTCAGGAGTTAAAGACCCAACTGCAGGAATTGTTGGACATCGATTTCATACGTTCTAGTACGTCTCCCTGGGGTGCTCCTGTTCTATTCGTGAAGAAAAAAGATGGGAGTATGCGACTTTGTATTGATTATCGGGAGTTAAAGCATGTCACCATCAAAAATAGGTACCCATTGCCTTGCATTGATGACATGTTGACCAGTTGTAAGGCGCCAAATTCTTTTCAAAGATCGATCTTCGCTCTGGATATCATCAGTTAAAGATTAAAACTGATGACATCCCAAAGACTGCTTTCAGAACTCGGTACGGGCATTACAAATTCCTAGTCATGTCTTTTGGATTGACTAATGCTCATGTTGACTTCATGGACATGATGAACCAAGTATTCAAGGAATATTTGGATCATTTTGTGGTTGTCTTTATTGATGACATTCTAATATATTCCAAAAGCCATGAAGATCATGGGCATCACTTGAGGCTGATACTCCAAAAGCTTTGTGAAAACAAGTTATACGCCAAGTTGAAGAAATACGAGTTCTAGCTTGAGGAAGTAGCATTCATTGGGCATATGATATCAAATCACGGAATATCTATTAACCCGGCAAAGATTGAAGCAATACAAAGCTAGGAGCAACCTAAGTCAGTGACCAAAGTACGTAACTTTCTGGGCTTAGCTGGTTATTATCGGAGATTCATGGAAGGATTTTCTCGAATTGCTACTCCATTAACTCAACTGACTCGAAAAGATACAAAATTCGGTTGGAGTGAGGAATATGAGAAGAGTTTTCAAGAACTCAAGAGAAGACTCATTTCAGCACCTGTTCTGACAATACCATCTGGTTCGGAGGGATTTGTCATCTATAGTGATGCTTCAGGCAGAAGGTTAGGATGTGTTCTCATGCAATATGGGAAAGTCATAGCCTATGCCTCACGATAACTCAAAGAATATGAGAGGAATTACCCTACTCATGATCTAGAGTTGTCAGCTGTCATTTTCGCACTTAAAATCTGGAGGCATTTCCTGTATGGGGAGAAAGTGGAGATCTATACGGATCATAAAAGCCTCAAATATTTCTTTACCTAAAAGGAACTCAACATGCGGCAAAGACGTTGGCTTGAGCTGTTGAAAGATTACGATCACACCATTCAATATCATCCTAGAAAAGCGAACGTGGTAGCTGACGCATTGAGTAGAAGATCATCTGCGGGTACAAGTGCGATACTGTCAACGCAAAGGCCCATTTTGTATGACTTACAAAGGATGGAGATAGAGTTAAAGACTCCAGGGACCCACGTGATGATGGCCAATATACGAGTAGAACTGACTTTAATTGATAAAGTTAAAACTGCTCAAGCTACGGACCTGCAGCTGATGCGTATAAAGAAGAAAGTACAAGATGGTATTATTCTGGAAGTAAGAATCGATGAAGAAGGAATACTTCTAGTCAACTCTAGACTTTGTGTTACTAATAACCCTGATTTAAAGTATAAGATCGTGATGGAGGCACACAACACACCGTTTACAATCCATCCCGAAAGTACCAAGATGTATCGTGATCTTCGACATACATTTTGGTGGAGCAATATGAAAAGAGAGATCACGGAGTTTATCTCAAGGTGTTTAACTTGTCAACATGTCAAGGCGGAGCATCAAGTGCCAAAAGGTCCATTGCAACCACTTGAAATTCCAGAATGGAAGTGGGAGCACATTACCATAGATTTCGTTAATGGTCTTCCCAAGGTTTCTCAAGGCATAGATTCGATTTGGGTCATTGTTGATAGATTGACCAAGTCTGCTCATTTTTTACCTATACGAGAAACTTATACACTTGAACGTCCTGCTCGTACATACATAAATGAGATTGTAAGACTGCATGGTATGCCAGTATCCATAGTTTTTGATTGAGACCCAAGATTCACTTCACGATTTTGGGTTAGTTTGCAAAAAGCTATGGGCGTGGATTTACGATTTAGTTCGGCATATCATCCTCAAACGGACGGACAATCAGAGAGGACTATTCAAACCCTTTAAGATCAATTAAGACTCTGTGTCCTTGACTTCAAAGGGAGTTGGGACAAGTTCTTTCTATTGGAGGAATTCTCTTACAATAACAATTATCAAGCAAGTATCGTCATGGCTCCATTTGAGGCGTTGCATGGAAGAAAGTGTCATTCTCCAGTATGATGGGACGAGGTGGGTGAAGCAACATTGTTAGGAGTGAAATTGGTACGCATGACTACGGAAAAGATTCAAATGATCCGACAACGTATAAAAACCTCACAAGATTGAAAAAAGAGTTATGTTGATCTTCATCGGAAGGACGTGGAATTCAATGTTGGAGAACATGTGTTGTTACGTGTTGCTCCATGGAAGGGAGTTACAAGATTTGGAAAGAGAGGAAAGCTCAATCCTCGATTCATTGGCCAATTTGAAATCCTTGACCGAGTAGGAATTGTGGCATATAGACTCGCTTTACCGCCAAGTATGTCTCGTGTTCATAACGTTTTTCATGTATCTATGTTACGTAAATATGTGGAAGACCAAAACCACATTATTGAGTTAGAACCGGACGAAATAGCAGAAGATTTAACGTATGAAGAGGTACTTGTTAAAATCTTGGATAAGAAGAAACATATTCTATACTCCAAGATTATACCTCAAGTCAAAGTTTTGTGGAGAAACCACGATATTGAGAAAATGACCTGGAAGTTAGAATCTGAAATGAACTCAAGGTATTCTCACCTCTTCGACATACCAGGTATGTACCCTAATTTTGAGGACAAAATTTCATAAGAATGGGAGGTTGTAAGACCCCAACTTTCATAAATAAAGATTATTTTTTTCTCGAAATATATTTTTGAATATTAAGGTGTGAATTTGTTATAATGTTATAGTTGTAGGTAATATTTATAAATTTTGCAAAGTAAGCAAGTTGTTGTATAATATTCGATCGGTCGGGGAATATTCGTACGACGACACAATCATTGGTGGACCCCACAACAGAATTATTGTCAGAATAAGAAAACGACAGAAATATCTTTTTATAAAAATAACGACAAAAGTTTTACCGTTAAATGTTGAAATACCTGGTGATGAAAAGTACAGTAATATGCGTGGTTGCATAGTAGCACACGATATTGATTATTGATGCTTACGTGAGAAATCACTCAGTTTTATTCAATTATTGCTACAGTAATTGTTGCATAGTATCTCACGTTATTTGATTCAATTATTGTCAATATTTTATATATTATTAAATCAATAATTGAGACGACAAAATTATTCATATTATTATTTACAATATTGATGTTGTCTAGAAAGTTCTGTCAAGTATAGGTTTGGTCACCTAATTACGCGCCAATAGAGAGAAATCCTTATCGGAAAGCCCCCTCTTTCCTGGGAATGATCTGGTTGTTAAATATTGTGAATTATAATAATGATGATAAATGTTGTTAAAAATATTAAGGGGATTTTTATGAATTATTTGTTGTAAATTTTGCTTATTATATGGACCCCCATTTTCCCATTTTTCAAAATAATCAGTAGAAAGTAATTCAGTATATATATATATATATATATATATATATATATATATATATATATATATATATATATATATATATATTATTTTTGTTTTGTTTTACTTGAGAAATTCAATCGCCTGAATATGAGAAATTCAATCGCATTTTGAATCTGTGAATTTTAATTATTTCGTTTGTGAGTTTTTTTTTCTTAACAGTACTCCTTCCATTCTCCTATAAATAGGATACTTAGTTAGAATTGAAAATCACACCAGAATCAGAGAATTCTTCTTCTATAATATTGAACGTATTTCTTTAGAATTTAAGGAAGCTTTGAGCGTAGAAAATAGTTCAAGTTTTCTTCATAAATATCCCTGTTATATTAGTTGGAATACTTTCCTTTTTAAGGTAAGGGATGTTATTTTTGTTCAATATTCGTAAGAAATAATATTTTCTACCATACTCTGTAGTATGTAAGTAATATTATTTCATTTCAGATTCCAAACTTTATACTTGTTTTGTTAAAGTTTTGGCTTCTATACTCCATGAAATTAGTAGAATATCCTTGATATTTGTGCTTCATCCAGTATCTTTTCATGAAAATATTATTCTGAGCATTCTTGATAAGTTTTAACCCTTTTATGCAGGAGTACTATTCACGGGGTACTATTCCCAAATTACTATTCACGGGGTACTATTCACCCAGTTACTATTCACCTGGGATACTATTCATGACAAGAATTGATTTCTTTTCGGTCCAAATCATTTTTGATACAATATTATTCTTGAATTTTACTCCACAAAGCAGTATCATGTTGACAATTTGGACATTTTTGAATTCTGGATAAATTAAATTATAAATCTTTAAAAATTTATCATTTGCTTTCTTTTAATTGAATTCTTATATCATTGTCATCATCCGCATGCTTATATTGTGATGAAGTCATCTTTGGCTTACGTGCATAGATGGACTGTTGATTGGTATGATTATGACTAGGGATTATTCGGTATAATCATGACCGAAATGTTACAAATGATGTGGTAAAAGTCTTCATTGGCCCGTAATGCATTGATGGACAGTTGTTAGCATGATCATGATCATTGATGAAAACACGAATATCCTTGGCCCGTAGTGCATGGATAATTCGTGGTCGTGATACTAATGAATATTATTGGCCATAGTATAGGAATGATTCGACGATGTGGATTAATTATTAAGCTGAGTCTCAGTGATAAATTGATGATAAACTTTTTAAATCATAGAAGATAGTAGATATCATGCTCTACTTGACTCTTCTAATGGATTGCTTGCTCCGCTGCAGGTAAACTTGATGTTTATTATATTTTATCAGTTTAACATTGTTGAAGACTAACGATAATTTATTCTGCATTATCTTAGTCATAATATTTCATACTGGGCTAGTTGAGCTCACCCTTAGTTTTCATTGTTCTATTCAGGAAATGAGAATATAGCTGGGACTAGTCGGGAAACAGAGTGACGGTCTAGATGTTTGCATTAGTAGTCATTACTATTCAGTGAAATAGTGTGATAATAAATGTAATGAGGACTCCATTTGAGTTTGAATTCTGTCTTGAAGATAATATTCGTATTAAAACTCTTAGCTACACGACAGTTGTATAATTAAGTTGTATTTGAATTTTATACCATGTATTTAGCGATTCAGAATGGGTGATGTATACCTATTTTAGGGGCGTCACATATAATATCAATATTGATCTAGCCGAAATCACTATAGATCTTCTAACAATAAATCAGTTCATAATAAATAGAACGTTTCATGCTTTAACAAATATTAGTGTAGCCAAAACAAATAGCTGAGACATGGCTCGTAAATAGTTCCAATAATAGAACAAGAATCAATTGCAGTATGTGCGAATAACAATAATCATAGATGTGGAATAATCAACAATAATTATCCACTAACATGCTTGAAAAATAATAACTCGAGTTTGAGTTAGGAAACTTGCATATTAATAACAACTTGCACAATATGCGAATATCAATAAATATCATAGATGTGGAATAATCAACAATAAGTATCCACTAACATGTTTGAAGAATAATAACTCGAGTTTGAGTTAGGAAACTTGCATATTAATAACAACTTGCACAATATGTGAATATCAATAAATATCATAGATGTGGAATAGTCAACAATAATTATCCACTAATATGCTTGAAAAATAATAACTCGAGTTTGAGTTAGAAAACTTGCAGGTTCGACGAGCTACGACTAACTAGCTTTAAATTAAATTCTTTGAATGACCTAGCATTGACAATATTGGTCTACTAATTAAGACTGCATATAATTGTACGTTTATACGCTTACTTATACTATTATCTAGCAAATAATTCAATCACAATGTACACGTAGTATAATGTACCATCATTAATCTTATAGAATATTTAATAAACTTTAGGTTAATGATTTAATAAATTTATAAGGTTTTTCTTAAGTAATAAACACTTATTAGACCCTTAAACAATTTAGTATAATTATTTAATTAATGAGTCATTTAAATTATCTCCATTTATTAACTTTATCTTCCTTTAATTACCATTTAATATTAGTTAAGTAGTAATTAATTAATCACCTTTAGTTATTATTAAATAAATAATAGCTAATTACATCTACTTATTATTTAATTAAATATTGAATAATTAACATTATTCATCTTCAATTATTATTTAATATTAATTAAGTAATAATTAATTATTCATTTATCCTTGAATAATAAATAATTGATTTATTAGTCTTTAATTATTCATTACTATTAATAAATGAACAATTAATTAACATTTGTCCTTATTTAATATTAATTAATTATTTATTTATCCTTGAATAATAAATAATTAATTTACTTCATAAATCTTTAATTATTCTTTCTTATTAACTTAAGAATAATTAATTATTATTTGTTCTTATTTATTATTTAATTAATTATTTATTTATCCTTGAATAATAAAGAATTAATTTACTTCATAAGTCTTTAATTATTCTTTCTTATTAACTTAAGAATAATTAATTATCATTTATTCTTATTTATTATTTAATTATTTATTTATTTATCCTTGAATAATAAATAATTAATTTACTTCATAAGTCTTTAATTATTCTTTCTTATTAACTTAAGAATAATTAATTATCATTTGTTCTTATTTGTTATTTAATTAATTATTTATTTATCCTTGAATAATAAATAATTAATTTATATACTTCATAAGTCTTTAATTATTCTTTCTTATTAACTTAAGAATAATTAATTATCATTTATTCTTATTTATTATTTATTTATTTATTTATTTATTTATCCTTGAATAATAAATAATTAATATACTTCATAAGTCTTTAATTATTCTTTTTTTATTAACTTAAGAATAATTAATTATCATTTATTCTTATTTATTATTTAATACTAACTAAATAATAAATATTTATTAGAGTTTATGCCCTAGAGGCCAATTATTTGATATAATTGGTTAACGTTTTGATATTATATTTGATTGAATAAATATATAATTTTATTATGGTTTTATTTACTGCGTAATATAATTGTTAACATAATAAAATTCCTTAGAATAGTGATACAAATTATATAGTTTCAAGTATGTGACTTGAACATGAGATTATATAATTACAATTAGTATCATTGTTCTTAAATGTCCCTAGTCGAGTATCATTGTAGATGGGACAATAATGATGCATTGAGACTAGTATGTGGATTGACTGATGACCAAATCTCATTGGTCATAAATATATGAAATATTAAGTCAATACATAGGTACATGTTAGAGAACGATGTACTGGAGAGACCCACCATGAGAATTCTATATGAAGCATTATGCGAAGTGTCATTAGCATTTCTCATAGTGATAATGATGTAATGGTCCTCCGACCTGAAATCGCTATATTACTACACGAGAATTTATGTAATTTGATATCATCAAATGTCACCTTTAATAGGGTGGACTATAAAGGTGATTATTGGGTTCATCATGAATCGTGTGAGAAATATGAGTGAACTAGATGGAATTTAACCATCCTATATATTATGGGTGATATCCATAGGCCTCTTGATTGAGTAGGACTATGAAATGCATGGCCATGCTCAAATAGTAATTTGTTTCATACAGCCTACTCATTGATCAAGAAAACTCAGATTAAATTATGAAGAGTATGACACATTCCATGACTCGAGTTTAATCTAGGATATTAAGATTAAAAGGATTAAATTACATTGAAACATTGGTCACGAAAAAGGTTGCAACGAATCATCGATCTTATTATTACTTGGGTAGCAGTGATGCATTACTAGATGCCGCTCACTGTTTATAATTTATAATATGATTTTAAAATTATTGCCAACGTAATAATAACTTGTAGGGTCACACACATAGAACGTAATTTAAAAGGGAATTAGTTTAAATTTTAAGGATTTAAATATATTAATATGATTAATAGTATTTAAATCACGAATTTAAATTAAAAGGATAATTTGTATATATGTATATTAATTAAGTAAGACTTAATTAAGAGATATATATATATATATATATATATATATATATATATATATATATATATATATATATATATATATATATATTCGGATTTTATGAAATTAGGTTTTGATTAATACCTTTTAACTACTATATATATGATATATAGCAGCCAGTTAAAAATAATAATCATAATTGAAAAACCATAGCCGCTCTTAGAGAGAGACTAGAGAGAAACAGTTTTAGAAAATCCATTCCTTTTGGTGGCTAGTACCGCAAGTCCTTATTACAGAATCGTTCGACGGTTCGTTCGGCGTTCGTGTGGATACCGTAGAGGCGCAGTCGATTTGTATTGCGTTGGAGATTCGAGGCGCAGTCGGTTTCAGATTCTCGTTTTTCGTATTCGGTATAATCTCTAAACCTCTGAATTAATTGATTTTTCGCATGGATCCTGTGTTGGGTTTCAGAAATTGCTATGAATTGTTCTATTTCCGCTGCGTTTTCTATGCCGAAATCACAATATTTACTTTATGAATTTTATGTCAATGTAAGTAAGTAATTAAATTATTACATAATCTTACTTAAGCATTCCTTACTCATTATTTAATATTAATCAATGATTTAACTGTAACACCCCCTTTCCCAAAAGGAAAAGGAATGTCACGCACAAGAATAAAAACTACAAACCTCAAATAAATCTCAAAATATCTACAATGAAATTGAACACTAATTGTCACATACTCCAATTTAAATAGAAGGAACTACACACTTACATAATCTCTACTAATAAGAAATAATTGCCAAAATGGCCCAAACATCCATATAAAAATATTAGGAAAACCAAGTCTAATAATAAGTCTCAAAAACTAATCTACTCATTTGGATCAAAGGTAGCTCTCATCCACAAATCCTGATCACCCCTGATTACCTGCCGGAAAAGAAAACAGCGTGAGCCAATTGCCCAGTACGGATATAAAATTGCATATATATAAACAATATATATATACCGAAAGAACTGAAAGAACGAACAATTATAACTACTAACCAAACATGAGTATATCGATATTGGTGAAACAATATACAAATGATTAACACTGTCGAACCGACAACTATAGTCAAAAGAATTCCAAACAAAATAAGGCTGAATCAAATGATTATAAGGTAACAATTTCATACTGAGCTCAAATACAAATAGCCAAAGGCTAACAAAATACATCGGTATCATGATGTATACAAATCAAATCGGATAGTACGCACGACACATACGTTACTAATCCGTCAAATAAATCAAATCAAATCAAATATTGGGTCGACCCATACGTATTCTGAACAAATATATCAAATGGCCAAAGCTCATACCCAGAGCATACAAAAGGATACGTCGTGGACTAATAACACCGCCATGGAAGATGTCATGCCCTTGTGTCAAGAGGACATGCATGTGGTACCCCCACAGGTGGTTAGCTCAAGTATACCCTAAGGATCAAACTACAAAATGTAAGCCAACAGGGGTTCAAATCACAAGGCTTACATTACCATATTCAAATAAAATCGAATTATCAAATACAAACATTATTGATTATCACAATATATCAATGATCAAAATGACTCCTGAATATGAACGAAAATATACGAACAATGGTACAAACGAATAAAGTCTCCAAAACATATTGACACGATTAATTAGTTCACATAGTACAAATACGAATTCTAATATCAACGCCAAAACGAAACTATCTCCATAATTTTGACAACAAGGAATAATCCTGAGAGACAATACCAAATTTCTAAACGAGTACAAAATGAACGAATTAAATTTAAAGGAGTATCGCTGAAAAAATACGAAATCTGTACTTTAAAATAGTACCAAAATAATTCACCAATGCCAAACGTCACCTGCTAGACTCCCTCAATTCGATCTAATTATCAAAATAAAATACAATACATATAATTAAATTATGAACTTATACAATTAATATTTTCATAAATTTAATAATTTTAATACACTATATTCAGTTTGTATTCAAAAGATATATTTTAATTATAAAAACAATATTATAATATTATTTATTTCTATCCTATTTTTTTTAACTTTCTGTATCTTATATATATATATATATATATATATATATATATATATATATATATATATATATATATATATAACGAATTAGCCGCTGCAGACATATATATTCGAATTAATTAATCAACTGCTGTGTGTCCCTTTCCGTTACTTGTACTTTGGTGTTCTCATTTTAGGTGAGATTTGTTTGAAAAAATAAGTAAAAAAGGTCTGACATGTATGATGTCGACGATGAGACTGTTAAGAGTCGCCAGTTGGTTTTTTAAATGGTTGTACCAACACAACCGAGAAAAAGTTTGCACATTAACCCAGTGATGTGACACTGATATACGGGTCAGTGAAACCGAGATTCGTTTAGGGTCCGGGGACTTGGTTATGCGGGGGAAGGTGTTAGGCACCCCCCGACATCCGTGTTACCACGGTGACCGCCTCTTTTCAAGAAATTATTATCTGAATGTGTGTGTATGGGTCAATATGCTGTTATATGGAAGTTGTGCGAGGCCTCGTTCGAACCTATATACACAGGGTTAGAATTTATGTAAAAATTCAGTTTTTAACAAGATATGGCAATGATGTTTTATAAAAGAGGTTTTTTCAAACCCTGATGCTCAATAGGAATTGAGACCTTTTACACTCCCATTTTTATTAAGTGAGCAGCTGAATTGATTTTATTTGACGAATGCGAGGCATCCGTACGAAAATAATATACAAAAATAATGCCGACTTCCTCGTGGGTATAGAAACCATCTGAGGAAATTCAGACACCGCAGAATAATTTACAAGCTGCTTACAGCTAAAAATGTCCATCACGGGAACTGAATCTAGATTCAATGGGATGAATCTGTGATCACATGATTCCTAGGCTCATAAAATACTGCAGTTTATATGAAAACAGTAAGCAGGTATATATATAAAAGATGTAAATATATATATACAGACGGGATCACCAACCACGAAGCACCTCCATGGGAGATCAGAAATGTAAATAAAGCTGTTAAAAGATATCAACCGCCACGGAGGAAACTCCAGGCGGAACGAAACGTAAATAAAGCTGTAAATACGGTCAACCGCCACGAAAGAAACTCCAGGCGGGACAGAATGTAAAGAAAGCTGTAAAAGCGATTAACCACCACGAAGTAAACTCCAGGTGGGACAAAATATATATATATATATATATATATATATATATATATATATATATATATATATATATATATATATATAAGCGAGTAAACGCACCAGACCGAAGTCTAGGCTCATCGAACAAAGTCTGACACACAGTTGATATATATAAGTATACTAGTAATTGTCTGTGCCTGAAAGCACGGCGTAACGAAAAATTAAATTAAAATTTGAAAAATACTATATTATCTAAAGACTCTTTGCAACTTAAAATAATTTACAATCAGACATAATAATTATCACAATTTACCACACTACCACAATAATTAATTTTCCTTTAAAAATAGATATCCAAAAAAATATAAACTTGTCTACAAAATTTACAATCATCAATAACAATTATCATAATTCACCACACCACCACAATAATTATTATTATTGTTATTATTATTGTTATTATTGTTGTTGTTGTTGTTGTTGTTGTTGTTATTATTATTATTATTATTATTATTTATTATTATTATTATTATTATTATTATTATTATTACTTTATTACTATTATTATTATTATTACTATTATAATATTATAATTACAATTATTATTGTTATTATAATTATAATTATAATTATAATTATTTTTGTTATTATTATTATTATTATTGTTATTATTATTATAATTATAATTATAATTATTGTTATTATTATTATTATTATTATTATTATTATTATTATTATTATTGTTCTTATTATTATAATAATAATAGTTATTATTATTATTGTTGTTGTTGTTATTATTATTATTATTATTATTATTATTATTATTATTATTATTATTATTATTATTATTATTATTATAGTAATAATAATAATAATAATAGTAATAATAATATTAATTATAGTAATAATAATTATTAGTACTATTATTATTATAATAATTATTTTTATTATTATAATAATAATTATTTTTATTATTATTATTTGTTTGTGTGTGTGAAGAAGAGAGGAGAGAAAGATTTTATGTGTGAACATGAGAGAGAGTAAGGTGTAGGGGTGAATTTAATTTGGGCGGGAAGAAATATGAGCCTTTAGATTAAGTTTGAAGAATTAAGTTAGAATGAATCTGAACCGTCTTTGTGCTTTGTCAAATGAAAGATTCAAAATGGGTTCTGTTTTATTATATATATATATATATATACACACACATACTGAAATGAAACCACGGACCGAAGTCCGGACAAAAGCAAGCAACACGACTCTCAACGTGTAGAAGGGTGTGTGCAAAGATGAAGAGAAAGACTCTAAAGTGTGTGAGAAGGCTTACAGCTGACTGATAAAAAAGGCTTCTATATCTTTAGAGTGGGTAAACACTGGCTTTTGTGAGTACAAAAGAGGCTATATATGAGCTCACAGGTGTTTGAAAGTGGGAAATACACTGTATGGGCGAGTGCAGAGCGAATTATGCAGGGTTTCCCCGTCTTTTTCTCTTAGAAAATCAGCACCCCAAGCCCTCTATTTATAGGCATATTAGCCGCAGGTGCCAAAGGTGTACCAGAGGCAACCCGAGTTGGCCCGGGTTTGTCGGGTCGGGTCGTCTCGAAGTACGTGCACTCAGGCACTGTAATGTCCACTCAGTTTTTCAGAAGTGCAATCTGGGCATCCGTTTGAGGTATTCAGGACCTATTTCGGACCACCGTTGTCGAGAGTTGTACGATGGCATGGGATTAGAATTTGTACGAAGTCATTGAAGATGGGACGATGCCCTCCGGTCTTCAAGCTTCAACTTTCATCCGTTACCCCACACTATAGTCACTCGGGATTGGTTAGCCTTATGGGACATCGTTGCGTTGAGATGTGACGTGGCATCGTGTTTGACTAGATGACGATGTTACCCTTCACACGTGTTATTACCGGATTGGGCTGATAAAGCAGACGTTGCTCAGACTTCGCTGAGATTGGACTGCTGCAATTGTTGAAGTCCTCATTGTCATCTTTGAGGTGTGCCTGCCTCCCCGATGTTTATTGTCGGGTTGGTACAGTGTATCTCTTTGTGAGTGCCGAGATTGAAGCTGGTTGCATTTGAAACAAGCATTTCTGAGGTTATCTCCGAAACTGCATTCCTTGGGTTTATCGCCAAGGTTGGTAGCTATTCCCATGGTTGGGACTGAGACTGGATACCTCGGGGTCATCTCTGAGATTAATCGGTCTTCTCCGGTGTGAGTTCCGGTATTGTATCTGCAGGCCTCGGGGTTACATCCGAGGTTGAAATCGTTACTCCCAGATTGCGATTTGGGGTTGATGCTGAACTTTCGGTAGTATCCGGTATGGATTTGGATTGTTTTTCAGGGTTCTCTCTTAAAAGACGAATCTGTCCTCCTGCAATGTTAGTAACAGTAGTACAGAAAATTTTGAGTGTCTACACATGCCCCTCTTTATCATACTCATGCATAGCAATGCATGGATGGGATAAAGAATCCTAGACGCTTGAAACGTAACAAAACGAACGTGATACTATGGGTAGCAAAAATGATGCAAATGTATGATGCATGTGTACGGGGTTGTAGCCCAAGATGCTGGGGATGACTGCTGGATCCCTGTTACTTCAACTGGGGATTGGCAATACTGACCAGATCTGAGGTGTAAGCTGAATCTGTTAGGATGTTGATGTTGGAGTTATCACCAAATCCCTGTATATTTTATAACGACTTGATCCTGACGATGTACCTCTTATTTGTAAGAGATTTGTGGGGATAAAGCTTGACCTGCTTGAGGATGTGTATAACATATTTCATCATCTATCCTCTTTGATAACATTGACCTTTTCTGGTTGGTATCGCCAGAACATGTCAAGATCCTGCTGGATTTACTGCAAACAGCAAATGTTGTCAGGGATGCCTGACCTTCGTTGACGTGTACTTCACCGACATATGAATTAACGGCTGAGAAATCTTGTGGGATATACTGTCAAGGCTGCTTGACCTTCGCTGACGTGTGAATCAACGCCTGAGATTATGTAGATTGTCAAGGTTGCTTGACCTTCGCTGTCGTGTAGATCAACGGAGTATTGCGTTGTGACCCTCGCTGTGAGACCCCATATTTTATGAATAAATAATTAATTTTCTTGAAATAATTTTTTTTATATTATGGTGTGAATTTGAGATAATGTTATAGTTGTGGGTAATAATTATAAATTTTGCAAAGTATGCAAGTTGCCATATTATATTCGATTGGTCGGGGAATATTCGTTTTAAACAGAAAATATTCGTACGACGGCACAATCATTGGTGGACCCCACAACGGAATTATTGTCGGATTGAGAAAACGACAAAAATATTTTATTGAAAATAACGGCGGAAGTTTTACCATTGATACTGTTGAACTACTCGGTAGTAAAAGTACAGTAATACGTGTTTTTGCATAGTAGCACACGGTATTGATTATTGATATTTATGTGAGAAGTCACTCAGTTTTGTTCAGTTATTGCTACAATAGTTGCTGCATAGTATCTCACATTATTTGATTTAATTATTGTTGATTTAGAAGTTTTGATTTATTCGTATTATTAACGTAATAAAATAGAAACATCTTTTTATATAAAACAGAATACTTTATTAAAGTTATTCTATAAATAGAATATATTATATTCTATTACGCATAGTATTTTGCATAGTAAAATCTTTTTATATAAAACAGAATACTTTATTAAAGTTATTCTATAAATAGAATATATTATATTTTATTATGCATAGTGTTTGCATAGTGCCCGCATAGTATTTGTATAGTAAAAATCTTTTTATATAAATAGAATATATTATATTTTATTTAAAAGATTTTTCTTTAAATATGGACCGTCAGATTAAAGTAAATCAATTTGGACCGTTCATGGATTAGTTACTATGCATTCTATTTTCCTATAAATAGAAGCTCATTCCTTCATTATTTTCTTACGAATTCACTTAACTCTAGAGAGAGAAACTATAGAGAGAGACTATAGAGAGATAGAAGAAAAGTTTTCTGCTACTTCACTACTCTTATATCAAGTATTATTTTACGGTAAGGGATATTATTCTTTTGTATTCAAGAAGAGAACTTCTGTTATTCCATTTCTTTATTGTTCTGTTGGAATAACCTGTATACGCGGGCTACCCTATACTTGGTGACATTCTTCTATTATTCCGTCTTTATTATTCTGTCGGAATATCCTGTCTGTACTATACGCCGGACCTGGTTCTATTTTTATTATTCCGTCTTTATTATTCTGTCGAAATATCCTGTCTGTGCTATACGCCGGACCTGGTTCCATCATTTATTATTCCGCATTTATTATTATGTTGGAACATCATGTCGGTGTGAATTTCACCTGACCTGGTTCCGTTATTATTATTCTGTTGAAATAACCGTCTATGCGAAGTACCGCATGCATGGTGATATCTTTTGTTATTTCATTCGGTATTATACTCAGTTGATTAAAATTTTGACTTCTATACTCCATGAAATTAGTGAAATATCCTTGATATTTGCGCTTCATCCAGTATCTTTTCATGGAAATATTCTTCTGATCATTCTTGAATTTTATTCTACAAAGAAGTATCATGTTGACAATTTGGACGTTATTGATTCCTGGACAAATTAATTCTTGAACTTGTTTAATTGAATTCTTATATCATTGTCATCATCCTCATGTTTATGTTATGTTGAAAGTCATCTGTGGCCTGTAGTGCATAGATGGACTTGGTATGATTATGACCAGGGATTATTCGGTATAATCATGACCGTAATGTTACAAATGATGTAAAAATTAAAAGTTCTCATTGGCCCGTAGTGCATTGATGGACAGTTTTTGGTATGATTATGGCTATGGATTCTCTTCGGCCAAGGGAGCAAAGATGAATTGTTTTATGGCATGATCAGGACCGTTGATGAAAACACGATTATCTTTGGCCCGTAGTGCATGGATAATTCGTGGTCGTGATACTAAAGAATATCATTGGCCTGTAGTGCAGGGATGATTTAATGATGTGGATTATTTATTGAACTGAGTCTCAGCGATAAAAGTGATGAAAAAATTTTTAAATCATAAAAAATAGTAGATTCTATTTTCTACTTGACTCTTTCAATGGATTGCTTGTTCCGCTGCAGTTAAACTTGATGTCTATTGTATTTTATCAGTTTAACATTATTGGAGGCTAATGATAATTTATTATGCATTATCTTAGTCATAATATTTCTTACTGGGCTAGTTGAGCTCACCCTTTCTTTCACTGTTCTCTTCAGGAAATGAGAATATAGCTGGGACGAGTCGGGGAACAAAGTGATGGTCCAGAGGATAGCATTAGTTGTCCTTACTATTCTGTGAAATAGTATAATAATAATTGTAATGAGGACTCCTTTTGAGTTTGTATAATCTCTAGTAGATAATATTTGTATTCAAACTCACAGTTTATGTTTTGTCGTATTGTACACGACAGTTGTATTAGTAAGTTGTATTTGAATTCTGTACCATGTATCTGGCGACCCAAGATGGGTGATGTATACCAAATTTTGGGGACGTCACACTCGCCGGGGGATCTGCTGGGGAATACGAGCAGTTGGGTATAAAAACCTCGAATAGCTCTAGAGCTCGGATAGGTTTAAACGCTATCGGCTGAAATGACATCAAGGTTGCTTGACCTTCGTTGATATGTGTGTCAATGGCTGAGCATGAATTGTTACTCCCGCCGGAGATATACGTTGAAACCCCCGTCGGGGTTCTACTGGGGACTCATGAGTACGTACGCAACTATCGAACAGTCCTCAATGCTTCGATGGGTTTATTTGCCATCGGCTGAAATAACGTCAAGGCTGCTTGACCTTCGTTGATAGATATGTCAACAGATGAACGTGTTGTAACCCCCACCGGGGGATTTACGTTGTAACCCCCGTCGGGGAACTACGTTGTAACCCCCATCGGGAACCTACGTTGTAACCCCCGTCGGGGACCTACGTTGTAACCCCCGTCGGGGACCTACGTTGTAACCCCTGTCGGGGACCTACATTGTAACCCTCGTCGGGGACCTACGTAGGGTAACGACCCGGAGTTGGCGGCATCGGACCTGTACGAGGTATTACCGGATGTGATTTGTGACAACTGGGATCATTGGTAGGGTATACCTTGTACTTAGGTGACTACTAATGAGTGCTGGACAAATTCAAAATCTCATCTGAGAGGACCAGAATTGTATGCAGTTTTGCTCAATCGCGTGGCGTTTTTCTTCTCGATTTGATCTTTCTAGTCCGTAAGAACTCCGTTTCAACTCGAACTGGACCGAGCCGGAGGGGTGGGCCCCACATAGGGGTGCCGCAGGTGCACCTGCTGCAGCCGCAGGTGCACCTGCTGCAGCCGCAGGTGCACCTGCTGCAGCCGCAGGTGGGCCTGCGGCCAAACGTGGATGATAAATTCTAGCAGATTGGTCACCACAAGTCACTTTCAACTTGTTTCACTTAGAAAAAACCGCGAGCCATCTTCAGATCTGTTGAGTTCGGGCTGCTTTCTGTAAATTCTGTCACCATACAAGCGTTCTATATTATCCTGGTAACGTATGCATGTATTTTTTCCAATTTCTGTCCGTTAGATTGTGAGTTATCGCACAAAATGCATCTAAACACATAGTAGTGATTATGTATGCACAAATGACTTGATAAAAAATATTCAACATAGTAAATGCTAGTATTAAACCATGCTGAACATAATGATGTGAAAAAATTTGACTTTTGAGACAGTCAAATTGGCACCTTTTTCTGCTATTTTTTTTTCCTATTCGAGGTCCAATGAGCAAAAGGTAGAAAGGCAAAGTACTCCTAGCATTGAGGTTGGCCTTATGCATGATGTGATACCCCGAATTTTATGAAATAAAAGTATTCAATTTTTCTATTTTGATAAATAGTTAAAATTGATAAAAGTTTAAAGTTAATGGTAACATTTATAAATTTTGCAAAGTATGCAAGTTGTTATATAATATTCGTTTGGTCGGGGAATATTCTTTTTGTCGGGGAATATTCGTACGACGGCACAATCATTGGTGGACCCCACAACAGAATTATTATCGAATTGAGAAAACGACAAAAATACTTTATGAAAATAACGACGGAGGTGTTACCGTTAAAACTGTTGAACTACCCGGTAGTAAAAGTACAGTAATACGCGTGGTTGCACAGTAGCACACGGTATTGATTATTGATGCTTACGTGAGAAGTCACTCAGCTATACTCAATTATTGCTACATTAATTGCTGCATCATATCTCTTATATTATTGATTCAATTATTGTCACAGTATCATCTGTATAATATGTTATATTATTAAACCAATAATTGAGACGACAAGTTATAAATGATTAATAATTGTTGAAAGATTAAATATGTGTTGATTAAAAATAAAATGATTTGTGGTAATATTTATTCAATCCTTGATGTATATAAAGAGTCTATTATGAGACGTTGTGGTAAGTTTGGTTATTTTATGGGGGGTCATATGTCATCATCTAAGAGTCACTTCGTCAATAGTATTTATCTTCGTCAATAGTAATTACCTTCGTCAATAGTAATTACCTTCGTCAATAGTATTTACCTTCGTCAATAGTAATTACCTTCGTCAATAGTATTTACCTTCGTTAATAGTAATTACCTTTGATATTACCAAGAGTTATTTGTCCCTTCAGTTTTCCAAGAGTTATTTGTCTCTTCGGTGTTCCAAGGGTTAATTACCCCTTCGCAAATAGTAGTTGTCTCTTCAATATTACCAAGAGTCATTTTGACCCTTCGTTAAGACCAAGAGCCACCCTCAGTTTTTCTATAAATAGAAGCTCATACATTCATTATTTCTTACGAATTCACTGAAACTCTAGAGAGAGAAACTATAGAGAGAAAGAAGAAAAGTATTCTGCTACTTCACTTTTTCATATCCAGTTTCTTCTAAGGTAAAAAGAGAACATAGTTGGGATGAGTCGGGGAATGGAGTGATGGTTCGAATGATAGTGTTCGCTAGTAGTCCTCATTATTCTGTTAAATTGTGTTACAATAAATGTAACGAGGACTCTCATTGAGAATGAATATTGTCTAGAAGGCAATATCCCTGTTTAAAATCTCAGTTATGTTGTGTCATATTCTATACGACAGTTGTATAATTAAATTTTTATTTGTATTTGTACTATGTATTTGGCCACCCAAGATAGGTGATGAATACCTAATTTTGGGGGCGTCACATTTGGTATCAGAGCTTAGGGATATGGTAGCTGGCGGAGATAATAGTCTAGAACTAGGAGGGGAGAGACGAGTTATATACTTCGCTAGTGTGTGACTTACCTAAGCTGAAATTGTTTACTTGATAAGTTGACAAATTGTGATATGTCAATTAACCTTTGTTTTGAAGGTATATTTTAGATTGATATCTGAAATACAGGAGATGAGCAATAGGGAAAATTATGATACAGAGGATATAACCAGTAAGGTATAATCCGAAAAGAAAGCAAGGTATTCTCATCTCTTCGAACTACCAGGTACGTAAATTTCGAGGGCGAAATTTCATAAGGAGGGGAGATTGTGAGACCCCGAATTTTATGAAATAAAAGTATTCAATTTTTCTATTTTGGTAAATAGTTAAAATTGATAAAAGTTTAAAGTTAAGGGTAATATTTATAAATTTTTCAAAGTATGCAAGTTGTTATATAATATTCGTTTGGTCGGGGAATATTCTTTTTGTCGGGAAATATTCGTACGACGGCACAATCATTGGTGGACCCCACAATGAAATTATTGTCGGATTGAGAAAACGACAAAAATACTTTATGAAAATAACGGCGGAGGTGTTACCGTTAAAACTGTTGAACTACCCGGTAGTAAAAGTACAGTAATACGCGTGGTTGCACAGTAGCACACGGTATTGATTATTGATGCTTACGTGAGAAGTCACTCAGCTATACTCAATTATTGCTACATTAATTGCTGCATCATATCTCTTATATTATTGATTCAATTATTGTCACAGTATCATCTGTATAATATGTTATATTATTAAACCAATAATTGAGACGACAAGTTATAAATGATTAATAATTGTTGAAAGATTAAATATGTGTTGATTAAAAATAAAATGATTTGTGGTAATATTTATTCAATCCTTGATGTATATAAAGAGTCTATTATGAGACGTTGTGGTAAGTTTGGTTATTTTATGGGGGGGCCATATGTCATCATCTAAGAGTCACTTCGTCAATAGTATTTACCTTCGTCAATAGTAATTACCTTCGTCAATAGTAATTACCTTCGTCAATAGTATTTACCTTCGTCAATAGTAATTACCTTCGTCAATAGTATTTACCTTCGTCAATAGTAATTACCTTCGTCAATAGTAATTACCTTCGATATTACCAAGAGTTATTTGTCCCTTCAGTTTTCCAAGAGTTATTTGCCTCTTCGGTGTTCCAAGGGTTAATTACCCCTTCGCAAATAGTAGTTGTCTCTTCAATATTACCAAGAATCATTTTGACCCTTCATTAAGACCAAGAGCCACCCTCAGTTTTTCTATAAATAGAAGCTCATTCCTTCATTATTTCTTACGAATTCACTGAAACTCTAGAGAGAGAAACTATAGAGAGAAAGAAGAAAAGTATTCTGCTACTTCACTTTTCTAATATCCAGTTTCTTCTAAGGTAAAAAGAGAACATAGCTGGGATGAGTCGGGGAACGGAGTGATGGTCCGGATGATAGTGTTCGCTAGTAGTCCTCATTATTCTGTTAAATAGTGTTACAATAAATGTAACGAGGACTCTCATTGAGAATGAATATTGTCTAGAAGGCAATATCCCTGTTTAAAATCTCAGTTGTGTTGTGTCGTATTCTATACGACAGTTGTATAATTAAGTTTTTATTTGTATTTGTACCATATATTTGGTGACCCAAGATGGGTGATGAATACCTAATTTTGGGGGCGTCACAGATGATGATTTTGATTTTTAATGCATATATTATGTATATGACTCTGGGGCAGGTGTGCTACTGAATGGCCACCTAGACATGCCTATGTGCATGTGGATAGTCCTATTTTCAAAGGGGACTATGACAAAAATTTTCCAAATGTAGGCATTGGGTAGTCATGCATTCTAACTCTATTATATGTTAAAGTAAATGCATGCATGCATATAGTCATAAAATGCATTTTATAAAGCTCTAGGTAAGGAAATACCACACCCTTTCTGAGGTGATTTGGAGACTTGTTGTCCAGATATTATGGATCTGGATCAACCGAGCAGTTCCTATAGGACCGCTTCTGGCGTACGGCGGAGGGCTTCTGAAGTGCCTCATCCCCGTTCGATCAGACAGCCTCGTCGGTTGGTGGAGACCGTGATACGTCCTATCTAGGCAGATGTGCCAGACATTGAGGACGAGTAGGCGGATATTCCGATTGAGGATCCTGCTCCTGCTGCACATATCCATCGCATGGGAGCTTCCGAGCATTCAGGTGGTGAACCCAGAGTTACTGGGTGATTTGGGCAGACATCAATCGATGTACTTGCATGCTAACGAGGTATGGCATTAGACTTTGATCTTCCTTCTTTCCTATTGATGAGAATTAAAGGGTTTTGATGTTGATCTGCATTTCATGCAGGTTCCAGGATTTACACAGCCTCGAGGGAACTGGTTTAGCATTCACTCCATGTACCAGGCACTTCATCCTGATTATAGAGCAGTAGTGCATGAGTAGGGATTTGGGCCATTTTTCTCCATCCTTCCCCGTCGTTGTCCCTGGGGTTACCTCAGGGTATTGTCTGAGCGATGGTTTCATCAGACTCAGTCACTCCACCTGCTGGATTGCGAGGTGATGATGACGCCTATGGATTGGCAATTTATCACAGGTATAGAGTTTGGAGGGGAGCCAGTGCCTTGCGTGGCGAATATCACCCCTACTGCCGTCAGATCCTTATTAGGAGTTCTGGCGAGGGCGCTCAAAGGTAGGACTGTCCGTTCAGGTCCTTTGAGCGTAGATGCTATGAGCGGGCTATTGAGTGAGCCCATGCCTGATGATGTCAGGATCAGGGATCGCGTTCTGCGGCGATTGTTCCTGATGATCATTCGAGGCTGCTTCATAGCAGACAACTCTTCCACGGTATCCTTCGCTTTGGTCAGCGCCACACGTGATGTGGACCGTATTGGAGAGTACGATTGGGGCTCTTACACCTTTGCCTATTTCCTCCGGGGCATGCGCATGTGCTCACAGGGTTTGACCAAGGCTTGACTAGGATTTTACCCATTTCTGCTGGTGAGTATTTCTCTTATCTTTTCCCATTCATAGGTTAAGAGTGTTTACTGATAGCAGATGTTTTGCCATTGTGTTGGCAGTTCTGGGCCTATGAGAGGCTCCCATGTTTGTGTCCTGTGAGTGTGTTAGGTTTAGATACCTATCCACGAGGACGACACTGGCACCATTCTATTTTGCCAGAGGTCCCTGTATCTGAGGGATTCACTCACTGCCGTATGCAGCTGGAGTTGCTGACGGCGGGTACCATTACATGGATTCCCTATTTCGGGGAGCATTTGACCATCGGATTTGAGGATGGACATCCGACCAGAGTCGAGTATTTGATCTCTACCAGGAGAGTTTCTCTCTTCACTGATGTAGGTTGGGAGCTCTATTTAGGAGAGCGTGCTATTAGGAGCACCACAGGGGAGATCCGTATACCAATCTTGCCTCCTGCCAGGCGTCATTGGCCTGTATCACAGTCACCCGTCACTGATATCCCATTGTTGGGGGTTGATGGCTTTGCATTATCAGAGGGCCCATGTACTCAGGAGACGTTCCAGCGTTGGTGGTTCCCTCGCACTATTGGAGCCCAGTCCCGCGCCACATAGTTTATGGGGGACATGGTTCCAGGATCTTTGATGATGACGGATTGGGTAGCTTGTGTCCGAGCTCTGACTCATCTGACCCAAATTGATAGCTTGACCTGACAGTTGGATCAGGCACACATATTTATCAGGCATTTGGGCAGAGATCCAGCAGAGACGGAGTCATTTGTTCCTTCCATCTCAGGTGTTGGCCCCTCAGACGACCCATTTGGTTTTGTCGGCCCAGATCCTCCTCTTTATAGGCCTGATATCCCTGTTGATAGAGATCCAGTGACTCAGGAGGAGTTACATCATGTGGACAGGATTGAGGACGTAGACATCGAGACCCTGGTCTTCTTCTGATGTATATTCTCATTATATCTTTTTGTAGGTTTTCGACACAGAAATGCACAACGAAAATAAAAGAATTTAAACTAAATTCGAAACCCTAAACAGGATCCATTCGAAAAACAGTTAATTCAGTGGTTAGAAATTATACCGTTTAAGAAAGCGATTAAACGATGCGGTCGAATCTCCAACGCCTTTCGAACGAACTGCGTCTCTACAGTATCCACACGAACGCTCCACGAATCGTCCTACGATCTGCAGAAGAAGGAATCGCGGTACTAGCCACCAAGGATGAGGATTTTCAAAACTGTTTTCTCTAGTCTCTCTTTAAGAGCGGCTAGGGTTTTTTGTTTTTGATTATAATTTTAACTGGCTGCTATATATCATATATATAGTAGTTAAAAGGTATTAATCAAAATCTAATTTCATAAAATCCGAATTTATATATATATCTCTTAATTAAGTCTTACTTAATTAATATACATATATACAAATTATCTTTTTAATTTAAATTCGTGATTTAAATACTATTAATCATATTAATATATTTAAATCCTTAAAATTTAAACTAATTCCCGTTTAAATTACGTTCTATGTGTGTGACCCTATAGGTTATTATTATGTTGGCAATAATTTTAAAATCATATTATAAAATTATAAACAGTGAGCGGCATCTAGTAATGCATCACTGCTACCCAAGTAATAATAAGATCGATGATTCGATGCAACCTTTTTTGTGACCAATGTTTCAATGTAATTTAATCATTTTAACCTTAATATCCTATATTAAACTCGAGTCATGGAATGTGTCATACTCTTCATAATTTAATCTGAGTTTTCTTGATCAATGAGTAGACTATATGAAACAAATCACTATTTGAGCATGGCCATGCATTTCATAGTCCTACTCAATCAAGAGGCCTATGGATATCACCCATAATATATAGGATGATTAAATTCCATCTAGATCACTCATATTTCTCACACGATTCATGATGAACCCAATAATCACCTTTATAGTCCACCCTATTAAAGGTGACATTTGATGATATCAAATTATATAAATTCTCGTGTAGTAATATAGCGATTTCAGGTCGGAGGACCATTACATCATTGTCACTATGAGAATTACTAATGACACTTCGCATAATGCTCCATATAGAATTCTCATGGTGGGTCTCTCCAGTACATCGTTCTCTAACATGTACTTATGCATTGACTTAATATTTTATATATTTATGACCAATGAGATTTGGTCATCAGTCAATCCACATACTAGTCTCAATGCATCATTGTTGTCCCATCAACAATGATACTCGACTAGGGACATTTAAGAACAATGATACTAATTGTAATTATATAATCTCATGTTCAAGTCACATACTTGAAACTATATAATTTGTATCACTATTCTAAGGAATTTTATTATGTTAACAATTATATTACGCAGTAAATAAAACCATAATAAAATTATATATTTATTCAATCAAATATAATATCAAAACGTTAACCAATTATATCAAATAATTGGCCTCTAGGACATAAACTCTAACAAATATTTATTATTTAGTTAGTATTAAATAATAAATAAGAATAAATGATAATTAATTATTCTTAAGTTAATAAAAAAAGAATAATTAAAGACTTATGAAGTATATTAATTGTTTATTATTCAAGGATAAATAAATAAATAATTAAATAATAAATAAGAATAAATGATAATTAATTATTCTTAAGTTAATAAGAAAGAATAATTAAAGACTTATGAAGTATATAAATTAATTATTTATTATTCAAGGATAAATAAATAATTAATTAAATAACAAATAAGAACAAATGATAATTAATTATTCTTAAGTTAATAAGAAAGAATAATTAAAGACTTATGAAGTAAATTAATTATTTATTATTCAAGGATAAATAAATAATTAATTAAATAATAAATAAGAATAAATGATAATTAATTATTCTTAAGTTAATAAGAAAGAATAATTAAAGACTTATGAAGTAAATTAATTCTTTATTATTCAAGGACAAATAAATAATTAATTAAATAATAAATAAGAACAAATAATAATTAATTATTCTTAAGTTAATAAGAAAGAATAATTAAAGATTTATGAAGTAAATTAATTATTTATTATTCAAGGATAAATAAATAAATAATTAATATTAAATAAGGACAAATGTTAATTAATTGTTCATTTATTAATAGTAATGAATAATTAAAGACTAATAAATCAATTATTTATTATTCAAGGATAAATGAATAATTAATTATTACTTAATTAATATTAAATAATAATTAAAGATGAATAATGTTAATTATTCAATATTTAATTAAATAATAAGTAGATGTAATTAGCTATTATTTATTTAATAATAACTAAAGGTGATTAATTAATTACTACTTAACTAATATTAAATGGTAATTAATTACTACTCGACTATGGACATTTAATAACAATGATACTAATTGTAATTATATAATCTCATGTTCAAGTCACATACTTGAAACTATATAATTTGTATCACTATTCTAAGGAATTTTATTATGTTAACAATTATATTACGCAGTAAATAAAACCATAACAAAATCATATATTTATTCAATCAAATATAATATCAAAACGTTAAGCAATTATATCAAATAATTGGCCTCTAGGGCATAAACTCTAACACTTTTGATAGGCCTCTGTTAGATATTGGGTAGTTGTTCCCCATTCTCGCTATATCTTTTGATAGGCCTCTGTTAGTAGTAGGGCGGTTGTGCCCCATTTCCCTGTATTTGTAGCTGTACAGAGCTGATGTATTAGATGATGATATATTTAGGAATGTATGCACCGTTTTTCATTCCCTATATCATATTGCCATCCATTATCTGTTATGCATGTATCATGTTATGCATATGTATGTATGTCCAGAGATATTCGGCATTGACCCATGGATGGTCTTATGACACGGCTCGCATAGATGTCTTCTTCGACAGTTAGCCGTATAGATCATACCCCACCGTCAGTGGTGGTATTAGGTATGCGATCGTGGTACGATTGCATGTCACCACCAGACAGGGTGACTGTAGATCTGTTGCTGCAGCATACCATGACCCTTTTGGCATTTCAGGTTCCTGCAGGATTTGTAGACGGGATGCTAGAGCATTGGCTACCTGATAGGCAGGTATTCCATTTTGGCACCCATGAGTTGACTCCTACTCTGGAGGAGTATGCACATTTGACGATGCTGCTTTAGACAGACCTTGCGTGCACCTGGCTTTGGGAGACATAAGTAGATGATTCATGACTCTCACAGGATTGAGGCGCAGAGTAGTGTAGGACGAGCTGACATCTAGCCATGTGATCTCCTAGCGTTTTCTTTACGACAGATTTGGCTCAGAGGATAGCTACTCACGACATTCCGGGGATTTCACCGTACCGGAGGACCATTAGCGTTTGGCCAGAGTTGATGTACTGATGCTATGTGTACTGTCATATGTGTACATGCCGCGGTACATGGATGAGATAGATATAGGCGTTATCATGGCCTTGATAGCTCTCAGGGAGGGTCGTACCATTGTGCCTATGATTGTAGCAGAGACCCTGCGGTCGGCATCCTATTGTTGCACGTATCCTACAGGAGTGTTCACAGGGAGTTCGGTCATGTTGTACGTGTGGTTTATGTCACACTTGAGACCGGTTGGTACCCTTAGATGACATGGGTATTGCTTCTTCCATTATGTGGCCTGTCATACTCCTTTCAGCCATCGGAGTGTACAGATGCTCAGTCCTGGTCCGCATTTTTGGCAGATATCAGAGATCCATTTAGCATATTGCTGTGCTCGGGGCTTTGCTCACCATACAGCTTCATTACTCACGCTCCGGGCATGGATTTCCTCCCCCTAGCTGACTTGAGGGGCGTGACCACTTATCACCCATTGGCCGTGATGTCGCAGTTTGACTAGTTCCAGGATTTCCATCCTTTTAAGGGGGCGATAGGTCAGCGTTCAGCTTCTCGATATCTCTCAGCAGAGGACCGATCCCGTGTGTATGCTTGTTGGGATCGGCGTGAGATAGCTACTTTTTCTGTCAGTCATCTCGGTTATTCTGCAGAGTATTCCGCATGGATGGAGACAGAGATTTTATCGGCTGCAGCAGTATTTACAGTACTGGAGAGCGAGTTAGCCGATGTAGAGCCCATGGAGGATATTGATACCTACATCAAGGAGGAGCCCGCTGCTGGGTTGCCAACATTTCTTCCGGATTCTCCTAGTACCAGTACTTTTATTATTCAGCACTCGACACAATAATTAGAGCCGAGTCTTCATCTGATGACCTTTGAGAGAGACCAGATTCGATCTATGATGTCGACTGCTCTTGACGTGAGGGACGCCGCTCTATTGGAGAGAGACGAGGCATTAGATCGCAGAGATGCCGCTGTTGTTGAGCGGGATGAGGCTATATCAGCCAGAGATGCAGCGATAGTTGAGCGGGATGAGGCTATATCTGCCCGGGATGCAGCCGTCACAGATAGCACTGCAGTGAGGTCCCTTACCACTGGCGTGATTGTAGAGATGAGCGCATATATCGATGATCATATGGTCACCATGCAGATGGCTACAGATCTTTTGGGTCGTGTGGATATTCTCATACAGGAGACCACAACTTCGCCTCCGTCTTCTGAGAGGGACGCAATGTTGGGCTTGTTAGCTCGCATATACCCTGACTTGTAGATGAGCTTGTATTTACCTGCACAGACTAGTTTAGCCATTTTTTCATGAACAGTTTACATTGTATATATATCAAACAGCATTATATATGACAGGGAAATATATTTTTGGATCACTTCCCTTTTAGATATGTCCTGCTATTTGCTTGATATTTTGCCTACTGCTTCAGGGCTTGTGATCTTGATGTATTCTGAATTCCTCCTGGGTGGATGGACATTGAGCTATCTCTAGACAGTTCAGAATGGATCATTGATCTATGTGTATCCCTACCATCTTTGGTGTCTTGGGACTTGTTTCTGAATGGAAATGTGTAGAGGAGTGTGGCTTTCCTCTCTGAGATTGACCGCACCACAGATGGTCGCCAGTACTTCTATTTAGGAGAAGCCTAGTTAATTCCATCTCTTATGGATTGGTGTTGCTCTTCAAGGTATGACTGCAGCTTAGATGGTCGCCGAATCTCCTATTTGGGAGGAGTTCAGGTAATTTCATCCCTTTGGTCTGAAGCCAATGAAATGTATTGGATTGAAGGATGATCCCAGTACCAACTGACAAGGGTTTGTGTTTTGGTAGGGGGTGAGACCGCACCATGAATGGCTGCCTACGTACTCTTATTGAAGAGGAGATCAGGTCTGCGTAGTTCGAACCTGGTGTAAGAGGTTCAAAGCTGTATATGGCTGACATGGTGCAGGAATGTTTTTGGTTGTTTTTGTTTTTGTAAGGAGAAGAGGGTAGAAATGTTTTTTTTGTTTTTGTTTTATTGCTACTGGGCCATATGAAATGGTTGCCTACGTACACCTATTAAAGAGGAGATCAGGTCGATGTAGTTCGCCCCTCAGGGCGAGAAGAAAAGCGCGATCCCATGCGCAGGTCAGAGTGCGGGGAGGAGAAAGTTTAATCCTAGGTAGAGGATAAACTGTAGGTACGAGAAGTTTGATCCCATGTATGGGTAGCCAAACTGCAAGTGCGAGAGGTTCTATCCACGGTGGGATGACCTAAGTTATAGGAACGCAGAGGAAAAAGCCAGGTTGCTGGCTTAAAATGTATGTTTCCCTGAGGGGCAAAGTGTGGGAAAGTTGTAGGTGGTGAAGGGTTAAAGAGCCGGAATAACTGGTGACCTGATGATGACGCACCAGGGTGTTTGCTGGTTACTTCAGACATAATACTGTTTCACGGTGTCTGAGTTGATGAGTTGTGGAAATTCATCGCCATCCATTTCTTGCAATCTGAGAGTGCCTCCTGTCAATACTTCCTTAACAATAAATGGGCCTTCCCAGTTAGGAGCAAACTTTCCTTTAGCCTGATCTTGGTTGTCAAGAATCTTCTTCAAAACCAAGTCATGCTGTTTAAACTGCCGTAGCCGAACTTTTTTGTTGTAGGATCTGGCGATCCTTTGCTGATATAACTGACCATGGAAGATAGCCGCGGTTCGCCTTTCGTCTATTAGAGACAATTGGTGATACCTGTCTTGTACCCATTGGTCTTCATCCAGCTGAGCGTCGATCAACACTCTGAGGGATTCCATCTCAACTTCTATGGGGAGCACTGCTTCCATCCCATAGGTTAAAGCGTAGGGGGTTGCCCCAGTTGAAGTGCGCATTGAGGTTTTGTAGGCTAACAGAGTCAGAGGCAATAGATCAGGCCAATCTTTGTGGTTGGCGGACATCTTTTGCATAATCTTCTTGATATTTTTATTAGCCGCTTCAACAGCACCGTTCATCTTCGGACGATAGATGACAGAGTTAAGATGTTTGATGTGGAATTTACTGCATAATTCCTCCATCATTTTGTTGTTGAGGTTTTTGGCATTGTCTGACACAATCACCTCTGGTTGTCCATATCAACAAATGACATTGTTTTTGATGAAAGCAATGATGACTTCTTTTGTAACCCTAGGGAAGGAGGTTTCTTCTACCCACTTGGTAAAGTAGTCGATCATGGTGAAGATAAACTGATGACCATTACTGGCTTTAGGCTCAATGGGCCCGATAATGTCCATTACCCACATTGAGAAGGGCCAAGGCGAACTCATATTGTGGAGTTCCCGTGGAGGGGCGTGTATAGCATTCCCATAAATCTGGCACTGATAGCATCTTTTGACGTGGTCGTTGTAATCAGCTTTGAGGGATAGCCAATAATGTCCCATCCTGAGGACTTTCTTGACAAGGAGGGAGCCACTCATGTGGGGACCACAGACTCCGCCATGTATTTCATCCATAAGCTTTTGGGCTTGATCTTTGTCTAAACATCTAAGGAGACCTAATCCTGCATCTCTTTTATAGAGCGCATCTCCACTCAGATAGAATTTCATAGCAAGTTGATGGATCCGCCTTTTCTCAGTCGGGCTCGCCTCAGCGGGTGTAGATCCATCTCGTAGATAGTCCTTGATATGCTGATACCAAGGTTGTTGGATGGGAGGTAACTCATCTGATACTTCTCCAACGTAATTCCCATAGGCTGGGGCCTTGTGCAGGGAAATTGTGACGCTCAGCAAATGTTCCTTGTCTGATATGCGAATCAGGGAGGCCAAAGTTGCTAATGCGTCCGCAAAGTCATTCCTATTACGAGGAACATGTAGAAAGGAGATTATTTCGAACTCCAAAGCCATCTTCAAAACCTGCCGATGGTAAGGCAGCAAATGTAGTTCCTTGGTTTGATAGATTCCGGTGGATTGTCTGATTACCAACTCCGAATCTCCAAAGACAGTTAACCGCCTGATGCCCATTGAACGGGCAAGTTTTAGCCCCATGACACAGCCTTCATACTCAGCCGTATTGTTGGTGCTGACAAACTGTAATTTGACGGCAACGGGATACTGTTCCCCCGTATCAGATACTAGAACTGCTCCAGCTCCAGAGCCTTCCATATTAACAGCTCCATCAAAATACATCTTCCATGACTGGCATGTATCGTACTGATGGTGTTGCTGCACTGTCATTACTCCTTCATCAGGGAAATATGTTTCCAAGGGTTTGAAATCCCCTGAAGGTGCGACGGCCAGTTGATCCGCGATTCCTTGACCCTTGATGGACTTCTGAGTCACATATATGATGTCAAACTATTGTAGGATCAACTGCCATCTAGACAGCCGGCAATTTAACATGGATTTGTTGAACACGTACTTGAGAGGATCCACGCGGGATATGAGATGGGTTGTGCGACCATGGAGGTAATGCTGTAACCTCATGGAATCCCATGCTAAAGCACAACACGTCTTTTCGATCAGAGTGTACTTGTGTTCACTGCTGCTGAACCTTTTGCTGGGGTAATAGATAGCTCGTTCTTGGCCTCTATCGTCCTTCTGTCCTAGCATGCAGCCCATGGCATTGTCACTTATGGACAGGTACATAAACAAGGGAACATCATCCCTAGGTGGCACCAAAACGGGAGCTTTGACTAGCTGTTTCTTGATTGTAAGAAAGTCCTTCTGACACTCATCATTCCATTTCATGGAGGAGTTCTTCCTTAATAGCTTGAAGATTGGCTCACAGGTTGCTGTGAGTTGGGAGATAAACCTGCTGATGAAGTTGATTCTTCCCAAAAATCCCCGTATTTCCTTCTCTGTCTGAGGAATGGGCATTTCAGTGATGGCTTAGATTTTGGCAGGATCCAGCTCTATCCCTTTGTGGCTGACTAGAAATCCTAGCAACTTGCCTGATTTAACGCCAAAGGCGCATTTAGCTGGATTCAACTTCAAGTTATACTTACGTAACCTATTGAACAACTTTCTGAGATGGTCTAGATGGTCATCCTCCTTCCGGGACTTGACAATGATGTCATCCACGTTTATCTCGATCTCTTTATGCATTAAGTCATGGAAAAGAGCCATCATAGCTCGTTGATAGGTAGCTCCGGCATTGATGAGGCCGAATGACAACCGTCTATAGCAAGAAGTTCCCCAAGGAGTGATGAAAGCAGTTTTCTCACGATCTTCCTCGGCAACCATGATCTGATGGTACCCCGCAAAGCAATTAGCAAAGGAGTACATGTCGTATTGCGCAGTATTGTCGATGAGAATGTGGATAAATGGCACGGGAAAGCTATCTTTTAAGCAAGCTTTGTTCAAGTCCCGGTAATCCACGCAAACTCACACCTTCCCTCCAGGTTTAGGCACGGGTACAATGTTGGATACCCACTCAGGATATGTAGACACCATTATGATGCCAGCTTGAAATTGTTTCACAATTTCTTCTTTCACCTTTAAACTCCACTCAGGTTTCAGTCGCCTGAGTTTTTGCTTGACTGGCTTAAATCCCTCTTTAATGGGAAGGCGATGAAGGACAATGTCAGTGGATAAACCCACCATGTCTTCATGAGACCATGCACACACATCCTGGAATTGGGTTAATAGCGTAACCATATCATTCCGTTGGTTTGGAGTAAGGTCTGAACCAATCTGGATTAACTTAGGGCTTTCTAAGGTTCCGAGATTGAAAGAAGTGGTTTGATCAAGGTTGGGTTTAGGTTTATCTTTGACCCATTCTTAAATTTCTGGAGGCACCTCAATGTCATCCTGTATATCCATCAAGGTTGAATTCATCTCTACATCAAAGGTACAATCCCTGTGTAGAAGAGGCACCGTATCAGCAAGTACGGGCACATTTAAATTCAGAGTCCTGAAACAAAATATGCTTTCACTTAGTATATATGAAATGTGTTGATCATATACAGTGTTAGCATATACTGACAAAATAAACTGCTAATACTGTACAGAAAAGTAAGCAGCTATTATATCTACAGGGCAGAAAGAGTTCTACCCGTTTTACCCTCGTCGACCAAAGCAAGGAATGTTGTTCCAATTGGCAAGGGCAAAGTCTGGGTGGACCGCAATGATGGAGGGATTGTTATCATCCTCCCTGTCCCGAATGATGGCCATTACGTCTGGGCAATCATCGTCTGGGGTGTATCTATTGGTATGTTCATCATGAACGATGATGCGTATACCGAACATCATCTGTATGACGTCTTGCTTGATTCTTCGTTCCTTTTCTTCCACTATGGGATTTGGAACAAAGATTTCTTTTCATTTCACCGGTACCGACTTGGGACATAACATAGCCATTTCATTGGCTGGCACCTTTACGGGAGGTTGTGCGGACTCAGAGTTTGAAGGCGAAGCCAAACGCCACATGTTTGAAGTTGAGGGAATCTGCTGATGCTTATGAGGATTCCTGTGATTAGAGCTGGCGGAATAGCCTAGTCCAGCTGTTCCAGCATGCCTGGTTAAACGAATTGGGTACTTGATACCCTGGCAATCTTTACCTAACCCTTGTCCCGGCTTATGACCCAACGACATCATTTCTTGAGTGGCCGACATTACCTCGGCAGAAATCTTGGGTTCGGGCAATGGTGCTCCAATAGCATGGTATTGGGTGTTGCTTATTTCTAAAGCATGAAAACTGACTGGTTCCATATCGGCATTGGCATTGATGAATGGCATGTCTCCGTACTGAGGAATCTCCGGTTCAGCGTTGACTGTGACCAGGCTATTGTTGATGATGTATTTCAACTATTGGTGAAGAGTGGAGGGGATTGCCCCAGCCATATGAATCCATGGTCGTCCCAAGAGCAGGTTGTATCCCGAATCTATCTTGAGCACATGGAACGATACGCAGAATGTGTGAGGACCAATTTCGATTGGTAGCTCAATTACTCCGACCGAGTTACGGCGGGCTCCATCAAAAGCTTTGATGATAGTGTGGCTACTCCGAATTCGGTTGAGATTGATGTTCATTTTCACTAAGGTAGCATATGGGCAGATATTCAGAGAGGAACCTCCATCTATTTAGACTCCAGCTATCATATATCTGGAGGACAAGACCGCAATGTGCAACAGTTTGCAATGACCGGTCCCTTCGGGCGGTATGTCATCATCAGTGAAGGATATCACATTGTTGTTGAAAATGTGATCAACCATATGTTGAAACTTTTTCGTATCCACTGATGTCGGGAGATAGGCTTCTTCCAAAACCTTTAACAAGACCTTCCGGTGATTCTCGGAGGTTAGGACCAAGTCCAAAATTGATATTTGTTGTGGATCTTCTTTCAAGCTTAAAACCACCGTAGCTTCATTATGACCCACAGCGCGGAGAATTTTTCAATCTTTTCCATGGGTATTTTCCCCTTTGATTTGGTGGTAACCTTCATCACCCGTTGGGGGAGATACAGTGGATTTTCCTTCGACACTGCAGCAGTTGTATGTGAGGTGGATCCTTCACCTTCTCCATAATTTCACGGAACTTTGCGCAAGCTAACAATAGGATATTGTGCTCTGCATGGAAAGTTGATTGGCTCGGGAGCGGCCACTTTCAAAGGATTATTGCCTCCCTTAAGTTGAATTGTTGGTGATGTGAGTAATGTGTTAATCCCCTCGGTTTCAGTGGATATGACTGTTACCACACTTTTCCACTTAGTAGGGCATGCATTCTCGCTTGCACGTAACACAGTATCTTCGTCTGCTAAGCGCAGGACACCACTGTCGATCAGATTTTGAATAAGGTGGCGGAGTGCCCAGCATTCTTCTGTGCTGTGACCGCGAGACTGGGAGTGATATTGACATACTCCATCAGAGTTATACCGTCCCGAACGGGGGTTGATTGGCGGTAGAAGGGAACTGATCCTTCCTTCATTGATTAACATATGAAGAATTTCCTCCAAAGGTTGGCCCAGATAGGTGAATTCTCTTTTGTTGGCGAAATCCCGACGGGCTTTGGCATTCGCTCTCTTCGTCACTTTGTCTTCCAGCATTTCATTTTCTGAAAGTGACGAGGGAATATTCATGACAAGAGGTAGGAGACTGGCATGCTCCTAGCTGATTAACTGACGAGTCAGTTGATGCTGATAAGTCACCAGTTCCGCCAATTGTTCAATTTATTTGCAGAGAGCTTTCATCTTTTGTTATATTGTGAACTGGAACTTGGCATAATCCCATCTGTCATCACCGTCTTTGATGGTCTGGGAAGAATTACAGCTAAAGTTGGAACTTTTTCCACTACTCCAATTAATCATGTTGACCTCTTCTTCTTTGTGTTGAGGAAGAGGGTTGTCTTGTACGTGAGGCTGATCTGGTTCGGTAACCATGATCTCTCCGTTGTCTATCAGATCCTGGATCTTGTGTTTCAAGGCCCAACAATCCTGAGTATCATGTCCAGGTGCCCCGACATGATAAGCACATTTCCTAGCAGCATTGAAATCCCGTCTATTAGGGCTGGCTGGTGGAAGAAGATGCGTAATTTTCTTCTGTGTTGCCAGAAGATTAAGAATGTTCTCGAGGGTATCCCCTAAGGGTGTAAACACTCGATGGAGTTTGACTTCTCCACCTTTTGGTACTAGAGGGTTTGTAGACTGTGCTGGAAAGGGAGTGTAGTTTCTCCTTTGAATAGGCATGTTTTGATTGCCTTTTTGTCCCTGCAGTATCAGGGAAACATCTTCCTCTTTCTTTTTATGGACCCTACGGGGGTTGTTCCCATAATTTCCAGATTGGATGTGATCAGCAACAGCTTTGAGTGCAGCTAGGTCTTGAATCTTCCCTGACTTCAATCCCATCTCAGCCATCTCCCCATGTTTGACCATTTCAGAAAATGGTTTGTCGATGCCGGCTAAAACTCTCTCATACAAGGGAGCTTCTTGTATGTCTATGAAAGTCATGACCATTTCTGACTCTGTCATGGCAGGACTAACTTGGGCAGCCAGGTGTCTCCACCTCTGGGCATACTCTCTAAAAGACTCGTTAGACTGTTTCTTGATCTTGGTAATTTGATACCGATCAGGAGCCATCTGAGTTTGAAAACTGTATTGAGTGAGGAAGGCATGTGCTAGCTCTTCCCAGCTATGTATTCTGGAGTTGTCTAATCTTGTGTACCACGAACGGGCTTCTTCAGTTAGACTTTTTTGGAACAACTGCATTCTAAGTTTTTCATCCTCTACATAGGATCCAAGTTCTCCAATAAATAATTTTAAATGTGTGTAAGGATCTCCTAACCCGTCATATTTTTCAAAGTCAGGAGTTTTAAATTTTTCTGGGTAATGAACACTAGGAAAAATACACAGATCAGCATATGAAACACTCCCGTGTGTTCCAATTTCTTTGATAGCGCGAAGGGTCTCTTCCATTTGGAGGACTTTCTTTTTGATGTCACCAGTGTCTGAATCTCCAGTGGGATGGGCAGCATCATGAATTTTGTTGGTCGTATCCAACTGCAGTTCAGGTATTGTAATGGCCTGGGTTCCCCCTTGTGTGGAGGATTCAGCATGTACAGGTATTTTCTGACCCTGTGTAGACTGGTGTAATTCTTTGAGTAGAACAGCCAAATCTGTAATCTATTTGCTTAATCCGTCAAATTCTTTGCGAGAAACTGGATTAAGTTCAGTCTAGTCGGATGACGACATGATTGATTGTAGGCATGTTGCCTTTTTGGACTTTGACCGGGTAGTAGGTCCGATTGATTCCCTACGAAAGACTGGCATAGTTTAGTCTTTAGGGGATGTATATAATAACATGCTATGTGATGTGTCCATTTTTAGGAGTTTTTATCCTGCACAACGGGTGTCAACTGTTTATAGCATGTTAATATGTATGTGTACACATTTCTTCATATTTCTCATTACATGGAGATAGATATGGAAAGTAATTACAAGAAATTGTGTTTACAAGTAATTGAAATGAGAGCATGAAGAGACTTTCCTCTGTTTTGGGTTTATCAAAGGCTGACCTATCTTAGGTTACTCTCGCGGCTTTTTGGCATGAAGGTTCCCAAATCATCGCAATCTACTAGACGGGAAGTTAATCCGGTCTTTCAACTAGAGCGAATTTGGGTGGTGCCTTTCCTGAGCTTCGGAGAATCAGGCTTCTCATGAGTCCAGTAATCAAACACCGACGGGATAGCCTCCTGGTGGAGGTACCACACAACATACATTCACATACATCGTGTCTCACCGTATGAAATGATGGCATGTGCAAAGCACTAATATCACAAGCAGTTTATAGTGCGAAGCACTAATATCACAAGCAGTTATGGTGCGAAGCACTAAGTGCAATAAGGAAATGCATTCGTACACATTCATCAAATGTAAATGCAACATCCACACACAAGCAGATAATAGTTTTGAAAAAATTGTAATAGCGGCTTAAGTCCTCTTAATGGAGTCCCCAGCAGAGTCGCCACCTGTCGACGTCGGGATTTTTGTGTGTCCCTTTCCGTTACTTGTTCTTTGGTGTTCTCATTTTAGGTGAGATTTGTTTGAAAAAATAAGTGAAAAAGGTCCGACATGTATGATGTCGACGATGGGACTGTTAAGAGTCGCCAGTTGGTTTTTTAAATGGTTGTACCAACACAACCGAGAAAAGGTTTGCACATTGACCCAGTGATGTGACACTGATATACGGGTCGGTGAAACCGAGATTCGTTTAGGGTCCGGGGACTTGGTTATGCGGGGGGAAGGTGTTCCTCTTTTCAAGAAACTATTATCTGAATGTGTGTGTGTGGGTCAATGTGCTGTTATATGGAAGTTGTGCAAGGCCTCGTTCGAACCTATATACACAGGGTTTGAATTTATGTAAAAATTCAGTTTTTAACAAGATATGGCAATGATGTTTTATAAAAGAGGTTTTTTCAAACCCTGATTGTGACGCCCCCCCCCCCCCAAAAAAAAAAAAAATAGGTCCATTCCATCCAACCCATTCTGAGTCGCCAAATACATGGTACAGAAAATAACTACAACTTTATTACAACAATTGTCGTGCAAAATACAACAACACAAATGTTGTGAGTTTTAATACCAACTATGACTCATGTCCCAACTATGGACAGCACCTCACAGTGATACCTTACATAAAGGTACAATCTAAAACTGTTTTAGAAATTAAAATCTTTGGAAAGTGCTCAAGGAAACCTTCGTACATGGGAGGCCATGCGTCAAGGTTATGATAGATATCATATGCCCACAAAATTATCCCTGATTGACCCAATAGACCCCAAAGAAAAACGAGAAGATTACTATCATATTTTTCCCAATGGTGTGTCTTCTCTTGACATATCATTATCTCCACTATCTCTAATTGAGAATTATACTTCAACCAAACTCCAAGATTATATAGGTAGTGCTCGTATATATACTCAACAAGTGGATGAGCACAACCTTGTCTTATGATGACACGAGGTGGTATGTCATTAGACATCTTGTATGATAGTGACAAAACACCCTTCCAACGTTGGGTTCGCCTCACCTATTTAGGGAGAACCTCAACAGTTATAGACCACCGTTCTATTCCCCTGTTATTCCCGCTTGACCCAGCTACACTCTTATTACCTGAAAGGAATTGTGAAGCAAAAGGGTGAGCACAACTAGCTCAGTAAAGAATATCATGACTAAAGATAAATAAATTATCAATAGCCTTCAACAGTAATAAATCAGAGATTTAGAACATATGGTAAATGATAAAACTTTTCAACCATAGTTGCAGCGGAACGAGCAATCCATTAGAAGAGTCAAATAGACCATAAAATCTATTATCTTCTCCATGTTAAAAGTCCATCAACAATGTTTTATCCCTGTAACATTAATCAACAATTCCTGTCCACAATCACGTGTATAGCTCATAATCGTAATTGTAGTTTTAAATTCCTTTCCTCATCCAAGACAAAGTTAATTTTCATCACCTGAAACATCAAAGATCATGGTTATACCAAATCACAGTTCATGTTCATAATCCTACTAATAAATTCACCTTTGCACTACGGGCCAAAGATATTCATCAACAAGTCATCTTTGCACTACAGGCCAAAGATATTCATCAACAAGTCATCTTTGCACTACATGCAAAAGATATTCAACAACAGGTCATCATTGCATTACGAGCCAAAGATATTCAACAACATGTCATCTTTGCATTACGAGCCAAAGATATTCATCAGATATCATTCAACTTTGCACTACAGGCCAAAGATATTCAGTTATATCACTGAGGATGATGCAAAATATTTTAAAGAAAATGAATCCAGTGAAACAAAAGAACAAATATTAAGGATTCGTACTTTAAACAACCCAAGTTCAAAAATACTTCATAAATAACCAGAGTGGAGTAAAATTCAAGAATGAAAACCAAAACATAGATCCAATCAAAGATTGGAATCATAACAGACAATCTTGGACACAGAGAAGAAAACTTAATTTTTCTGTGAATAATGTCATATTTGTGAATAGTGCCATATACGTGAATAGTAACTCTGACACCAAAAGATAAAAATTTCACAAAAAACATCATCATGCTTCGTGAATAGTACTCATGAATAGTAACTCGTGAATAGTAACTCATGAATAGTAACTCGTGAATAGTAACTCATGAATAGTAATCCCGACATGAAAAAGTTCCAAATTTGATAAAAAGTTCAAACTAATATTTCGGCATAATGATATTGAAGAAATAATATCATTTATGAAGAAAATAATCTCTCTTACCTCAAAAAGAATAGTACTTCTGACTAGAATACTGGATATAGTGCTAAAAGAACTTTCACCGTATAGCAATACTCGAAGTACTAAAATACTCACAAAAATACACTCGATATCTAGAGAGAGAAAGAGAGAGAAATCTTTAGTTTCTGGTATGATTTTCAATTCTAACCTAAGCACCTATTTATAAGAAATTGCTTAGAACGCCAAAGCAGAAAATTTAATATAATATTAATATATATAATCAAATTTCTTACGTCCACTTTCTTAGATCTGAAATCAGCCATTTACATCACATGCAAGACCCACAATAATGACCAAAAACGTTTTTCATATTAAAATTAATTATTTCGGAACTTCAGAACTTCAATAATTCATAATAAATAGTCTTTTTATCAGAAAATTCGAATCTCACATTTTTTTTATAGGAAATTCAATTCTCTACAACTTTGCAGAAGAAAGGTTTTCCAAATTCCAAACAGAAATTGACCGAAATCTACATACGGAAGATTTTATAGGCTATAATCAAATTTCAGTCAAGAAATGGGTCCACCAACATGTTTTAAACAACTTTTGCAAAAAAAATACGCTTCCTCCTCATATACTCATATATCCCACATTCATTGTAAAAATATCACCATTATTATATTATAATAATATAATAAAATATTATTTTATCAGAAAAGATAAAATATCGATTTTCAATAATTGTCACTTTAAAAAATTTCTCCATCTATATCCACATAAAATAAATATTTTCCTCATCATATAAATCAATAATTAATTATTCATAAATAATATTACAGAATCACAATAATTACAACCAGGCAGTTCCCAGGAAAGAGGGGACTTTCCAATAAGGATTTCTCCTTACTGGCGCGCAATTAAGTGACCAAACCTCTCCTTAGACAGAACTTTTTAGACATTGCCAATAATGTTATCTAATAATATTATTCATATAATATGAATTATTACTTCGATAATGGAAAATATTGTGTAGTGACAATTATTAAAACAACAGTAATATAAAATATCAACGCAGCAATTATTGAATCAATAAAATACTGAACAGTAATTACTATAACAATTATTGAGTAGTGCCTTCTTACGTAAGAATCAATAATTGGTGCAATATCGTGTGCTACTGTGCAACAACGCGTATTACTGTATTTTAACCACCGGGTATTCCAACAGTGTTAACGGTAACAACTATGCCGTTATTTATAAAAATTCCTTTTTGTCGTTTTCTTCATCCGACAGTTATTCTGTTATGGGGCCCACAAAAGGCTGCGACGTCGTACGAATATTCTCCGACAGAAAGAATATTCCACGACCAAACGAATATTCCCCGATAGAAATGAGTATTTTATAACCACTTGCATATTTTGAAAAAAAAATTCATATATCACCCTTAACTTTAGCTTTTATCAATTTAACCATTTACTGAATAGTAATTATAAGAAAAAATTGAATACTTTTATTTCATAAAATTTGGGGTCTTACACTGATGCTCAATAGGAATTGAGACCTTTTACACTCCCATTTTTATTAAGTGAGCGGCTGAATTGATTTTATTTGACGAATGCGAGGCATCCGTACGAAAATAATATACAAAAATAATGCCGACTTCCTCGTGGGTATGGAAACCATCTGAGAAAATTCAGACACCGTAGAATAATTTACAAGCTGCTTACAGCTGAAAATGTCCATCACGGGAACCGAATCTAGATTCAATGGGATGAATTTGTGATCACATGATTCCTAGGCTCACAAAATACTGCAGTTTATATTAAAACAGTAAGCAGGTATATATATAAAAGCTGTAAATATATATATACAGACGGGATCACCAACCACGAAGCACCTCCATGGGGGATCAAAAATGTAAATAAAGCTGTTAAAAGCTATTAACCACCACGGAGGAAACTCCAGGCGGGACGAAACGTAAATAAAGCTATAAATACGGTCAACCGCCAAGAAGGAAACTCCAGGCGGGACAGAATATAAAGAAAGCTATAAAAACGATCAACCACCAAGAAGTAAACTCCAGGTGGGACAATATATATATATATATATATATATATAAGCAATAAACGCACCGAACGTAAAATTCAGGCCCATCGAACAGAGTTCGACCACAGTTCATATATATAAGTATATATATATATGTATATATATATATATATATATATATATATATATATAAGCGAATAAACGCACCGGATATAAAATCCAGGCTCATCGAACAGAGTCCGACCACAGTTGATATATATATATATATATATATATATATATATATATATATATATATATATATATATATATATATATATATAAAAGCGAGTAAATGCACCAGACCGAAGTCTAGGCTCATCGAACAAAGTCCGACACACTGTTGATATATATAAGTGTGTGTGTGTATATATATATATATATATATATATATATATATATATATATATATATTAAAGCAGTAAACGCTCCAGACCGAAGTCTAGGCTCAATCGAGGAATAACTCGATAATGTTAGTCAATATATATGTAAATATAATATATATATATATATATATATATATATATATATATATACAGACTGAAATGAAACCACGGACCGAAGTCCGGGCAAAAGTAAGCAACACTACTCTCAACGTGTAGAAGGGTGTGTGCAAAGATGAAGAGAAAGACTCTAAAGTGTGTGAGAAGGCTTACAGCTGACTGATAAAAAAGGCTTCTATATCTTTAGAGTGGGTAAACACTGGCTTTTGTGGGTATAAAAGAGGCTATATATGAGCTCACAGGTGTTTGAAAGTGGGAAATACACTGTATGGGCGAGTGCAGAGCGAATTGTGCAGGGTTTCCCCGTCTTTTTCTCTTAGAAAATCAGCACCCCAAGCCCTCTATTTATAGGCATATTAGCCGCAGGTGTACCTGCGACTGAGCCGCAGGTGTACCAGAGGCAACCCGGGTTGGCCCGGGTTTGTCGGGTCGGTTCGTCTCGAAGTACGTGCACTCAGGCACTGTAATGTTCACTCGGTTTTTCAGAAGTGCAATTCGGGCATCCGTTTGAGGTATTCAGGACCTATTTCAGACCACCGTTGTCGAGAGTTGTACGATGGCATGGGATTAGAGTTTTTACGAAGTCATTGAAGATGGGACGATGCCCTCCGGTCTTTAAGCTTCAACTTTCATTCGTTACCCCGCACAATAGTCACTCGGGATTGGTTAGCCTTGTGGGACATCGCTGTGTTGAGATGTGATGTGGCATCGTGTCTGACTAGATGACGATGTTGCCCCTCATCGATGTTATCGCCGGATTGGGCTGATAAAGCAGACGTTGCTCAGACTTCGCTGAGATTGGACTGCTACAATTGTTGAAGGTCCTCATTGTCATCTTTGAGGTGTGCATGCCTCCCCGATGTTTATTGTCGGGTTGGCACAGTGTATCTCTTTGTGAGCGCCGAGATTGAAGCTGGTTGCATTTGAAATAAGCATTTTCGGGGTTATCTCTGAAACTGCATTCCTTGGGTTTATCGCCAAGGTTGGTGGCTATTCCCATGGTTGGGACTGAGACTGGATACCTCGGGGTCATCTCCGAGATTAATCGGTATTCTCCGGTGTGAGTTCCGGTATTGTATTTGCAGGCCTAGGGGTTACATCCGAGGTTGAAATCGTTACTCCCAGATTGCGATCCGGGGTTGATGTTGAACTTCTGGTAGTATCCGGTATAGATTTGGATTGTCTTTCAGGGTTCTCTCTTAAAAGACGAATCTGTCCTCCTGCAATGTTAGTAACAGTAGTACAGAAAATTTCGAGTGTCTACACATATAGAATGAACAAGCATGCAATTGAATCATGATATATCTTATATATATAGAATCAGCAGGTTACCATAAATATATATATATATATATATATATATATATATATCTCAATTGTAAATCAATATTTCATTAACAAATTCAACTAATCAAACGACATAATAATATTTTAAAATAGATTGTAATTATGGTAGCAAAATAATTGTTTTGTATTCAAAAATTGTCCAACAATTACCTTTGAGAAGAGGAATATGGTGAATAAAATTTTAAGATTTTGTTTTCAAACCCTTTTGTAATTCCAGCCACGTTCTCTCGTTCTCCTCCTCGTTTTTCTTCCGCCTATTTCTTTTGTTTTTGTTTTATTCCCACAACTCATCAGACGTAATAAGGTAAGCTAGGTTTTACCTATGTATTATTAATTAATATGTTTTGTTAATTCTTTTAAATTTTATTAGGATTTTAAAATTTCACAAATATAATTTAGACCTAATTAATTTTAATGGCCCAAATAAATTAACTATAGTTTGACCCAAATATAAGAAAAGTCCAATTAAATATTTTAAAGCTTACTTGAATATTTATTATTATTTTATTGGGTATTACATAACCTTCCCCTTAAAAAGGATTCCGTCCCCGGAATCAAAAGAACAGAACGTACCTAATTATCGAAAAGATGCAGATATTCCGCCCGAATAGACTCCTCAATTTCCCAAGTAGCTTCACGCTCCGAATGGTTTTTCCACAAGACTTTAACAAAAAGAATTATCTTCCTTCTCATAATTCGTTCTTGACGATCTAGAATCGCATCGGCTTCTTCCTCACAAGTAAGATCTTCTTGAATCTTATGTAACGGGTATTGCACAATATGAAGCGGATGATAGTTATATTTCCTTAACACCGAAACATGAAAGATATTATTTACATGAGATAACTGTGGAGGCAAAGCCACCCGATATGCCACTTCTCCAATTCTCTCAAGGACTTCAAAAGGGCCAATAAAACGCGGACTAAGCTTCCCTTTTAAACCAAACCTTCGAACACCTTTCCATGGAGAAACTTTCAATAACACGTGTTCACCAAGTGTGAATTCAAGAGTCCTCCTATGAATATCAGCATAACTCTTTTGCCGCGATCTAGCTTCTTTCAACTTTTCTTTAGCCACTGCTACCTTCTCCGTAGTAATCCTAACCAAATCGGGTCCTTCTATTACCCTTTCTCCAACCTCATCCCAACAAGTTGGAGCTCGACACTTCTTACCATACAAGGCTTCAAAAGGAGCCATACCAATACTAGCTTGCCAACTATTATTATATGCAAACTCCACCAAACTCAAATAATCATCCTAGTTTCCTGTCCACTCTAAAGCACAAGATCGCAACATGTCTTCTAATGTCTGAATAGTTCTCTCTGATTGTCCATCTGTCTACGGGTGAAAAGTTGTACTATAGTTGAGTCGCATTCCCTAAGCTTTTTGAAATCCTTTCCAAAATCGAGAAGTAAACCGTGGATCCCGATCCGAAACAATAGAAACTGGAGTCCCATGAAGCCTAACAATCTCACATTGAAAAATATCTGCTAACTTATTTATCGAAAAATCCTCACGAATAGCCAGAAAATGAGCCAATTAGTTAAACGATCCACTACCACCCAAATAGTGTCATTCTTTTTAAGAGTCCTCGACAACCTAGTCACAAAGTCCATCGAAATGTCATCCCATATCCACACAGAAATCTCTAACTATTGCAACAAACCACCAGGCCGCTGATGCTCTATTTTTACTTGCTGACAAATAAGACATTTACTCACAAATTCAGCTACATCCATTTTCATTCCACTCCACCAAAAATTCTCCTTCAGATCCTTATACATCTTTGTAGACCCTGGATGAATAGAAAATTGCAAACTATGAACTTCAGTCAACACTGCCTCACGAATCATTGGATCCACTATAACACATAACCGTTTACCAAACCATATCACACCTTGCTCATCAATGCGAAACTCTAGTTGTCTACCCTCATTCATATTATGCGCTACAGTCCACAACTCGTCATCCTCCTTTTGGGCTTCTTTGATATGCAAAATAAGAGAAGATTCCACCCTCATACCTCCTACCAACCCATCAGAACCACTGGCATGTTGCTCCAAACCCACACGTTCCATATCCGAGATAAGTTGAGGTTATGTAACCAAGGAAGCTACACTCCCTGAACTTTTCTGACTAAGAGCATCTGCTACCACATTAGCCTTACCGGGGTGATACTGAATCCTAGCATCATAATCCTTGAGAAGCTTCAACCAACGCCTCTGTCTCATGTTAAGCTCCTTCTGAGTAAAAATATATTTAAGGCTCTTGTGGTCAGTGAAAATGTCATAAGTCTCTCCATATAGATAGTGCCTCCAAATCTTTAGGGTAAAAATAACTGCTACTAACTCCAAGTCGTGGGTAGGATAATTCACCTCATAAGGTTTAAGTTGTCTAAAAGCATAAACAATTACCTTACCATGTTGCATCAAAATGCACCCTAATCCCTACTTGGAAGCATCACTGTAAATCTGATAACCTCCTATCCCCAACGGTAATGTAAGCACTGGAGTCGACACAAGCCTCTTCTTAAGCTCCTCAAAACTTTTCTCACGTTCCTCATTCCACACAAACTTTATGCCCTTCTTCATCAACTGAGTTAATGGCAAAGCTAACAAAGAGAAACCTTCCACAAATCGCCTGTAGTACCCTGCTAAACCCAAGAAACTCCTTACTTCAGTTACCGTGGTAGGTCTTGGCCAATTAGTGATAGCCTCAACCTTCACAGGATCCACCTTAATACCTTCTGCAGACACGACATGTCCCAAAAATGCTACATGTTCTAACCAAAACTCGCATTTGGAGAACTTAGTATATAACTTCTTCTTTTGCAGAACCCCCAAAACAGTACGAAGATGCTCTTCATGCTTCTCCTTAGACTTGGAATACACCAAAATGTCATCAATGAAGACAATGACAAATTGGTCCAAATACTCGCTAAAAACCCGATTCATCATATCCATAAACACTGCCGGAGCATTAGTCAACCCAAATGACATCACCAAAAAACTCATAGTGCCCATACCGAGTATGAAAAGCCGTTTTTGGAATGTCCTCTTCCCTAACCCTCAACTGATGGTACCCCGACCTCAAATCTATCTTTGAGAAGAACTTCACCCCTCGGAGCTGATCAAAAAGGTCATCTATCTGTGACAATGGATATCTGTTCCTGATAGTGATCCGATTTAGCTCCCTATAATCTATACATAATCTCATAGATCTGCCCTTCTTCTTCACAAACAATACTGAAGCACCCCATGGAGATACGCTCGGTCTAATGAATCCACGATCTAACAACTCCTGCAATTGTTCCTTCAAATCTTGTAACTCTAATGGAGCCATTCTATAGGGTGCCTTAGAGATATGTTCCGCTCCAGGAATGAGCTCAATAGTAAACTCAACTTCCCTTGGCGGTGGCAATCCTGGAAGATCCTTAAGAAATACCTCAGGAAATTCTCGCACAACTGGATAGTCATCAAGTTAGGGCTCATCCCTCGAGGTATCCTTCACATAAGCCAAATAACAGTCACGCCCCTTAGCAATCATCTTGCTCGCCTTCAAAGCTGAGATCAACTTTACAACACCATTCGGCTTGGAACATTGAAACTCGAATTATGGAGCCTCTAAGGTTCCAAAAATAACCTTCCTCACCTGACAATCAATAGTGGCTCGATGCTTACTCAGCCAATCCATACCCAAGATGATATCAAAATTATGCATCACCATCGGAAGTAAGTTAGCTGCGTACACCCTCCTCCCTAACTTCAAAGGACACTCGTGAAATTGCTCAGAAATAATCACAGAATTCCCAATCGGGGTAGCAACAGATAAATGAGGATCTAATGTATGAGAAGACACTCCAAGATGACGAATAAATGAATGTGTAACAATAGAGTGTGTAGATCCAGTGTCAAACAAAACTGATGCCTCGCAATTTCCTACAAGAAGGATGCCTGAAATAGTACCTGGTGCTTGGGCCGCCTGATTAGCTGTCAATGCAAATACTCTCCCACCGGCGTTGCGCTGACCGCCATTACCAGCATTACCGCCTCCCCCATTACCACGCTGAACTGTGCAGTCCCTTGCTCAATGTCCCATCTATCCATATAAGAAATAAGCCACTGTATTTCTATAGCATGCCCTACCAGCATGATACCCACCACAAGTAGCACATGGAGCAGGTGGAAGTGACAAAAGGTTCGGATTTCCCCCACCTGCCGGTCCTAGATACCGCCCTTGAATTTGACCCTGTTAGCGATGCTGACCCTGATTCTGATTTTGCTGGAAATCTCTGTTCTGTTGAAATCCCCTATTTTGATACTTCCCTCCAGCTTGCCACTGACCCTGCTACTGACCTCCATGACCACCCAACTGTATTGGGTAAGCAAAATCCCTTCGAGGATTAAACCGCTAACCCGATGGAGGCTCATTCCAGTTATTTTGCCTTCTATTCTGATTTCTACCAAACTGCCCCATTCCTTGCCCTTGATGGTCATCTCTCTCTCTTTCGACCCTCTTCTGATTTGGAAGCTCGAAAGTCTTTGTGTTTCATTTCCACACTCTTAGCTGCATTAGCCACCTGTGATACATCTGTAAATATAGTGTAGATGATCGATCGCCTATACTCATATTTCAAGGCCCATTTGAACTTTTCTGCTTGTTGTGCAGCTGTCCTAGCTATTGAACCCGCAAAACCAACCAATCTTGTAAACCTCGCTATGAAATCAGTAATAGTCTCATCATCCTTCTGCCGAATGGACACAAATTCCCTGATGTATCCATCCCTATCAGCGTTTGGGAAATACTACTATTAGAAAAGGTCACAAAAACCGCTCCATATTAGTCCATCCATAAATCCATCTCCCTGTGTAGCCTTCAACGATTTCCACCATCGTTGAGCATCATCCTCTAGCTTATAAAGTGCTAATCTCACCTTCTGATTTTTTGAACACCCAATCACATCAAAAATCTTCTCCAAGTGGGCGATCCAGTTCTCCGCATCAGTTGGAGTTGGAGCAAAATGAAAAGAATTGGGCTTCTGCTCAATGAACCTCTCTAATAACACATATAACGGCTACACTTGTTGACCCACTTGATCCTCGGGAGGAATATTCTGCTCATGTTGTGGTATCTATGAATCATCCCCCATGCCATTTGCATGCTGATTTCCTTGCATTTGCGGAATACCCTGCATAGCCTGTGCTACGGCCTGCGTAACTGCCTCATTCACCATCGCTGCAACCATAGTCGGGGTTATTATTGCATTACCCTGATTTCCATCGTTTCCACCCTGGTTAACAGCCTCAACATGGGGCTGCCTCTGACCCCTCCTACCGTTATTACCCTGCCTCCCAGCAATTCTCGAACACTTACAAGCCATCTATGATACAAAATCAAACAAACGAGAACAAACAGATCAGAACAATTAATCAAGGCCAAATTTATGTAGAACAAAAATCAAATGCAATACAAATCTTATAACTACCCAGTGGTCTACCCATAACTCACAGGTCAAGCCTAAAAGGCAATCTACAAGATCATAACCTATGCTCTATACCAACTCTGTAACACCCCCTTTCCCAAAAGGAAAAGGAATGTCACGCACAAGCATAATAAATACAAACCTCAAATAAATATCAAAATATCTCCAATGAAATTGAACACTAATTGTCACATACTCCAATTTAAATAGAAGGAACTACACACTTACATAATATCTACTAATAAGAAATAAATGCCAAAATGGCCCAAATATCCATATACAAATATTAGGAAAACCAAGTCTAATAATAAGTCTCAAAAACTAATCTACTCATTTGGATCAAAGGTAGCTCTCATCCCACAAATCCTGATCACCCCTAATTACCTTCCGGAAAAGAACACAGTGTGAGCCAATTGCCCAGCACGGATATAAAAATGTATATATATAAACAATATATATGTACCGAAAGAACTGAAAGAACGAACAATTACAACTACTAACCAAACATGAGTATATCGACATTTGTGAAACAAGATACAAATGATTAACATTGTCGAACCGATAATTATAATCAAAAGAATTCCAAACAAAATAAGGCTGAATCAAATGATTATAAGGTAACAATTTCATACTGAGCTCAAATACAAATAGCCAAAGGCTAACAAAATACATCGGTATCATGATGTATACAAATCAAATCGGATAGTATGCACGACACATACGTCATTAATCCGCCAAATAAATCAAATCAAATCAAATACTGGGTCGACCCATACGTATCCTGAACAAATATATCAAATGGCCAAAGCTCATACCCAGAGCATATAAAAGGATACGCCGTGGACTAATCACACCGCCACGAAAGGAGTCATGCCCTTGTGTCAAGAGGACATACATGTGGTACCCCCACAGGTGGTTAGCTCAAGTATACCCTAAGGATCAAACTACAAAATGTAAGCCAACAGGGGTTCAAATCACAAGGCTTACATGACCATATTTAAATGAAATCGAATTATCAAATACAAATATTATTGATTATCACAATATATCAATGATCAAAATAACTCCTGAATGTGAACGAAAATATACGAACAATGGTACAAACGAATAAAGTCTCCAAAACATATTGACACGATTAACTAGTTCACATAGTACAAATACGAATTCTAATATCAACCCCAAAACGAAACTATCTCTATAATTTTGACAACAAGGAATAATCTTGAGAGGCAATACCAAATTTCTAAACGAATACAAAACGAACGAATTAAATTTAAAGGAGTATCGCTGAAAAAGTATGGAATCCGTACCTTAAAATAGTACCAAAATAATTCACCAATTCCAAACGTCACCCGTTAGACTCCCTCAATTCGATCTAATTATCAAAATAAAATACAATACATATAATTAAATTATGAACTTATACAATTAATATTTTCATAAATTTAATAATTTTAATACACTATATTCAATTTGTATTCAAAAGATATATTTTAATTATAAAAACAATATTATAATATTATTTATTTTTATCCCGTTTTTTTTTAACTTTCTGTATCTATATATATATATATATATATATATATATATATATATATATATATATATATATATATATATATATATATATATAACGAATCAGCCGCTGCAGACATATATATTCGAATTAATTAATCAACTGCTGCAGGAGGTATATACATATAGAATGATCAGGCATGCAATTGAATCATGATATATCTTATATATATAGAATCAACAGGTTACCATATATATATATCATATATCTCAATTGTAAATCAAAATTTTATTAATAAATTCAACTAATCAAACGACATAATAAAATTTTAAAATAGATTGTAATTACAGTAGCAAAATAATTGTTTTGTATTCAAAAATTGTCCAACAATTACCTTTGAGAAGAAGAATATGGTGAATAAAATTTTAAGATTTTGCTTTCAAACCCTTTTGTAATTCCAACCACGTTCTCTCGTTCTCCTCCTCGTTTTTCTTCCGCCTCTTTCTTTTGTTTTCGCTTTATTTCCACAACTCATCAAACGTAATAAGGTAAGCTAGGTTTTACTTATGTATTATTAATTAATATGTTTTGTTAATTCTTTTAAATTTTATTAGGATTTTAAAATTTCAAAAATATAATTTAGACCCAATTAATTTTAATGTCCCAAATAAATTAACTATAGTTTGACACAAATATAAGAAAAGTCCAATTAAATATTTTAAAGCTTACTTGAATATTTATTATTATTTTATTAGGTATTACATTAACCCTATTTATTATTTAATTTTAATTAAATAATCAATAGTTACTTTATTAATATTTTCTCTACTTAATTATCACCCAATACCACTTAGACAATAATTAAATAGTTAATTACATTCAAATTACATGTAATTATTTTAATAATCAATTAATTGTATTAAAAATTATAAGTTAATAAGTTTTAAAGTGATTTAAATGGGTTTAAACCACTAATTACTTAATAATTAGCTAACTGCCCAGAAACTTTTTGGATTAAATATCGTAATATTCTTCAAAATTTTAGAAAAATTTAAGTCCAAGAACCACCACCGAAACCGACCGAAAAGTGGCCGAACCGGTCACCAGAAAGTTCCGGTCGGTTCGGTTCCCGCTAAAACAGCAGTAGCTTTTTAGGATTTTAAAAAAAATCCAGATTTGTGGTCCTTCACTAAAATTGAATAAAATGAAATCTACAGCTCCGATTTGGGTCCAATCGGACTCATTGGATTCATATCATTCCGACTATAGTTTTCATTCATCAAACGTCAAATTTGGATTTGTTTTGGTTTCGAAAATTGGTCTAGAAGTGACTGCTCTTGCACATAAGTTCTTTAGTTGAGGTGTTTTAGTAATAAATCCGCAGGTGTACCTGCGGCTGGCCGCAGTTATACCTGCAGCTGGCCGGGTTGCCCCGGGCTTCGCAGGTCCCGTCGTCTCGAAGTACGTGCACGCATGCACTATAATGTCCGCTCGAACTTTCAAAATTGCAATTCGGGCATCCGACTGAGGTATGTAAGACCTATTTCGGACCGACGTTGTCGAGAGTTACGCAATGACATGGGATAAGAGGTTGTACGAAGTTAGGAAGATGGGGCCATGTCCTCCGATCTTCAAGCTTCAAATTCTATCTGTTATCCTGCGTAATAGTCACTCGAGATTGGACATCCTTGGTTCTTGTGAGACATTGCTATGTAGAAATGTATGTATTGAAATGTTGAGACGGCGCGATGTGGCGTCAAGATGGTAAGATGACGACTTTGCCCCTCGCCGGGGTTATAGCCGGTTTGGGCTGATAAAGCAGACGTTGCTCTGGGTTATCTCTGAGATTGGACTGCTGCAAGTGTTGAAGGTCCTCAGTGTCATCTCTGAGGTGTGCCTGTCTTCCCAGTGTTACTTCTGGGTCTTGTACTGAGTGCCTCGGTGTGAGTGTCGAGGCTGAAGCTGGTTGCATTTGAAACAAGTATTTCCGGGGTTATCTCCGGAACTGCATTCCTTGGGGTTATCTCTAAGGTTGGTAACTGCTACTCCCAGTGTTGGGACTGAGACCGAATATCTCGGGGTTATCTCCGAGATGGATCGGTCTTCTCTGGTGGAATTTTTGGTATTGGAACTGCATGCCTCGGGGTTATCTCTGAGGTTCGACCTGATACTCCCGGTATGTGTTTCGGGGTTGAGGTTGAACTTCTGGTAGTATCCGAATTGGATATGAGCTGTCTTCCAGGGTTATCTCTGAAAGAAGAATCTGTCCTCCTGCAATGTGAGTGACAGGTGTGCAGAAAATTTCGAGTGTCTACACTTAAATAGTATAGGCCAATAAAACCCAGTTTGAAGCACTTTTGTCATTGTTCTTTCACTACCATAGTGTCCCCCATACGCAAATGAGTGACATTCATGCAGTATATTCTTCACTTCACTGTGGGGCACACACCTTCTAATCATCTTATCGGCGCACTATTTGAATAAGTATGGTTCGTCCCACATATACCACTTAACGTCATGAAGGAATTTCTTTTTCTGTTGTCGTGTAAGATCAAGGGGGAAGAATGTTGCTCACTAGATAATTTGCGAAGTCCACGTACCATGGAAATTCTGTATTTATCCCAAATAGTTGCTCATCTGGGAATGACTCATTGATTACACACTTGTCCTCTTCCTTTTTACCCTGATTTTCTAGCCTAGGCAAATGATCTGCAACTTGATTCTCCGTCCCCTTTCTATCCTTTATTTCCAAATCAAATTCTTGTAAAAGGAGAATCCATCTGATAAGGCGTGGCTTAGCATCTTTTTTCGAAATTAAGTACCAAATAGCCAAGTGATCTGTGTAGACTACTACATTTGTCCCGATCAAGTATGCCTGGAATTTATCGGATGCATATACTACTGTAAATAATTCTTTTTCCGTAGTTGTGTAATTCATTTGGGTCTCCGTGAGTGTCTTACTTGCATAATATATGGCATGAAATACCTTCTCTCGGCGTTGACCCAAAATAGCCTCAACCGCATAGTAGCTCGCATCATACATTAACTCGAAGGGCGTATTCCAATCCGGTGCGACGATTACAGGAGTTGTAGTCAACTTCTTCTTCAATAGCTCGAATGCCAATTTACACGCCTCATCAAACATAAAAACTGAATACTTCTCTAAAAGACTACACAAAGGTTTTGCAATTTTAGAGAAGTCCTTTATAAATCTCCTGTAGAACCCAGCATGTCCCAGAAAACTTCAAATTCCCTTAACTGAACTCGGTGGAGGAAGTATTTCAATCGTTTACAGCTTCGCTTTATCAACCTCTAATCCTTGAGCCGAGACCTTGTGCCCCAAAATTATATCATCTTCAACCATGAATTGGCATTTTTCCCAGTTAAGGACTAAATTTGTGTCTGTTCATCTTTGTAAGACCATTACCAATGTGAGGTAGTGGTAATTGTGCTACTTGTAACTGGTCGAACAGGTCATCAATGTGAGGTAGTGGATACCTATTCTTGATGGTGACATAGTTCAATTCCCGGTAGTCAATATAAAGTCGCATACTCTCATCTTTCTTCTTTACGAATAACATAGGAGCACCCCAAGGAGATGTACTAGGACGAATGAAATTGATGTCCAATAACTCATGTAGTTGGACCTTTAACTCCTGAAGTTCAATAGGAGCCATTCGATATGGGTTTTGTACTAGGTTCAAGGTCAATAAAGAATTCAACTTCACGTTCGGGGGGTAGACCGGGAAGTTCTTCAGGATATACGTCAGGAAATTCACTAACAATAGAAATATTATTCAAATCTGACGTGTTTTTGATGCTAAGAAAGTTTGACATCCATTTTTTAATAAACGAATGGCTTTATGGCTTGATATGACAGTGATTGACTTTAGAGGTTTGGTTGTTTGAATTCGCATAACAGGTTGGTTAGGAATATAAAAACTAACAACCTTACGAAAATAATCAATTTTAGCATGATGAGTGGTTAACCAATCAATCCCTAAAATCTCATTAAATGCAAGTATTTTCAACGAAATAAGATCAGCAAGTAATGTGATGGTTCCAACTTGAATCAAGCAAAATTTATAAACAGTAGATGTAATGAAAATTTCTCCTAACGGAGTCTCAATAGATAAGTCAAAGTCTAATTTCTCTGAAGTCAAGTTCAAACATTGAGCACAAGCAGGAGAGATAAAAGAATAGGTAGAACCGTTATCTAATAAGGTATAAACTTCGCAACAGTTTATGATTAGCTTACCCGTGATCATCTCGTTCGGGTTCCTCGCATTTTGGACAGTCACGACAAACGCCCTTCCAAGAATCACCGACTTTGACTTGTCCGGAACAGCCTTTGGAGTCACCATCCCCGTTGGACTTGGTTTCGCTACAAGACAATCTCTAGCCATATAACCTTCCTTTCCACAGTTATAACACACCTTGGATTGTTGTGGGCAGTTTGGGTTGATGTGTCCCTCTTTCCCACATTTATAACATACGATCGATGATCGATCTCCTCCCCTAGAAACAGTTAGTGATGACGTCTTCACGTTGTCATTGTTGTACTTTCTCTTTTTGAAATCTCCCCCCAACTCGCTTCTTCTACTATCATGACCACGATTACCACCAGAGTGGTTACCGCTTTTATTCAGATTTTTTCCTCCCGGCTAGTTGTCATTGCTCTGATGACTGTTGCCACCAGTATGACCCTGGTTGTGGTCCCTCAGTTGAACATACTCATTATCTCGCTCTAATAATTGAGCCATGTTCACAACATCTGAATATAGAGAAAATTTGTGAGAAATAAGATATTGCCGAATTTCAGGTATCAGACCTCTCAGAAACATTCGCGTCATATGTTCCTCATTCTCTACCAAATGAGGTGCAAACTTGGATAACTCTACGAACTTAGCCTCGTACTAGGACACAGTCATGTTGTTTTGTTCCATTCTAATAAACTCTACCTCCTTCATATGACGAATACTTTCAGGAGAGTACTTGTCATTAAATAGTTTTTGAAACGTTTCCCAAGACATGTTGAGTGTGGCTGGCTGGGTACACTTCACAGACTCTCACCAGTAGTATACATCATCATGAAACATAAAGGTGGTGAATTGAACCTTCTGTTCCTCCGTGCATCCTAAGACATCAAATATATTGGTAATTTGTTTAACCCACGTTTCCGCCTTGATCGGATCCGGCTTTTCCACAAATTCTGGTGGTCCCAACTCTTTGAACTACTTGGTTGTGACAAGCCGCGCATAGCTATCATTTCCACCCGTATTTTGTACACGAGTCTCCCTCGTCTGATTTTGCATGAACTGTAAAAAGCTTCTAAACATCCCATTATTCATCGTTTGTTCGTTAGTGTTGTTTACAGGAAGAATATTGCCTTCCTGTAGCACGTTCCCCTGGTTGGTGATTAAAGGTGTCTCCACGGTCTCATTCACTCCATTGTTAACATTCTTAGCTGTCATTCTCAAATACTGTCATAAAATAAGGGTTAATTAAAGAAATTGACATACCACATAATACCCCTATATTATGACCGACTAACAAATAAGATTAGGTAGGACACACTAGCGAAGAATTTACTCGTCTCTCTCCTCCTAGTTCTATTCCCCGATCTCCGCTAGAGACCATATCCCTAAGCTCTGATACCAACTGTGATGCCCCCAAAATAGGTATACATCACCCATTCTGAGTCGCCAAATACATGGTACAGAAATAACTACAATTTTATTATTACAATTGTCGTGCAAAATACGACAACGCATATACTGTAAGTTTAAATACAAATATTTTCTTCCAGACAGTATTCAAACTCAAATAAATCCTCATTATAATTATTGAACACTATTTTACAAATATAGTGAGGACTACTAAAACAACTTTCTAGAACTATCACTCCAAACTCCGGCTAGTTCCTGCTATATTCTCACCTCCTAATAAGAAAAATAGAACAAAAAGGAAAAGGGTGAGCTCAACTAGCTCAGTAAAGAATATTATAACTAAGATAATTCACAACAAATTATTGTTAGCCTTCAACAAATCAGATAAAATATAATGGAAAACCAGTTTTAGATCCATAGTCGCAACGGAAATAATAATTCATTAGAAGAGTTAAGTAGAAAGTGAAATCTACTATCATCTATGAATTTAAAAGTCGGTCATCAATATTTTATCTCTGTAACATCAATCAATATACATTTTGAATCGAACATTTATTTTTGCACTGCAGGCCAAAGATATTCAGTAATATAATAATTTAGGACTGAGGATAATGAAAAATATCTTAAAGAAAATGAATCCAATGAGATAAAAGATCAAAGATTAGGGATTCATACTTTAATTTATCCAAGTTCAAAAATACTCCATAATAATCAATTGTGGATCAAAATTCAAGAATGAAGATCAAAACATGGATACAATCAAAGATAGTAACCATAATAGACAAGTTGGACAAAGAAAAAAAAATTTTAATTTTTCTGTGAATAGTGTCGTATTTGTGAATAGTGTCGTATTTGTGAATAGTGTCATATACGTGAATAGTAATCCCGACACAAAAAGGTAGAAATTCCACAAGAAAAATTATACTTCGTGAATAGTACTCGTGAATAGTACCGTATTCGTGAATAGTGCCGTATACGTGAATAGTACCGTATACGTGAATAGTAACCTCAACATGAAAAGGTAAAAATTTCACAATAAAATTCATAACAATATTTTGGCATAATGATATTGAAAGAAATAATATCATTTACGAAGAAAATAACATCTCTTACCTCAAAAGAACAGTACTTCTGACTAGAATATCAGATGTAATGCTGAAAGAAACTTGCACTGAATAGCAACTCTCAAAGTATCTAAATACTCACAAAATACGCTCGATAATATATAGTGTAAGACCCCGAATTTTATGAAATAAAAGTATTCAATTTTTTCTTATAATTATTATTCAGTAAATGGTTAAATTGATAAAAGTTTAAAGTTAAGGGTGATATATAAAAAAATTTTAAAATAAGTAAGTGGTTATAAAATACTAATTGTTGTCGGAGAATATTCATACGACGGCGCAACCTTTTGTGGGCCCATAACAAAATAATTGTCGAATGAAGAAAACGACAAAAAGGAGTTTTTATAAATAACGGCATAGTTGTTACCGTTAATACTGTTGGAATACCCGGTGGTTAAAACATTGTAATACACGTTGTTGCACAGTAGCACACGGTATTGCACCAATTATTGATTCTTACGTAAGAAGGCACTACTCCATAATTGTTATAATAATTATTGTTCAGTATTTTATTTTATTGATTCAATAATTGCTGCGTTGATATTTTATATTACTGTTGTTTTAATAATTGTCACTATACAGTATTTTCCATTATCGAAGCAATAATTCATATTATCTGAATAATATTATTAGATAACATTATTGGCAATGTCTAGAAAGTTCTATTTAAGGAGAGGTTTGGTCACCTAATTGCGCGCCAGTAAGGAGTGAAAAGCCCATCTTTCCTAGGAACGGCCTGGTTGTCAGTACTATGATTCTGTAATATTATTTGTGAATAATTAATTATTGATTTATATGATGAGAAAAATATTTATTTTATGTGGATATAGATGGAGAAAATTTTTAAAGTGACAATTGTTAAAAATTGATATTTTATCTTTTCTGATAAAATAATATTTTATTATATTATTATAATATAATAATGGTGATATTTTTACAATGAATGTGAGATATATGAGTATATGAGGAGAAAGAGTATTTTTGTTGTATTAAATGATTAACACGTATTTTGTGTGTCGGTGGACCACATTTCTTGACTGAAATTTGATTATAGCCTGTAAAATCGCCCGTTTGTAGATTTCGGTCGATTTTTGTTTGGAATTTAGAAAAACTTTGTTCTGTAAAGTTGTAGAGAATTGAATTTCCTATAACAACACGCGAGATTCAAATTTTCGGAAAAAATGGCAATTTATTATGAATTATTGAAGTTCTAAAGTTCCGAAATAATTGATTTTTGGAAGTTTTAATTATTTTTTTCAAAGAAAACGTTTTTGGTGAGTTAAGTGGGTCTAGCATTGGACATTAATGGCTGAATTCAGATCTACAAAGGTTGGCGTAGGAAACTTAATAATATATATTAATATTATATTAAATTTTCTGCTTTGGTGTTCTAAGCATTTTCCTATAAATAGGGTGCTTTGGTTAGAATTGAAAATCACACCAGAAACTAAAGTTTTCTCTCTATTTCTCTCTCTATATTATCGAGTGTATTCTTGTGAGTATATTGATATCTTGAGTGTTGCTATACGGTGCAAGTTCGTTCAGCGTTATTCCAGTCAGAAGTACAGATCTTTTGAGGTAAGGGATAGTAAGAGATTGTAAGGGATTGTAAGGGATATTATTTTTTAAAAATGATATTATTTCTTCAATATCATTATGCCAAAATATTGGTTGGAACTTTTTATCAAATTTGGAACTTTTTCATATCGGGGTTACTATTCATGAGTTATTATTCACGAGTTACTATTCACGACGGGTTACTATTCATGAGTTACTATTCATGAGTTACTATTTATAAGCTACTATTCACAAGTACTATTCACTACAAAATTGGTTTCTTTTTCTAACCAAATTATAGTTGATTTATGAATATTACTCTGGAGATTAAAACTATGTATTGATTATATTGATTTTATTATCATATATAATATTTTTATAACCCTGATGTTGAAATTCTCTTTCACTGGAGTGTAAAGATGGGTAGATTATTGGTATGATCATGACTAGGGTTCTCTTTGGCCAGTAGTGAAAAGTTGAATTGTGACTGGTATGATCATGACCATTGAATTTATAATTGAATATCTTTAACTTAAGTGCAAAGGTGAATTGATCAACATGGTTATAATTATTGTTTATATAAATTCTGAAATGATTATATATTTCTTTGAGATATGAATATCTTTGGCCCATAGTACAAAGATGACTTATTGATGAATATCTTTGGCCCGTAGTGCAAAGATGAATTATTGATGAATATCTTTGGCATGTAGTGCAAAGATGGTCTGTTGATGAATATCTTTGGCCCGTAGTGAAAAGATGAATTTATTAGTATGATTATGAACATTAACTGTGATTTGGTATAACCATGATCTTTGATGTTTTAGGTGATGAAAATTATCATTGTCCAGGATGAAAAAAGGAATTTAGAACAACAATTACGATTATGAGTTATACATGTGATTGTGGACAGGAATTGTTGATTGATGTTACAGGGATAAAACATTATTAGTGGACTTTTAACATGGAGAAGAAAATAGACTTTATGGTCTATTTGACTCTTCTAATGGATTGCTCGTTCCGCTGCAACTATGGTTGGAAAGTTTTATCATCTACCATATGTTCTACATCTCTGATTTATTATTGATGAAGGCTATTGAAAATTTAATTATCTTTAGTCATAATATTCTTTACTAGGCTAGTTATGCTCACCCTTTTGCTTCACAATTCCTTTCAGGTAATAAGAGTGTAGCTGGGTCGAGCGGGAATAACAGGGGAATAGAACGGTGGTCTATAGTTGTTGAGGTTCTCCCTAAATAGGTGAGGCGAACCCAACTTTGGAAGGGTGTTTTGTCACTATCATATAAGATGTCTAATGACATACAACCTCGTGTCATCATAAGACAGGGTTGTACTCATCCACTTGTTGAGTATATTTACAAGCACTACCTATATAATCTTGGTGTTTGTTTAGAGTATAATACCCAATTAGAGACAGTGGAGATAATGATATGTCAATAGAAGACTCACCATTGGGAAGAATATGATAGTAATCTTCTCGTTTTTATTTAGGGTCTATTGGGTCAACCAAGGATAATTATGTGGCCATATAATATCTATCATAACCTAGAAGCATGGCCTCCCATGTACGAAGGTTTCCTTTAGCACTTCCCAAAGATTTTAATTTCTAAAATAATTTTTGACTATACCTTTATGTAAGGTGTCATTGTGATGTGCTATCCAAAGTTGGTGTCCAGAGTTACAGTTGGTATATATTTGTATCCAAACTCACAGCATATGTGTTGTTGTATTTTGCACGACAATTATTATAATAAAGTTGTAGTTGTTTTCTGTACCATGTATTTGGCGACTCAGAATGGGTTGGATGGAATGGACCTATTTTGGGGTTGTCACAGTTGGTATCAGAGCTTAAGGATATAATCTCTGGCGGAGTTCAGGGAATAGAACTAGGAGGGGAAAGACGAGTAAATCCTTCGCTAGTGTGTCCTACCTAAGCTTATTTGTTGGTCAGTCATAATATCGGGATATTATGTGATATGTTAATTTGTTCAATTAACCCTTGTTTTGAAGCTGTATTCTAGAATGATATCTGAAATATATGAGATGAGCAATGGAAAAATCATGATGACAGGAAAGATGGAATCTGAAATGAAAGCAAGGTATTCTCAACTCTTTGAAATACCAGGTACGTAAATTTCGAGGACGAAATTTCATAAGGAGGGGAGATTGTAAGACCCCGAATTTTATGAAATAAAAGTATTCAATTTTTTCTTATAATTACTATTCAGTAAATGGTTAAATTGATAAAAGTTTAAAGTTAAGGGTGATATATAAAAAAATTTTAAAATAAGCAAGTCGTTATAAAATACTCATTGTTGTCGGGGAATATTCATACGACGGCGCAACCTTTTGTGGGCCCCATAACAGAATAACTGTCAGATGAAGAAAACGACAAAAGGGAGTTTTTATAAATAACGGCGTAGTTGTTACCGTTAATACTGTTGGAATACCCGGTGGTTAAAACACAGTAATACGCGTTATTACACAGTAGCACACGGTATTGCACCAATTATTGATTCTTACGTAAGAAGGCACTACTCCATAATTGTTATAATAATTATTGTTCAGTATTTTATTTTATTGATTCAATAATTGCTGCGTTGATATTTTATATTACTGTTGTTTCAATAATTGTCACTACACAGTATTTTTCATTATCGAAGTAATAATTCATATTATCTGAATAATATTATTAGATAACATTATTGGCAATGTCTAGAAAGTTCTGTCTAAGGAGAGGTTTGGTCACCTAATTGCGCGCCAGTAAGGAGAAATTCTTATTGGAAAGCCCATCTTTCCTGGGAACGGCCTGGTTGCCAGTACTATGATTCTGTAATATTATTTGTGAATAATTAATTATTGATTTATATGATGAGAAAAATATTAATTTTATGTGGATATAGATGGAGAAATTTTTTAAAGTGATAATTGTTAAAAATTAATATTTTATCTTTTCTGATAAAATAATATTTTATTATATTATTATAATATAATACTGGTGATATTTTTACAATGAATGTGGGATATATGAGTATATGAGGAGAAAGAGTATTTTTGTTGCATTAAATGATTAACACATATTTTGTGTGTCGGTGGACCACATTTCTTAACTGAAATTGGATTATAGCTTGTAAAATCGCTCGTTTGTGGATTTCGGTCAATTTCTGTTTGGAATTTGGAAAACCTTTTTGCTGAAAAGTTGTAGATAATTGAATTTCCTATATAAGGTCGCGAGATTCAAATTTTCTGATAAAAGGGCTATTTATTATGAATTATTGAAGTTCTGAAGTTCCGAAATAATTGATTTTTGGAAGTTTTAATTATTTTTTTCAAAGAAAACATTTTTGGTGAGTTAAGTGGGTCTAGCATGTGACATTAATGGCTGAATTCAGATCTACAAAGGTTGGCGTAGGAAACTTAATAATATATATAAATATTATATTAAATTTTCTGCTTTGGTGTTCTATGCATTTTCCTATAAATAGGGTGCTTTGGTTAGAATTGAAAATCACACCAGAAACTAACGTTTTCTCTCTATTTCTCTCTCTATATTATCGAGTGTATTCTTGTGAGTATATTGATATCTTGAGTGTTGCTATACGGTGCAAGTTCGTTCAGCGTTATTCCAGTCAGAAGTACAGATCTTTTGAGGTAAGGGATAGTAAGAGATTGTAAGGGATTGTAAGGGATATTATTTTTTAAAAATGATATTATTTCTTCAATATCATTATGCCAAAATATTGGTTGGAACTTTTTATCAAATTTAGAACTTTTTCATATCGGGGTTACTATTCATGAGTTATTATTCACGAGTTACTATTCACGACGGGTTACTATTCATGAGTTACTATTCATGAGTTACTATTTATAAGCTACTATTCACAAGTACTATTCACTACAAAATTGGTTTCTTTTTCTAACCAAATTATAGTTGATTTATGAATATTACTCTGGAGATTAAAACTATGTATTGATTATATTGATTTTATTATCATATATAACATTTTTATAACCCTGATGTTGAAATTCTCTTTCACTGGAGTGTAAAGATGGGTAGATTATTGGTATGATCATGACTAGGGTTCTCTTTGGCCAGTAGTGAAAAGTTGAATTGTGACTGGTATGATCATGACCATTGAATTTATAATTGAATATCTTTAACTTAAGTGCAAAGGTGAATTGATCAACATGGTTATAATTATTGTTTATATAAATTCTGAAATGATTATATATTTCTTTGAGATATGAATATCTTTGGCCCATAGTACAAAGATGACTTATTGATGAATATCTTTGGCCCGTAGTGCAAAGATGAATTATTGATGAATATCTTTGGCATGTAGTGCAAAGATGGTCTGTTGATGAATATCTTTGGCCCGTAGTGAAAAGATGAATTTATTAGTATGATTATGAACATTAACTGTGATTTGGTATAACCATGATCTTTGATGTTTTAGGTGATGAAAATTATCATTGTCCAGGATGAAAAAAGGAATTTAGAACAACAATTACGATTATGAGTTATACATGTGATTGTGGACAGGAATTGTTGATTGATGTTACAGGGATAAAACATTATTAGTGGACTTTTAACATGGAGAAGAAAATAGACTTTATGGTCTATTTGACTCTTCTAATGGATTGCTCGTTCCGCTGCAACTATGGTTGGAAAGTTTTATCATCTACCATATGTTCTACATCTCTGATTTATTATTGATGAAGGCTATTGAAAATTTAATTATCTTTAGTCATAATATTCTTTACTAGGCTAGTTATGCTCACCCTTTTGCTTCACAATTCCTTTCAGGTAATAAGAGTGTAGCTGGGTCGAGCGGGAATAACAGGGGAATAGAACGGTGGTCTATAGTTGTTGAGGTTCTCCCTAAATAGGTGAGGCGAACCCAACTTTGGAAGGGTGTTTTGTCACTATCATATAAGATGTCTAATGACATACAACCTCGTGTCATCATAAGACAGGGTTGTACTCATCCACTTGTTGAGTATATTTACAAGCACTACCTATATAATCTTGGTGTTTGTTTAGAGTATAATACCCAATTAGAGACAGTGGAGATAATGATATGTCAATAGAAGACTCACCATTGGGAAGAATATGATAGTAATCTTCTCGTTTTTATTTAGGGTCTATTGGGTCAACCAAGGATAATTATGTGGCCATATAATATCTATCATAACCTAGAAGCATGGCCTCCCATGTACGAAGGTTTCCTTTAGCACTTCCCAAAGATTTTAATTTCTAAAATAATTTTTGACTATACCTTTATGTAAGGTGTCATTGTGATGTGCTATCCAAAGTTGGTGTCCAGAGTTACAGTTGGTATATATTTGTATCCAAACTCACAGCATATGTGTTGTTGTATTTTGCACGACAATTATTATAATAAAGTTGTAGTTGTTTTCTGTACCATGTATTTGGCGACTCAGAATGGGTTGGATGGAATGGACCTATTTTGGGGTTGTCACAGTTGGTATCAGAGCTTAAGGATATAATCTCTGGCGGAGTTCAGGGAATAGAACTAGGAGGGGAAAGACGAGTAAATCCTTCGCTAGTGTGTCCTACCTAAGCTTATTTGTTGGTCAGTCATAATATCGGGATATTATGTGATATGTTAATTTGTTCAATTAACCCTTGTTTTGAAGCTGTATTCTAGAATGATATCTGAAATATATGAGATGAGCAATGGAAAAATCATGATGACAGGAAAGATGGAATCTGAAATGAAAGCAAGGTATTCTCAACTCTTTGAAATACCAGGTACGTAAATTTCGAGGACGAAATTTCATAAGGAGGGGAGATTGTAAGACCCCGAATTTTATGAAATAAAAGTATTCAATTTTTTCTTATAATTACTATTCAGTAAATGGTTAAATTGATAAAAGTTTAAAGTTAAGGGTGATATATAAAAAAATTTTAAAATAAGCAAGTCGTTATAAAATACTCATTGTTGTCGGGGAATATTCATACGACGGCGCAACCTTTTGTGGGCCCCATAACAGAATAACTGTCAGATGAAGAAAACGACAAAAGGGAGTTTTTATAAATAACGGCGTAGTTGTTACCGTTAATACTGTTGGAATACCCGGTGGTTAAAACACAGTAATACGCGTTATTACACAGTAGCACACGGTATTGCACCAATTATTGATTCTTACGTAAGAAGGCACTACTCCATAATTGTTATAATAATTATTGTTCAGTATTTTATTTTATTGATTCAATAATTGCTGCGTTGATATTTTATATTACTGTTGTTTCAATAATTGTCACTACACAGTATTTTTCATTATCGAAGTAATAATTCATATTATCTGAATAATATTATTAGATAACATTATTGGCAATGTCTAGAAAGTTCTGTCTAAGGAGAGGTTTGGTCACCTAATTGCGCGCCAGTAAGGAGAAATTCTTATTGGAAAGCCCATCTTTCCTGGGAACGGCCTGGTTGCCAGTACTATGATTCTGTAATATTATTTGTGAATAATTAATTATTGATTTATATGATGAGAAAAATATTAATTTTATGTGGATATAGATGGAGAAATTTTTTAAAGTGATAATTGTTAAAAATTAATATTTTATCTTTTCTGATAAAATAATATTTTATTATATTATTATAATATAATACTGGTGATATTTTTACAATGAATGTGGGATATATGAGTATATGAGGAGAAAGAGTATTTTTGTTGCATTAAATGATTAACACATATTTTGTGTGTCGGTGGACCACATTTCTTAACTGAAATTGGATTATAGCTTGTAAAATCGCCCGTTTGTGGATTTCGGTCAATTTCTGTTTGGAATTTGGAAAACCTTTTTGCTGAAAAGTTGTAGATAATTGAATTTCCTATATAAGGTCGCGAGATTCAAATTTTCTGATAAAAGGGCTATTTATTATGAATTATTGAAGTTCTGAAGTTCAGAAATAATTGATTTTTGGAAGTTTTAATTATTTTTTTCAAAGAAAACATTTTTGGTGAGTTAAGTGGGTCTAGCATGTGACATTAATGGCTGAATTCAGATCTACAAAGGTTGGCGTAGGAAACTTAATAATATATATAAATATTATATTAAATTTTCTACTTTGGTGTTCTATGCATTTTCCTATAAATAGGGTGCTTTGGTTAGAATTGAAAATCACACCAGAAACTAAAGTTTTCTCTCTATTTCTCTCTCTATATTATCGAGTGTATTCTTGTGAGTATTTTGATATCTTGAGTGTTGCTATACGGTGCAAGTTCGTTCAGCGTTATTCCAGTCAGAAGTACTGATCTTTTGAGGTAAGGGATAGTAAGAGATTTTAAGGGATTGTAAGGGATATTATTTTTTAAAAATGATATTATTTCTTCAATATCATAATGCCAAAATATTGGTTGGAACTTTTTATCAAATTTAAAACTTTTTCATGTCAGGGTTACTATTCACGAGTTACTATTCACGAGTTACTATTCACGACAGGTTACTATTCATGAGTTACTATTCATGAGTTACTATTTACGGGTACTATTCACTACAAAATTGGTTTCTTTTTCTAACCAAATTATAGTTGATTTATGAATATTACTCTGGCGATTAAAATTATGTATTGATTATATTGATTTTATTATCATATATAACATTTTTATAACCCTGATGTTGAAATTTTCTTTCACTGGAGTGTAAAGATGGGTAGATTATTGGTATGATCATGACTAGGGTTCTCTTTGGCCAGTAGTGAAAAGTTGAATTGTGACTGGTATGATCATGACCATTGAATTTATAATTGAATATCTTTAACTTAAGTGCAAAGGTGAATTGATCAACATGGTTATAATTATTGTTTATATAAATTCTGAAATGATTATATATTTCTTTGAGATATGAATATCTATGGCCCATAGTACAAAGATGACTTATTGATGAATATCTTTGGCACGTAGTGCAAAGATGAATTATTGATGAATGTCTTTGGCATGTAGAGCAAAGATGGTCTGTCGATGAATATCTTTGGCCCGTAGTGAAAAGATGAATTTATTAGTATGATTATAAACATGAACTGTGATTTGATATTACCATGATCTTTGATATTTCAGGTGATGAAAATTATCTTTGTCCAGGATGAAAAAAGAAATTTAGAACAACAATTACGATTATGAGTTATACATGTGATTTTGGACAGGAATTGTTGATTGATGTTACAGGGATAAAACATTGTTGGTGGACTTTTAACATGGAGAAGATAATAGACTTTATGGTCTATTTGACTCTTCTAATGGATTGCTCGTTCCGCTACAACTATGGTTGAAAAGTTTTATCATCTACCATATGTTCTACATCTCTGATTTATTATTGATGAAGGCTATTGAAAATTTAATTATCTTTAGTCATAATATTCTTTACTGAACTAGTTATGCTCACCCTTTTGCTTCACAATTCCTTTCAGGTAATAAGAGTGCAGCTGGGTCGAGCGGGAATAACAGGGGAATAGAACGGTGGTCTATAGCTGTTGAGGTTCTCCCTAAATAGGTGAGGCGAACCCAACTTTGGAAGGGTGTTTTGTCACTATCATACAAGATGTCTAATGACATACAACTTCGTGTCAGCATAAGACAGGGTTGTACTCATCCACTTGTTGAGTATATTTACAAGCATTACCTATATAATCTTGGTATTTGTTTGGAGTATAATACCCAATTAGAGATAGTGGAGATAATGATATGTCAAGAGAAGACTCACCATTGGGAAGAATATGATAGTAATCTTCTCGTTTTTTTTGGGTCTATTTGGTCAACCAAGGATAATTCTGTGGCCATATGATATCTATCATAACCTAGAAGCATGGCCTCCCATGTACGAAGGTTTCCTTGAGCACTTCCCAAAGATTCTAATTTCTAAAACAGTTTTTGACTATAACTTTATGTAAGGTGTCATTGTGACGTGCTATCCAAAGTTGGTTTCCAGAGTTACAGTTGGTATATATTTGTATCCAAACTCACAGCATATGTGTTGTTGTATTTTGCACGACAATTGTTGTAATAAAGTTGTAGTTGTTTTCTGTACCATGTATTTGGCGACTCAGAATGGGTTGGATGGAATGGACCTATTTTGGGGTTGTCACATATAGAGTGAAAACTTATATTTCTGGTGTGATTTTTAATTCTAACTAATCACTCTGTTTATAGGAAAATGCTAGAACGCCAAAGCAGACTAAATTAATAAAATATTAATAAACTTTTTCTACGCACATTTTCTTGACCAAAATTTAGCTTCCACCAGTGGGGCCCACCAATTCAGTATTATTCCACAAAATACAAAAGTGGGGCCCATCCATGTTTTAATTAAAAAAATATTTATTTCTGAAACTTCAATAATTCATAACAAATAGCCTTTTTACTAAAAAAATACAAATTTTATGTCCATTCCATAGGAAATTAAATTATCAACAACTTTGTAGATTTAAGTTTTCCCAAATTCCAAACGAAAAATGACCGAAATCCATATACGAACGATTTTCAACACCTCTATTCCGATAAAATACTGATAAAATACCTCAGTATTTATTCCTTCATTTATATCCATATAAAATAAATATTTCCCTATCCATAAGTTATATCCACATAAATATTTCATTATCATATAAATCAATAATTAATTATTCACAAATAATATTGCATAATCATAATTATGACAACCAGGTCGTTCCTAGGAAAGAGGGGGCTTTTCGATAAGGATTTCTCCTTATTGGCGCGAAATTAGGCGACCAAACTCCTTTCCTAAACAGAATTTCCTTAGATATTGTCAATAATGCTATCTAGTAATATTATTCAAATAATATGAATTATTGATCTGATGATGGAAAATACTGTGCAGTGACAATTATTGAAATAATAATAATATAAAATATCAACGTAGCAATTATTTAATCAATAAAATAAAATATTGAACAGTAATTACTGTAACAATTATTGAGTAGTGCATTCTTACATAAGAATCAATAATTTAAAAATAGTGTGCAATACCGTGTGCTACTGTGCAACCACGTGTATTACTTTATTTTAACCACCGGGTATTCCAACAGTGTTAACGGTAACAATTGCGCTGTTATTTATAAAAACTCAAACTTGTCGTTTTCTTCATCCGACCGTTTTCCGTTAGGGGGGCCACAAATGGCTGCTTCATCGTACGAATATTCCCTGACAAGAAGAATATTCCACGATAAAACGAATATTCCCCGACAACAATGAATATTTTATAACCACTTGCTTATTTTGCAAAATTTGCACATTTCACCCATAACCAAAGCATTATATCAAATTAACACCTTATTATTCACAATAATAATTAGAGGAAATTCGATTTTATTTATAAAAAGTTGGGGTCTTACAACCGGAACCAAATTATAGAGAATGAAAGAAAATATTATTTCTTACGAATATTGAACAAAAATAATATCCCTTACAACTGTTGAACGAAAATAATATTCCTTACGAATATTGAACGAAAATAATATTCCTTACGAATATTGAACGAAAACAAAATTTCTTACTAATACGAAAAATTATATCATAAGCGAATATGAAATAAATAATATTCATTACCTTAAAAGAGAGTAATTTCGACTGGTATAGCGAGGATATTCTTGAAGAAAACTTGTATTATTTTCTACACTTAAAGCTTTCCTTAAACTTAAAAGAAATACGCTCAATATTATAGAAGAAGAATTCTCTGATTCTGGTGTGATTCTCATTTCTAAACTGAGCATCATATTTATAGGATAATGGCAGGATACCATTTAGGAAAAAAAAGCATGGACTGCACAGTAGGATTTGAACGAATTCACGGGCTCACCGATTGAATTTTTTTTTATTTTACTATGCGGCACTATGTTGCACTATGCAGTACTATGCAAACAATAAAATATAATATATTCTATTTTATATAAAAAAACAAAACTTATATAATATATATGTATATATATATATATATATATATATATTTATCACACACACACACTAACACACACGCCACACACATAATATATATATATATATATATATATATATATATATATATATATATATATATATATATATATATATACGGGAAACTTCAAGAGCATAATCCTTAAATAGCATAATGCCTTAAATAGCATAATTTTATCAAAACGACGTAGTTTTGAAGGGACGCAATGGCATTTTTGTAAATACCATGCCACCGCGTATTTACAAAAATACCACCGCGTCTTATCAAAACTACGTCGTTTTGATAAAATTATGTTATTTAAGGCGTTATGCTATTTAAGGATTATGCTCTTGAAGCTTTCCGTGTGTATATATATATATATATATATATATATATATATATATATATATATATAAGTAATAAAACAAAACTGAGATAATTTTCTACCGACGATTTTGAAAAATGAGTAAGTGAGGGTCCATGTAATAAGCTAAATTTATAACAAATACTTCATAAAAAGCCCCTCTATTTATCTCAATTCACTTGACTTCACTAAACACGTTTTTAATAACATTTATTCATCATTAATATTATAACTCACAATATTAACAACCAGATCATTCCCAAGAAAGAGGGGTTTTCCGATAAGGACTCCTTATTGGCGCACAATTAGGTGACCAAACATCTTTCCTCGAAAAAACTTTCTAGACATTGTCAATAATGCAAATAATAATATGAATAACTTTGTCGTCTTAATTATTGATTTAATAATATAAAATATTATGCATATGATACTGTGACAATAATTGAATCAATAATATGAGAAACTATACTGTGACAATAATTGAGTAAAACTGAGTGACTTCTCACGTAAATATCAATAATTAAAGATACTGTACAATACCGTGTGCTACTATGCAACCACGCGTATTACTTTACTTTTATCACCAGGTATTTTAACGGTTAACGGTAAAAGTTTTGCCGTTATTTTTGTCATTTTCTAACTCCGACAGTAATTTCGTTGTGGGGTTCACCAATGATTGTGTTGTCGTACGAATATTTCCTAATAAAACGAATATTCCCCGATCAAACGAATATTTTATGATAACTTAATTATTTTAAAAATTTTGTAAATAATACCCACAACTATAACATTATATCAAATTCACACCTTATTACTCAAAATGATATTTAGAGAAAAGTAAATTTTTATTCATAAAAGTTAGGGTCTTACAACATCCCCTTTTTATGAAATTTCGTCCTCAAAATTGGTGTACGTACCTGGTATGTCGAAGAGGTGAGGATACCTTATTTTTATTTCAGATTCTAACTCCCAGTTTATTTCCTCAATATCGTGGTTTCTCCACAAAACTTTGACTTGAGGTATAACCTTTGAGCGTAGAATGTGTTCATCCTTATCCAAGATTTTAACAAGTACATCTTCATACGTTAAATCTTCCGCTATCTCTTCTGGTTCTAATTCAATAATGTGGTTCGAGTCTTCCACATATTTACGTAACATAGATATGTGAAAAACGTTATGAACACGAGACATACTTGGCGGTAAGACGAGTCTATAGGCCACAGTTCCTACTCGATCGAGGATTTCAAATGGGCCAATGAAGTGAGGATTGAGCTTTCATCTCTTTCCAAATCTCATAACTCCTTTCCATGGAGCAACACGTAACAACACATGATCTCTAACATTAAATTCCGCGTCCCTTCGATGAAGATCAGTATAACTCTTTTGTCGATGTTGTGATGTTTTTATACGTTGTCGAATCATTTAAATCTTTTTCGTAGTCATGCGTACCAATTTCGGTCCCAACAACGTTGCTTCACCCACCCTCGTCCCAACATAATGGAGAACGATACTTGCGTCCATACAACGTCTCGAATGGAGCCATGCCTATACTTACTTGATAACTGTTGTTTTAGGAGAATTCCACTAATGGCAAGAACTTGTCCCAATTTACTTTGAAGTCTAAGACATAGAGTCTTAATAGATCTTCAAGATTTTGAATAGTCCTCTCCGACTGCCCGTCCGTCTGAGGATGATATGCGAAACTGAATCGTAAATCCGTGCCCATAGTTTTCTGCAAACTGACCCAAAATTGTGAAGTGAATCTTGGGTCTCAATCAAAAACTATGGATACCGACATACCATGCAGTCTTACAATCTCATTTATGTATATACGAGAAAGACATTCAAGTGAATAAGTTTCTCGTATAGGTAAGAAATGAGCAGACTTGGTTAATCTATAACCAATAACCCAAATTGCATCTATGCCTTGAGAAACCTTAGGAAGACCAGTAACGAAATCCATGCTAATATGCTCCCACTTCCATTCTGAAATTTCAAGTGGTTGCAATGGTCCTTTTGGTACTTGATGCTCCGCATTGACTCATCGACAAGATAAACACCTTGAGATAAACTTCGCTATCTCTCTCTTTATATTGTTCTACCAAAATGTATATCGAAGATCACGATACATTTTGGTACTCCCTGGATGGATTACAAACGGTGTGTTGTGCGCCTCCATCATGATTTTATACTTCAAATCAGAGTCGTTAAGAACACAAAGTCTGAAGTTGACTCGAAGTATTTCTTCTTCATCGATTCTTGCTTCTGGAATAGAATTTTCTTGTACTTTCTTCCTCATAAGCATCAGCTCCAGGTCTATAGCTTGAGCATCTTTAACTTTATCGATTAAAGTCGGTTCTACTCGTATATTTGACATCATCATGTGGGTCCCTAGAGTTTTTAACTCCATCTCCGTCATTTGTAAGTCATACGAAATGGGTCTTTATGTTAACAACGTCGTACACATAATCGCATACGACCTTCTACTCAACGCATCATCTATCACGTTCACTTTTCCAGGATGGTATTGAATGGTATTATCATAATCTTTCAACAGCTCAAGCCAACGTCTTTGGTGCATGATACGTTCGTTTTAGTTGAAGAAATATTTGAGGTTTTTATAAATGGGTTTTATGCCAGGTTCAAGGTCAATACAAAATTCGATTTCACGCTCTGGGGTAGGCCAGGAAGTTCTTCAGGGATTACGTCAGGAAATTTATTAACAATAAAAATATCATTCAAATATGACGTATTTTTGTTTAAAATACATGGGCTAAGAAAGCTTGACATCCGTTTTTCCATAAACGAATGGCTTTATGACTTGATATGACAGTGATTGACTTTAGTAGTTTGGTTGCTTGAATTCGCATAATAGGTTGATTAGGAATATGAAAGCTAACAACCTTATGAAACAATCAATTTTAGCATGATGAGTAGTTAACCAGTCGATTCCTAAAATCACATCAAATACAAGTATTTTCAAAGAGATAAGATCGACAGGTAACGTGAGGGTGCCGATTTGAATCAAACAAGATTTATAAACAGTAGATGTAATGAAGGTTTCTCCCAATAGAGTTTCAACAGATAAGTCAAAGTCTAATTTCTCTGGAGTCAAATTTAAACGTTGAGCACAACTAGGTGAAATAAAAGAATGGGTATAACTGGTATCAAATAAGGTATAGACTTTGCAAGAGTTTATGATTAGCTTACCCGTGATAACTTCATTCGGGTTCCTTGCTTTTTGGGAGGTCACGACAAACGCTCTCCCTTGAACTACCGGCTTTGACTTGTCTGGCACAGCCTTTGGTGTCTTCAGCCCAACTGGACTTGACTTCACTACATGACAAAATTGAGCTAAATGACCTTCCTTTCCGTAATTGAAACACGCTTTAGGTTGATGCGTACAGTTTGGACTGATTTGTCCCTCCCCTCCGTATTTATAGCATACGACCGGTGGTCGTTCTCCTTCCTTGAAAACGGGTACGGGTGCGGGTGCTGCTGTCTTTCCATCATTATTGAATCTCCTCTTTTTGAAATTTCCACTTCAATTATCTTGTCCAGGATTACCAACGAAGTGGTTACCATTTCTGGCATGATAATTTCCTCCACGATGGTTATCATTGTTCCGATGGTCGTTGCCACCGGTACGATTATTATCGTGTTATTGGTCGTTGTCTTTTGGTTTGGCTGACTCATTATCGCGCTCCAATAACTGAGCCCTATGCACAACATCTGAATATAAACAAAGTTTGTGAGAAATGAGGTATTGACATATTTCAGGTTTCAAACCTCTTAGAAACATTCGGGTCATACGCTCCTCATTATCTACCAAATGGGATGCAAATCGGGATAACTCCGCAAACTTAGCCTCGTACTGCGATACAGTCATATTATTTTGCTCCAGCTTGATGAATTCCACCTCCTTCATGTGATGAATACTTTCAGAAAAGTACTTGTCGTTGAACAATTTTTGGAAATTCTCCCAAGACATCTTCAGTGCGGAAGGTTGAGTACTTTTTACAGATTCCTAATAATAATCTATCTCTCCTCGCAACATGAAGGTGGCAAAGGGAACCTTTTGCTCCTCGGAGCATCCCAAGACATCAAATATCTTAGTGATCTGCTTAATCCACATCTCTACCTTAAGTGGTACTGGTTTTCCTAAAAACTCTAGTGGTCCTAGCTCCTTCAATTGTTTAGCAGTGACCATCCGTGAGTTGCCAGTGTTTCCACCATCATTTTGAATAGGAGTCTCTGTCGCCTGATGTTGCATGAATTTTAGAAAGCTCCTAAACGTCCCATCGTTCATCATTTGGTCGGTGTTGTTGTTTACATGATGATTATTACCTTCCTGATGCACATTATCCTAGGTATTGATTGGCGGTGACTCAACGGTCTCATGTGCTCCATTGCTTATCTCAACATTTTCATATGCCATTTTTAAACACTGCCACAAAAATAAGGGTTAATTGACATGCCACATATTATCCCTATATTCTGACCGACCAATTAAATAACAAATAAGCTTAAATAGGTCATAATAGCGAAAGATTTACCCGTCTCTCCCCTCCTAGTTCTAGCCTCAAATCTCAGCCAAAGATCATATCCATAAGCTTTGATACCAACTGTGACGCCCCCAAAATAGGTATACACAACCCATTCTGAGTCATCAAATACATGGTACATAATTCAAATACAAACTTAATTTATACAACTATCAACTGTCGTCTAAAATACGACAAAACATAAGTTGAGAGTTTTAACACGAATATTGTCTCGTAGACAATATCCAAACTTAAATGAAGTCTTCATTATAATTATTATCACACTATTTTATAGAATAGTGAGGACTACTATAGCCACCATCTTGGACCATCACTCCATTTCCCGACTAGCACAACTATATTCTCGTTTCCTGAAGAGAACAATGGAAGAATATGGTGAGCTCAACTAACCCAGTAAAGAATATTATGACTAAGATAATGTAGAATAAATTATTCTTAGTCTTCAACAGAATAAAAACTGATAGAATACAATAGACAACAAGTTTAACTGCAGCGGAACAAGCAATCCATTAAAAGAGTCAAGTAGAGCATGATGTCTACTATCTTCTATGATTTAAACGTTCATCATCAATATTTTATCTTTGCAACACAACTCAATAAATAATTCACATCATCGAATTATCCATGCACTACGGGCCAAGGATATTCGTTAGTATCGCATCCACGAATTATCTATGCATTATAGGCCAAGAATATTTGTTAGTATCACCAATGGTCATGATCATGCCAACAACTGTCCATCAATGCACTACGGGCCAATGAGGACTTTTACCACATCATTTGTAACATTACAGGTCATGATTATACCGATACATAATTCCTGGTCATAATCATATCAATCAACAGTCCATCTACGCACTACGGGCCAAAGATGACTTTCATCACAATATAAGCATGGGGATGATGACAATGATATAAGAATTCAATTAAGTGAAAGTAATGATAAATTTTAAAAGATTTATAATTCAATTTATCTAGAGTTCAAGATTGTCCAAATTGTCAACATGATAACTACTTTGTGGAGTAAAATTTAAGAATAATATTCATATATCAAAAATAATTTGGACAGAAAAGAAATTATTTTTTGTCTTGAATAGTACCCCGGGTGAATAGTACCCGAGTGAATAATACTTCGTGAATAGTACTGTATGAATAATACCGTATGTATGAATAGTGTCATACGTATGAATAGTGCCCATAAATAGTACTCTGGTAGGAAAAGGTAAAAATTTAACAAGAATGTTCAGAAAAATATTTCAGTAGAACGATACTAGATGAATCGCAAATTTCAAGGATATTCTACTAATTTTCAAGGAGTATAAAAGCAATACTTATCAACATAAATGTAGAATTAGGAATATGAAACGAAATAATATTACTTACATACTACAGAGTATGGAAAAAAATATTATTTCTTACGAATATTGAACAAAAATAATATCTCTTACAACTGTTGAGCGAAAATAATATTCCTTATGAATATTGAACGAAGATAATATTCCTTAAGAATAATATTAAACGAAAATAATATTCCTTACGAATATTGAACGAAAATAAAATTTCTTACGAATACAAAAAATAATATCGTAAGCGAATATGAAATAAATAATACCCCTTACCTTAAAAGGAGAGTAATTTCGACAGGTATAGTGGGGATATTCTTGAAAAAAACTTGTACTATTTTCTACACTCAAAGTTTTCCTTAAACTCAAAAGAAATACGCTCAATATTATAGAAGAAAAATTCTCTGATTCTGGTGTGATTTTCATTTCTAAACTAAACATCATATTTATAGGAGAATGACAAGATACTATTTAGGAAAAGAAATCACGGACTTCACAGTAGGATTCGAACGAATTCACGGGCGCACCGACTGAATTTTTTTTATTTTACTATGTAGTACTATAAAAACACTACGCAATACTATGCAAACAATAAAATATAATATATTCTTTTTTATATAAAAAATAAAATTTATAATATATATATATATATATATATATATATATATATATATATATATATATATATATATCACATACGCTAACACACACGCCACACACACATTATATATATATATATAAGTAATAAAACAAAACTGGGATAACTTTCTATCGACGATTTTGAAAAATGAGTAAGTGAGGGTCCATGTAATAAGCCAAATTTACAACAAATACTTCATAAAAAACTCCTCTATTTATCTCAATTTACTTGGCTTCACTAAACACATTTTTAATAATATTTATTCATCATTAATATTATAACTCACAATATTAACAACTAGATCATTCCCAAGAAAGATGGAGTTTTTCGATAAGGACTTCTCCTTAATGGCGTGCAATTAGGTGACAAAACCCCTTTCATCGACAGAACTTTTAGACATTGTCAGTAATACAAATAATAATATGAAAAATTTTGTCGTCTCAATTATTGATTTAATAATATAAAATATTGTGCAGATGATACTGTGACAATAATTGAATCAATAATATGAGATACTATGCAGTAATTATTGTGACAATAATTGAATAAAACTGAGTGACTTCTCACGTAAGCATTAATAATCAAATATATTGTACAATGCGGTGTCCTACTATGCAACCACGCGTATTACTGTACTTTTATCATCAGATATTTCAACAGTTAACGGTAAAAGTTTTGCCGTTATTTTTATAAAAAGTTATTTCTGTCGTTTTCTAACCGCGACAGTAATTCCGTTGTGGGGTCCACAAATGATTGTGTCGTCGTACGAATATTCCCTAATAAAATGAATATTTCCCGACCAAACGAATATTTTATGACAACTTGTTTACTTTGCAAAGTTTGTAAATAGTACCCACAACTATAACATTATATCAAATCCACACCTTATTACTCAGAATGATATTTAGAGAAAAGTAAATCTTTATTCATAAAAATTGGGGTCTTACATTTATCAATATTATACACTTAGATTTTCTCTCAATTTGAAAAAAAAGGAAGTATTATATATATATATATATATATATATATATATATATATATTTTAATAAATTATATTGATGAAATTTTAATATTTTACCTTTTCTACCCCTCATTTTAACATCTCAGACAATGCCATGGACGTAAACTAGGGTCAAGGATGGATGTGCAATTTCTATGTGAAAATTAAGTTTAAGGTGCATTTAATCGGGGAAAAAAATTTTGAATGCAAATTAGATTTTGCTATTTTGCCATTAGGTTGTTTTTCTCTTTTGTTAAAATTTATTTTCTCTTTGTTTGGGTTGGGGAGGGGAGGGGAGGGGAGGGGAGGGGAGGGGTTTAGATCTTTAGATCTTTCATGATTTCTCCACTTTTATGGGAGTCATTTTTCTCCTTCTTTAAGCTTGAAGTCCCTTCTATGTAGATATCTATTTTTTTTTCTATAATGATAAGTAATTTTAGATATGCTAATTGAATGCGGGATGCAACATGATGCAACATGTCTTTAATAGTTATTTCCTGACTATTTTATTTTTTTGATTAGATAATAAAAGTTTGTGCTTGAGATTTTTTTTTAAATAAGGTAGTTATCCCATGAACTCTATCATCTCTATTAATAAAATTACCCTCCTGAGTTGTTGTCGTGATTGGTGTAATTGGGTCATAATTTTTTCCCTCTTTTGTCCTTGCAAGTTTAATTATACTACTATTTTATTTTTTATTAATTTAAAATTTAGACATATTTCTATTTAGTCAACTAAAATTTATAAATTTTTATTTTATTTTCATGCTATTACACACGTAACGCATGTGTCACATGGTGCTAGCGTACTAAATCTTTTTTTTGTTACAAAAACATTACTATACTTAAAATGTTACAAACTATTCATTACTTAACATTCAGTCCTAAAAATTGACAGAAATGTTGAATGGTGCATATCACGTGAGCCAAAAAAGATGATGTGTGAGTTAGTTATTGGTGATGTGACTCATTTTTTCATGTGTATTGTCGTTGGCGAAAAAGAAACAAATCAGATATTCAATGGCCAAGATGAATCAAAGAAAGAATCGAAGCAAATTCATACCCTAATTTTTTTGCCCTTTTCTAATTTTTTTCCTTTTTGGATTTCTGTAGCAATATCTTGTGTCACATCATCAATAACTAACTCACACATCAATTAAGTAATGTTAATAATGACTAATTTGCAAAAAAAAATTGAGTATAATAATGATTTTGTAACAAAAAAGATTTAGCAACCAAAATAAAAATCGACCACTAGTAGTAACCAAAATATCAATTAACACTCCACGCAACAGAGACCCACTTGTCACATATTCAAGTATCCCATATGACAACTATTAAACGTTAATCTATTTAGCACTTCCGTCAATTTTTTGGATGAAATATTAAGAAATATCTAGTTTGTAATATTTTTTAAGTATAAAAATATCTTTATAACAAAAAAACTCACAAAAAAAGAAAATCCATCCCTAATACAATAACCAAAATATTAATTACTAGCTGGGTCCCGTGCCTCTGGCACTCTATGAACGGTGGGATTTATCTCAAACTTTGAACGACCCAGATGATTTATTGAGTGAGCGGAAAATTCAAAATCATTTATATTTTATTAGATAGATTTAATGAATTAAGCACTCTGGTATTGTTTCCGGAGTTTGTTAAAAAAAAAAAAAAAAACTTGGGTTCTTTACAGAAATATACAACAATTAAAAAGTAATTACATTATTAGTGCATCAACAAAATAATTACAAAAGAATCGAAGCAAATTCATACCCTAATTTTTTTGCCCTTTTCTAATTTTTTTCCTTTTTTGATTTTTGTAGCAATATCTTGTGTCACATCATCAATAACCAGGTCCGGCGTAAAACGCACAGACATGATATTCCAACATAATAATAAAGAATGAAATAACAGAAGAATTTCACAAAGTATAGGGTATCCCGCATATACAGGTTATTCCAATAGAATAATAAAGAATGGAATAACAAAAGTTCTCTTCGTGAATAAGAAAGAAAGAATACCCTTATGAGTACAATAAATAATATTCCCTACGAGTACAACAAATAATATCCCCTATAAGTACAACAAATAATATTCCTTACCGTAAAAGAAACTGAATATAAGAGTAGGGAATGAGCAGAATACTTTTCTATAGCTTCTCTATAATTTCTCTCAGTGAATTCATAAGAAATAATGAAGGAATGAGCTTCTATTTATAGAAAAATAGACTGCATAGTAACTAACTCATGAACGGTCCAGATTGATTTACTTTAATCTGACGGTCCATATTTCAAACAAAATCTTTTAAATAAAATATAATATATTCTATTTATAATCTAATAAAACGAATAACTTTATAAAAGATTTTACTATGCAAACACTATGCAACACTATGCATAATAAAATATAATATATTCTATTTATAGAATAACTTTATAAAAGTATTCTATTTTATATAAAAAGATGTTACTATACAAAATACTATGCAGACACTATGCAATACTATGCATAATAGAATATAATATATTCTATTTATAGAATAACTTTATAAAAGTATTCTGTTTTATTACATTAATAATACCAATAAAATAAAACTGAGTGACTTATCACGTAAGCATCAATAATCAATACAGTGTGCTACTATGCAACCACGCGTATTACTGTACTTTTAACACCGGATGTTTCAACAGTTAACAGTAAAACTTCCGCCATTATTTTCATAAAGTATTTTTGTCATTTTCTTAATCCGATAATAATTTCGTTGCGGGGTCCACCAATGATTGTACTGTCATACGGATATTCCCCTACAAAAAAGAATATTCTCCGACCAATCGAATATAATATGACAACTTGCATACTTTGCAAAATTTATAAATAGTACCCACAACTATAACATTATATCAAATTCACACCATAATAATCAAAAAATTATTTCGAGAAAATTAAATATTTTATTCATAAAATCTGGGGTCTCACATTTAATGAATTAAGCACTCTGGTATTGTTTCCGGAGTTTGTTAAAAAAATAAAAAAAACTTGGGTTCTTTACAGAAATATACAACAATTAAAAAGTAATTACATCATTAGTGCATCAACAAAATAATTACAAAAAGAGTATAACTAGGACCCATATTACAAAAATAGTATAATTCACATTAATAAGGAAACCTAAAATCAAGGAGAAATAACTGCCATAATTAATAATTCAAATTCAAATATTTGGGATCTAACAACAAAAATAAATTTAAATTCAAAATAATAACAGTCGACATCGACAACTATTCTCCAAAACCCAAAAACTACAATATTTTGTAACAACAGTCGACAACGATGGAAGATTACAAGGTCGCCACGACCACCAATTCTTAGAACAAACACATCGCTTCAGTTTTTTCTTCGTCCTCTACCGATTCGCCATTATCATTTTCTCTCTCTTCCTCCTCTTCTTGTACCTTCTCTGCTCCAACCTCATTTCTTTACTACAACCATGTCCAAGTTTATACCAAGGTAACCAATAAAAAAATAGAACACTGCATAAGAAAGAGAGAGATAAGAGAATGATGTGTAATGTAATATTGATAACTAAACATTCGTACCAAACATTTATACCAATGTAACCAAACCTTTATACCAAGGTAACCAAATCTACCTCCACACCTGTAGTATGAATTTGTTACCTTGATCTAAAAGTTTGGCAACCAATTTCATGAAGGTAACTAAAAAATAGAACATTGCATAGGAAAAAGAGAGATAAGAAAGACCTTCGTACTAAGGTAACCAAATATTTATACCAATGTAACCAAACCTTTATACCAATGTAACCAAATCTACCTCCACACCTGCAGTATGAATTTGTTATCTTGGTCTAAAAGATTGACAACCAATTTTCATGAAGGTTTGAGTACCAATTGCATCACATTTAAAAAAAATTGGTAACTTAACAAAACTGAATTGATTACCTTGGTATGAATGTTTGGCTACCAACTGCACCATAAAAAAATTATACCCAAACACCCCCTTATAATTCCATGGTAAACTCATATTCTACTTCAAAAGAAAAAGAAAAAACCCAAAGTTGGGCATAATAATGTCATATGGAGTATTTTGAAAGCGAAGGGTTTTGTTTTGATCAATCAAAGCATCTATATATATATGGAGCTTTTGAAATCCCAAATCAAGTACATATGCAGTGATATACACTCCTATAAATATACGACCAAGAAAATTTAAAGATATAGGGTTTGTAGGTGTATAGATATGGGCCACTGAGTTTGGGTTATGGGAAGGTGGGTGGCCTGCTTTTCTTGGGAAAGATTTTGATGAAATGATTGATGAAGATAATGCTATTGATTTGATTGTCATTGGTGAGGCAACTGAAAAAGACGCCATTTTTATCTTTCTTCTGAGCTTCCTTTCCTCTCCTCTCACTGTGTATTTCTCTCTCTATATTAATTACTTAATTTAATAAGTAAATTAATACTAATCCCCTAAATTAAGGAATCCTAATTGCACTAATATTATAAATAAATATGAAAGTATATTAATTGTGTAAATATTTTATGAGTCTACTATTCTTGTAATTATTTTTAAAAATCTAATAGAATAGGTAATTGTTCCAAAAAACTTTGTTTTGTAGGACTAGGGCCCATCTCAAAAAATTTTAAACTCAATCGGGTTTAGATAGGTCTGACTTTATTTAATAGACTGCCCTAATTCTTGTCAGGCCCAGTTTCCTGCTAGAATATGAAGAAAAACGAAACAGATACGGAAGAGCAACACTACTACCGGTTGGAAAAAATTTGAAAATTGGGACGAAAGCTAATCGCTAAGGAATGATGGCAGAAACCGAAGATATCCTACAGGAGCTTCTTAACGTTAAGGTGGATCTTCAAGATGTTCAAGGTTTCTTCTTTAATTATTAATCTCTTTATAATTATATATATAACATAAAATATACTCTATTAAGTTTTACCTGGAGTTTTTTATTTATGTAAATGATTTATGCTCTTTCCTTGATATGTATTTTTGTGAAGTTGATATAGTTGTGATAAAGGATAGGGTAATGCATAGTGAATATTTGTTATTACCCTTTTGATTGTAGTATAGCAGAACAATTACATTATTAACATTCATGATTATTTTATTTTATTATTATTATTTTTTTGATAAAAGATGAATACTTTATTTATTAGAAGAGAAAATTACAACTAGAACAAGAAGTCCTCCCAAAAGAAAATAAAGAAAACAAAAATAAGAAAAACTTAATATTAATCTGCCAATCTGACCGGATAAAGAAATTCCTTCAAAAGCTCCATTGCATGAGCCCAGTAAAGAAATATAATTTATTCCAATGTAACTCAATATTTGTACTCCGATCGCAATTTTTTTTAGCATTCTTCTCAATCCAAATCCCCTACAAAATAGCAAAACCCTCAGCATGACTAAAACCCTTAGCATTTGCATAGTAAAAGATCTTCCACCGAAAAGGAATATATCAACTTCCCCCATCACTCTAAATAAACAGCACCACAATGGCCAAGTCATCGAACAATGAAGAAACAAATGAGAATGAGACTCACTATCCTTTCAAACACATTACACACATCTGGGGATAAAAATTTGTTAGGCCTACACGACGCATGTCATTGTATTAAGTCGACCAAGAGTTAAGAACCACATAAAAGCCTTAATTTTTGAGGGAGCCTTTACTTTCCAAATATAAGAGGCTAAAGGAAAACGATGAACGGGGCGTTAACCCGATAAGTGAAGAAATCAACACGAGAAGATCCCCGAAGAATCAAAACACCAAACACGCCTATCCAAGGACTGAGGAAAGGAAGTTGAGTTAAGAAGTCGAATAAATAAAGAGAATTTCTCCGTCTCCTTGTCATTTAAATTACGGAAAAAATAAAAATCTCAAGAAATTGAATCTCCCTCCCAAGTATAGAAGTTAGAAATAGGAGAGTTATGCTCATACGAGAGGTAAAAAAGACAAGGAAATGCTTGAAAGAGGAACATTTCCTATCCAAATATCCTTCGAAAACCGAATTTTCATGCCATTACCAACATGGAAACGAACAAGAAAATGAAGAGAAGTGTAACCTTGGGAGATAAATTTCCTAGGATTAGAATAAGTAACACAAGGACAGGGATTTATATCCCACCCATTCTGCTGAAATCCATACTTGCTTCTAATCACCTTATGCCAAAGAGAGTCGGGTTCTATAGAAAAGGGCCATAGCCATTTACCCACTAGAGATCGGTTCTTAGACATCAAGTTCCCAAGACCTAAATCCCCTTCCTCTCTAGGACGACACACATAATCCCAATCAACCAAATGGTCCTTCCTATTCTCGTTATCCCCAACCCATAAAACTTGCACATAAGATTTTGCTACCCTTACTGGGACCTTAAGATAATAAAGAGGAATACTTGCTAAACAAGCCTGAATAAGAGTAATCCTCCCCCCAAAGAGAAGTAAGAACCTTTCCGACAATCATGCCTCTTACCCATTCGCTCTTTTACATTATCCCAAAAAGACTGAGATCTCGGATTACCACCTAAAGGGACCCCTAAATAAGTCATTGGTAAGGACTCGACTTCACACCCAACCAGTGAAGAATAAGAAACAAGAAAATCTTCCTCCATATTAATACTAGTGAGACTACACTTTAAAAGATTAATCTTCATACCCGATATAGACTCAAAAATTTGGAGTGACGCGACATTCTTAAAACCTGCGACATCTTCAGCGAGAAAAAGCTAAGAATGATAACATTCATGATTATTTTATTAATCTTGTTTGTAAAATATTATGTATGGGTAAATAATATAAATGTGTGCGTATTTTATATTATGTTTCTTTTGTGAAGACTTCCTCCTTTGTCCTTAGGAAATTTATTTTCATGTTTAAAGGAAAATGAATTTGTAATATAAAATCCAAACCATTTTTCAATTCAATTATAAGACAAGATTCACGCATTAAATGCTCCTACTGTTTTGGTAGCGTTTGGATCGGGAATAGATTTTTGATGTAATGCAATGAGCTAAGTAATTTAACAGATACGTAATGTAATAGTATTTGCTGATTATAATTATCTTGTTTGGTTCGTATTTAGGATTCGCGCAAAACTTGTAATTACATTACATTACAATAATGTTTTATTTAGGTAAAACCATCTAGCCATTTCCTTTGTAGGGTCACTAAATTATGAAAAGTAATGTTTTCATTCTAGAGGGGTATATTTGGGGTGAGAGCATGAAAACGAGTACTTATGAGTTGATTGGACTTGATTTGTCTTTAATGGGCTATGACATTACCTAGGTAAGTTAATACACCTATTGGAGGAGGTAATGAAAAATCCTCAAATTGATGTAATGAGATTACAGCCGTAATAGGCTGATACATGTAATAAGTGAGCCAAACACACTAAATGAGTGTAATAACATACATATTGCATTATATGACTATTACATTGATGAAATGTTAACCAAACGCTACCTTTGTACTACGTTACTACTAAAATTAACATGAACCATCAACTTACGAAAGTTTATCTTGCACCAACCTTGGGGAAGAATACAAATAAAAGCCCATGGTTTGCTTAATATGCATTGAGGTCCTTATACTACATGTGAAATTTCCTCGAGGTCTTTACCTTACTGACTAATTAATTCTTAGTAATACTCTTTCTCTTGAGTTCTTCTGGTTACTATCCTATATCTGATGGCTTGATGCCTTAATGACCCCAAGGTGGGAGAGAAATGGTAGATACCTTGATGAACAACTGTAACGACCGAGAAATTCTACTTAGTTTAATATTTAAGTTTTGTGGAATATTAATGAATAAAATAATATTTAATGAATATTATTTGTATTATGTTTAAAGGTTGTTTTATGACTTAGGATGATGTTAATGTGATAGTATTTTTGTTACGTGCGTAAAATTTTTGAAGACGAAAATAAAATTTTTTCGACAAAGTTTGCGTAAAAACACTATTCAGAAGAACGATGCGAGCTAGGATTTTACCTTAGGCTTTTTAGAAAGATTGGTATATCGTAATGACATTCCGTTTCAAGATCTACCGGTAATATGTTGTGAAGAATCATATTATCCGATAAAAGTTTTTCTCAAAAAGCGTGCAGTAATAAGACGAAAATTATTTTTATTGGCTTTTCGATTGTTTAATCATTTTCTGGAAAAATTTCACCGAAAACACTATTCACCGAAAACACTTTTCGCGTTTTTCAATTTTCGGAGAATGCGTAAAAGTTAATATGTATAGAAAAAACGAAATATCTAAAAATATTTAGAAACAGAGAACCACAGTTTTTTCAACTGTCGTACGAATTCCGAATTAAACCGGAACAACCAAGGAAACTTACAAGCCAAGTCTTAGAAGATATTTAGAAGAAAATATCCAAGGGCAAAATGGTAAAAAGCTGGACAAATGACCAAAATACCCTTAGCCTTGAAATTTTATATATACAAGCTTATTTCTCTTCATTTTCGAAAATCCAAGAGAGAAAACTCTAGACAATTAAACAGAGGAAGTGAGAGACTCGGATTATTAAGCCTCGGAGGAAGAAAACGTAAAATCAAGTTGTTCGTTAACGAAGAAACGAGAAGAATCATAAGGCAGGAAGCTTAAAACTTAAACTTTTCATTCGTTAATTGTTTTCTAGCATGTTATGAAGTGATGTGTTGGTGGTTGGATGATTCTTTGGAAGGTATTATGCGAGTTTATAAGCTTAGTAGGTATTATGTGAGTTTAGATAAATAAAAATCTTTGATTGTACGTATCTTAGTTTAGATAAATAAAAATCTTTGATTGTAAGTATCTTTTAACAAACATTTACCGCAAATTAGGGTGAGGAAGCTGACTTCTTTATGTAAATTCAAATTATTTGATTCCTTGTTTATTTAAAATTATATTTAGAAATGAATAAAAGAAAAAAATAGAATAAAACATTATCATATACAAGATAAGTCCATGATTTATTTTCCATCTTCCTTTTCTATTATCTTTCTTTTTTTATTTAACACTTATTTTGTCACAAAATTTGTCACTTTGTAATTTAATCCGATTATAATTGTACTAAATTATGTTAGTTGGTTAAATTAATGGATGAAAAACCTTGTGAAACACGTTACGTATCCAAATATAACAATATACGATAACTAAGGATTCCTTATAAGAAATTTTGGCAACTTTACGTTACAAAATGTACTTATAATTTGCATAGTATAATGTTTAATGTTGATACTATTTTGATTTTTATATTTATTGTTTTCATTTGACTATACATTAGTTATTAATAATATACAATGGTGGATATTGTTCTAGTTTTTGAGCAAAACCCAACTCCAATGAAACTTATATAATGGTACATTAGTAACTTACATTCAGCGTGATTTCTACAACTATTAAAAATGAGGTTATCATATAACAATTTTAAGCAATGAAACCTCGAAAAATGTTATTGTAAATAATATTTAATGATTATTTAGTTTTGTAATTCATTTTATAAAAAAATTATTCTTAGAGGATTTTTTTTTCGAATTTGACCCCACTGAACTCCGCGGTTGGATCCGCCCCTGGGGATGAGTGGACTTCTTGTCCCCTTGGTCGTGTTTCTTTTCTATCAAATGAATTAAATTTAATTTTCTATCATCAAAGAATAGTACTTTCTACATTTCAAACTATAAGATCATTATTGACCTTTTGAAGTCAACTTAAGATATTTTCAAATTCAAAATTGAAATGGATTCTTATAATTTTAGTCAATACAATACAACAGTGAATGTTGTAAATTATCTAAAGAGTACCACTCGTTGTAAGATTAATTGTTTCATAATTTTTAATAGTTAAATGCACTTTATATCCCCCAAGTTTACCCCATTTTGCACATTACATTCTATACTTCAAAATGTGATACTCTGTATCCATCGAACTGACACATAACACCTTCCGACCCAAAATCTATCGCTAAAAGTGCAAAATCCGTCACTTTTAAACACTAACCCGTCACTTTTAAAGACTAACCCTTCACTTTTAGCGATGAATTTTGGGCCGGGAGTGTTATGTGCTGGATCGCTAAAAGTGCGAGATGCAAAGTGTCATGTTTTAAAGTATATGATGCAATGTGTAAAATGAGGTAAACTTGAGGATGCAAAGTGCATTTAACTCAATTTTTAATGAATTATCTCAATTTTGGGTTTGAAAATGTTTTAAATTGATTTTCAAAAGACAATAATGATCTTATAATTTGGAATGGAGGGAGTAGTACAAGTTGTCAAAACTGGTCACATTATGAGGTCAATATTTTTATAAAAAGGGTCAGCATGACATGTTAAAAATACATTATAATTTAATGGTACAAATGTTGCTAACTCAAACAATTTTCTTTTTCCATCTATCCTTGGTCATTTCTATGTAAGCTTTCTTATATTTCTCTGTTCTATAGTATCTTAGCTTTTTTCCTCATTTTCCAGATCAGATAAGAGAATTGCTGGATCGACAAGAGAAGTTGTATGACAGACAATCTGAACTGAAGGCACTGCTAGAAAATTGTGAAGTATATGCAAGCACGGATAAAGATGCCACAACAGTGTCTTCAGAGAACTGGTCAGGGGCGTTCGGATGGGATTCTCAAGCAGATGATGTTAGGTTTAATATATTTGGCTTATCTTCTTACCGTGCAAATCAGCGAGAGGTCAGTCCATTTGCAGTCACTTTTGCTACTGTTTATTGCAGTTTTGTTTAAGAACCCTTTATTGCAGACTCGTTTATTGTGTAGATTCTGATTTCTTCTATGCAAATACAATCAATACACATAATGATATGTAAAGTTCTGAATTCAGAAAAGATGCTTTTTGGGTTTTGTTTATTGAGTTTGAGGTTGCAGTTTTCTTTGTGGTTTAGCTGTCCAGTAAGTTACTTATTACATAGGAAGTTAGAATTGCTAACAGTCGTTCATTTTTTTGTATGAATTATGTTTAATAAAACATTTACATTGGGAAAATGATATCAATTATCCTCCCTAGCTTCCCTTATACAACCTGTGGAAACAGAAAAGTAGATTATATGTAATTGGTTAGCATTTATAGATCCTATGGAAAGGCATAATTTGAATATCTTGCTGTCAGATACCTTGTTAGTTTAGGGAGTTGTGCAAGGTTTATTATCTTTGTTGGAACTATCATAGTGAGTTACTACTAATTGCCCGTGCCTGAAGGCACGACGTAACAAAATCCTCCATCTCTCCGTTTTAATGATCTGAAAATTAGAATGAATCTGAACCGTCCTTGTGCTTTTCCGCCCAAATCAATTAGAATGAATCTGAACCTTTCTTGTACTTTCCCGCTCAAATTCAAATTGGGTTCTATCTTATTATTATAGATTTTTATCTGAATACAGAGTTGCGCTTTTGTTTTAGGGGTTGTTGGTTACATTGGGGCTTTCCTTTTTCTGTACAAAGGTTGTGTTCTATATTAGGTGCTTCCCAGAGATCCACTTGTTGGAATACATAAAAAAATTTGTCTATGCTAAGGTCCATAAAATAGTTTGAATGGATGGATGCCAATTTCTCTTGAGATATCAGCTTCTCTCAGTGTTCCTCTCAAGTAAAAGTCTCTTTTTAAGGATTCAGCGATTGTGGCTGATTCTCTTGATGAGGTGATGGGGGTATTGTTTGGGTCTGGTCAGGTATGGAAAGGGAGGACAATTTAGTTAGTTGACATTTGGTCTGTAGGTCTTCGATAGTGGAGGTTTGTGACTTGAGAAGTAGGTCTATATGTATTTTTTTTTTCTTGGGGGAAATGGCCTTTGGAGATTTCCTTTGGGCCTCTCTATCTTTGCAACAACGTGATTAAGAGAAAATTAAGTCCGTTAAGGTTCCTACTAAATCAAGTTGTTTGTTCCTTTGGTGTTTTTTGGATTCTTAAAACTCACTTGATTAGGATTATGATCCCTACTAAGGTTCCTACTAAATCAAGTTGTTTGTCCCTTTCCGAAAATTCTTTGCTTGGTTTCTTTGGTCAGTTCATACTCCATCTTTAGCGGGTATGTTTCTTAAGAGATTTCAAGGCTTTGGTTTCGGTGTGGAGGCAATATCCTCTAGAGGTTTACGCAATACTTTAAGGAATTCGGATAGAGAGGAACACAAAGATTCTTAGAGACCAGTCTCTTTCTCCTACTCTTGAAAATTGAGTACCTTCTCTTGCTTTTGGGCAAACTTTGCAAGCTGTGAACTCCATTCCAGAAAAAGAGTTCCATTTACAAATTTCGCAAATTTAAGGATGTATTTTAGTTACATGTTTACGCCAAAAACAATAAGTTGTTTGCTTTATAGTGGTAATGAAATTATGACGGCAAGCTCTTGGACATTGGGCCATTTGATATTACTATTAATAAAAAGAGGACTCCTTTTGTGGGAATTTTTGATTATTTATAAATGGGACTCTTTTTGTGGAATAGAGGGAGTATCACTTAGAGACTAGCTTGATACTACGTGCGAAGCATGGACTGTTTATGTATGCTGAGTGGTTAAATGGATTATAAAATGCTGTTAATATATTTATTGAACTAGGAGTCCTAATTTGTAGTCTCAATTTTATGTCCATGATGGAGGTAGGATTCCCCCCCTTTACCTATCATTATGTTTCATGAAATGTTAAAGTGTTTGTGGATATGTATTTATATATTTTCTTTCCTAACTTTGTGGTATTGAGTTCAAACATCATTTACTGCCCATTGCTTGTCATTTTAGACTTGTGTTTTTCAAATTTCTTAATATGCTTTATATTTGATTCCAAATATCTGGAAGTATCTTTATCGTGCATTATTTGTACCAAAATTAAATTATCTTCACCTTATTAAGTAGTGATATTTTTACATTTCAATAAAGTATTCTAAGTTTCTTCGTTCTTTGTGTGAATTTGTAAATAGACAATTTTGTGTCATCAGATTATTAATGCAATCATGAGTGAAAGAGATGTTCTGGTGATCATGGCTGCTGGTGGAGGCAAGAGTCTCTGCTACCAACTTCCAGCTGTTCTGTGTAATGGAGTTGCTCTTATCGTCAGTCCTTTGCTTTCTCTTATTCAAGATCAGGTGGTCATTTATTCAATTTTCTATATAGAGTATGTACATCTATTGTTATTGCTTTCTTACAGCAATCGTTGATTCAGGTAATGGCTTTGGCTGCTTTAGGAATACCGGCATACATGTTGACCTCAACAACAAGTAAGGAAAATGAAAAATTCATATACAAGGCCCTTGAAAAGGGTGAAGGAGATCTTAAAATACTGTATGTTACGCCAGAAAAGATATCAAAGAGCAAGAGATTTATGTCAAAACTTGAAAAGTGTTACCATGCTGGTCGTCTCTCTCTGATTTCAATTGATGTGAGTTTGTGTTGTTTTATCTTGTGTGCTATTCGCTAATGATATGGTATTGTGTTATTTGGACAAAAGTCGATGTCAGAATATTTAAGGACAAGTGTTTTCCACAGCATCTCCATTGAGATGGGTGATTTTATAAAATTTTTTTGGTCTTCAGCGGTCGGGGCATGCATTTTCTCTCCTCTGCATCACTAAAATCTTCTTTATTGTAATAAAAGAAGAGAAGAAGGATTTATTTTACCTTTATTTTAGATACAATCACCCACTTTTTCGTCAAATCATCTCATTTTTTTGAAATTTTTTTGGAGAGAGAATGGGGTTCTTTTTTTCCTTTATTTTCTTTTCTATCCTAAAAGAACTCAAAGACGCATGAAGTTGAATTTTCTCTCCTTTTATTCTTTTAGTTTAAACTCCCATATGGGGTTTAGGTATGTGAATTACCTTTTAAGTCATCTGACTTTACATTCGCTCCTATATCAAGCTAATGAATTTTCTCTTTCATTAAAGTTCATGGCATGTCAAGCTAGTTAGGTTCTTCAGTTACTTTTAAGGTTAGAAACATTATGGCTAAAAACGAGCCGAATTGAACTGAATATATGGTTAGACTCATAAAGTTAAACTTCTTGCTCTTCTTTGGTCTGGATTCGGCTCAACTCGAATTTTCTTCTAATGTCACATTCCATGGGTTATGTGGTTTTGTGTTCTGTCAAAGATAAGCTGCTTGACTAGGACCAGGACCTTTTAGGAAGTTTTCATGCATTTCTTTTGCTTTCACCTCATGAATGAACTCCACTAAGGTATTGTCATGCAAAGTGGTTGCACTTACACGGACACATTAAAAGTGTAACCCAATAATATGTAATGCATAAGTTAGAAGAGCTTTTATTTATAACGAGAATGAGGGCGAGTAGGGTAGGCCGGTAGGGATCTAGCTTGGTAGAATTTAGTGGATGAATGTGGATATGGTGGATGTGGGTGTCCTTGTAGTGTCTCAATTTATCTAGGTGGTGAAGAGTAGAGGGTATCATTGTTTTTGGCAGTGTTCTAAAAATCTCCGTCTAGATCCGCCTAGGCCCCCCTTGGCGCCCCGCCTAGGCCCCCTTTGGCGCCTCGCCTAGGCGCTAGTGCCCCCGGCGCCTCGCCTAGGCGCTAGTGCCCCCGGCGCCTCACCTAGGCCCAAGGCGGCAAAAAAATTCCTCAACGAAATTAGGCGGGGCTTAGATGGGGTCTAGGCGGAGAGGTTTTTTTTTATTTTAATAACTACCCAAATCAGATCTTGATATATTTATTTTTCTAATACATGTTGTAGCATATCAAATCACAACAAGAAGTGAACAATATCAAGTCAAAATAGATAATTTTATTATAGTTGTAATTTTTTGAACTTGTACCAACTTCAAATTATATAAATGATACATTTGTAATATTTAGTTTAATTCAATTTAATTCTTAAATTTATGTTTAGTTTCTTAAGTTTTAATATTGAATTACATTCTTGAAATTTTAAATTTTATTATTTAATTGCAATCTTTTTTATGAATAAAACTAATACGTTAAAAATATATTTGAACTTTGAACAATTGCATGTTTGTGTTTGCACTTTGACATTAGCAATATGAATATGTGTTTGAACATTAAGCAAAGACCTTTATTATCTTTATTATAGATTGTTTTTCTTTATATTATTGTTTTGTTTTGATAAATGTAAGATAAAATATTAAAATTGGCTTAAAATAAAAAATTTCGCCTAGGCCCCGCCTAGCCCCCTTAGGCGCTAGGCCCCCCTCGGCCTCCCGTCTCTCTCCTAGCGCCTTTTAGAACATTGGTTTTTGGGGGTGAAGATATGTGATGGATGTATGGGTGCTTTCCCATGGCCTCTGGCAGCAAGAAAGGAGTGGCAAAGAGGAGAGTGGAAAAAATTGTAGAAGTGTCTTCAGGTGTGGGAACGAGGAAGGGAACTTTGTGGTGATGGAGGTGTCAGTGAAAGGTAGTTGGTGTTCTGTCAGGCTACCAGAATTAGGGTAGGGGTTAGGGTGGAAGATAGTAGCCAAGAGATTTTGGAGTTTTGTTGAGGATTCACCTTTATTTCTCATAAATCTAAATAAATTGAGTGGTAGACTCTTCCCTAGCCTACTCGTCTCCAAGTTCAAAGAAGGTGTTAGGTTGTAAGGGAGAGAACTAGGACGTTGAGGGAGAGTCGTGTAGGGAATGTACTCGTTTCTAAATGATATATTTAGTGGGCAGGGTGGGTGGGTGTTGGGCTGCTTACATAGATACAGAGGTGAGTGAACCTCTAGTGGAAGTTAAGCAATGAAATGGGTGCAAGGATGATGATTCGTCATATGGGGGGATACAACGAGTCACCAAATCTTAGAAAATGGTGATTCAGGAGCGGGGGTATTCGACATCAAATATGTCTATAATTTATACAGACGCACACAAAAAATCATTTGTTATAAAAACATTCAACAAAATAGATACACTAAGATATAAACAACTAATATCTGACGAAGTACTTGAGCTTCATGAAGTCATAAACAATAACACATAATAATAGAAAGTCAAAAACACATAAGTAACAAATGAAGAGGGATTCCTCCAGAATTAGAGAATCCTGGTTTCCTTGAGCGGAAGGTGGCGAGAGGTGTCTTAGTCAAAGAGATGAATGTATCCTTTTCTTTTGTTTTCATAGGAGTTGGGCTCTAAGATCCTCTATCGTGGAAAATTGTTTATGGGGGAGTTTCCTATTTTCTTGGCTTTTGCACCCTGCCGGTGCGCTACATGCTAGAGATTTTATGCTAGACTTAACGGATTCCAGATGGTTTTCCATTTGTCTTTTTTAGGTGTTGTAAGGAGGTGGTTCGAGAATTAGTGTTGTAGATCTTGCATGTGTTTCATCGGAATGACGTTTTTAAGAGTCTTGATCTGGAAGAAAAAAGGAGTTGAAGACCTTTGAGACACTAAGTTGATTAGTCTCATTGGGAAGTTGGGAGTGTTTATAAGATCATTGTGAAGACCCTCTCGATTAGGTTGAGGAGAGTGGGTGGTTTGGTGGTGTTTGATAGTCAAAAACGCAAAAATTGGATGGAGGCAAATCTTGGATGCTTCTGCAGTACAAATAAATTTGTGGAAGATAGACTATGTTTTGGCGTGCTGGTGGTGAACAGGCGTATGATCATTGTGTGTTGGGATTTCTAGATTTACTGTTGTAGATGATAGTGTTTGCACAAAGGTGGATGAGGAGGTTAGAGCGTGCATCTTGTCTGCGAGATTTGTGTTGATTAATGGGGTCTGTTTTGGTTTATTTGGGAGCTTGAGAGGTTTGAGATAGGGAGATCCATGGTCTCCTCTTTTTTTCAGGTTTGCTATGGAGGCTTGTAGTTGATGATTGGGTACATCAACAGAGGCTTCTCTCATCTGTCATTTCTCTGTTGGTATGTTGAGAGGAGCTTCTCGATTGGTAAATTGGGCGGAGCTCTAGTCTCGGTCTGTCGTTTCCTCTTTGATGTCACTGTTATTCTTTATTATGCTGTAGCAGAGGAATTGAGGGCTTTAAGGTATGGCTTGATTTGTTTTGAGGTGTGAATTAATTCGCGGAATAGTGTTTTGTTTTCAGTACGGCAGGTAATTAATTCGGCGAGTTTGGCCTTGAGCTGAGATGTTGAGTTTGTGCTTTGTTAACCTTTTACTTGGGATTTGCTTTGGGCACTCCGTATAATAGCTATTTGGGTTTTAGTCCTCGCGAGGTTTGAGAAATGGCTTGCGGGGTTGAAGGGATACTTATCCAAAGGTTAATAGGTTGGTGTCTAGAGCGCACCTTTATCTTGTTTCCCCCCCTCTTCTGAGGTCGTTCCTTAAGAGGCTTTATAACCTCATGCATGAGCTTTTTTTTGTCGTGGAGGGGAAAAATGAAGACAAAGGTAAATATAATTCAGTTAATTGGAAGTATTTGTCTCCAATATAATTCAGTTAATTGGAAGTATTTGTCTCCCTAGGGAGGTTGGGAGGGTTCGGTAGTGGAGGGGGGGTGAAGAGAGAGGTAAATGTAATTTAGTTAACTGGAAGTAGGTGTGCTCCCAAGGAGGTGGTTGGGAGGGTTGGGTATTCGGTTTTAGTTGCTTCAGCTTGGAGGATAGCGAGATCAAGCCTCGGGTATGCTCTTTTCCTTTTGGGGTATGGGTTTGGAAAGACACTGCAACAAACTTTGTTGAATTTCTCAGGCATATTGTGTGGACCATTAGTGATGGGAGGAAGAGTAGCGTTAAGTCAGCTATCTGATGTGGTGATGTGTCACTGGTGGAGCTTTTCTCAAATATTTTTAGTATTGCAGCGGATCCAAACTCCAAAAGGCTAGACTTACTTATTTTTATTCAGAGATTAGGGGCAGGTGGTCTGACTAGGGTTACCAAGAACTCTTCGTGTCCAATGTTCCTCAAACTGGGTACTATCGTTCTGAAAATCGTGGTATAAGAACTAGATACCTTGTGCATTCTATCATAAGTAGCATTCCTCGTACCTAATTTTGTTCCGCGTACCCAGTCACGTTCTTTCTAACCATGGTCATGACGATTGATCTTCAGGCAGAACTTCCAGGATTGGGAACTAGAGAAGGTTGCAGAATTGTTTACTTTGCTCAAGGGGAGGGTGCTTAGGCTAGGCCAACCTTATTTTGTCTGTTGAAGGTAACTTTCTATCAGGATTTTCCGTGTTAGTTTCTTATGCTACAAGGAGATGGAGTTCAGTCGGTGCCTGGAGAAGCATTTGGAGAGTGGGGGCATCTCAAAAGGTGGATTTGCTCTCTTGTGTGAGAGCTTTAGATACGTTACTTAGAATAATCTACAAAAGAGAGGCTTTGACTTGTGAATAAATGAATTATATGCTTCTATGAAGGTCTCCGTCGATCATTGCTTCTCCATTAATAGTTGGCGAGGAGCCTTTGGAGTTTGGACAGTTGTATTCTTATTGTGTGGCATAGCTTGTGATGTCGAGATATGTTACAGGTGTAGAGAGTGGTGTAGATGAAGGGGTATTGGAGGAGGCAACAGGATTTGGTGCCTCATGGTTCGTTGTGGACAACCTGGAAGGAGCGGAATAACTATAATCTGGAAGGAAGAACTAGGCTGCTTGCTCGTCTTTTCTTTGTTATTAAGCGTTCATTTTCTTCTGGCTTCATGATGTAATTTTGTGGTTAATTGTGTTGTGTGGATTTTATTTGTGAGCGTGTTCGAGGACTCTAGGTGTCTAATGTAGGTATTTTTTAGAAGGTTCCTTGTGTAGGGAGCGGTCTTTTGAAGTGATGGGGGCATGGTGGGCTTTTTCTCCCCTATTCTTTGTATACTACGCGTATATGTGTGTATGCCCTCTTTTTAGTGCTCTTAATACAATTATTACTTGAAACAGAAAATACTGTCATGCTTTGTAATTTATTATTGATAGTAATCGATGTCTCATATTGGCACATTAAGTATATAACCCCAGGGAGCTACTCCACCCATTGCCAGTTGGTTTTTGAGTTGGATATTTCAACATGATATCAAAGCAAACAATTCAATCACGTGAAAGGTCCAAGGCATGTGGTCCATGCTACCAAATATAATTGTCTACACGTTTAGATAAAATTAGGGCACGCAAGGGTGGGTGTCGTGATTAACCACACTATTACGCTGTACACATTAAGCCCACGTGTTCGACTCAAAATTAGACCACACGTCAGGGGGCATGTTGAATGTAACAAAAGGTGAACATCAGACACATTTATTCTTGAGACTCAATATATAACCCTAAGGAGCTAATCCTCAGTACAAATTGGTTTTCAGTCAGATGCTTCGACATCAACCATAATCTTTAAACAATGTCATTATTATTCAACCATAATCTTTAAACAATGTCATTATCATTCTGGATATTTGGTATCTTATTTTCTGTAGTTACAATGTTTTTTTGCACATGAACCCCAATATATATTGTTAGCCCTTCATCCCTGGTTAATTATTAAGAAAGTTACATAATTTTCCCATGGTTTATGTGATTGATTACTGGATCACTTTGCAGGAGGCACACTGCTGCAGCCAGTGGGGCCATGATTTTCGTCCAGACTACAAGAATCTTGGTATTTTAAAGACTCAGTTTCCCAGCATCCCTTTGGTTGCTTTGACAGTAAGTAATACTTAATGTTTTGACATCTTTTCAGTCCCCATCCTTCCCCTTTTTATGTGAAGATTCTGCTCCATTAACAATTACTAAATATGAGACTTCTATTTGTTGTTTGTTTACCAGGCAACAGCTACTAAGAAAGTCCAAATAGATCTAATTGAGATGCTGCGTATTCCGAAATGTATTAAATTTGTTAGCACAGTGAACAGGCCCAATCTTTTCTATATGGTATAAAGTTATTGATTTGTTTGCCTCCTATTATCCTAATATTTCTGCTGAACATTGTTAGAGCTAAAACTATGCATCATACTTTTCAGGTACGAGAAAAGCCTTCTGTTGGAAAGATGGTTATTGATGAAATTGCCGAGTTCATACAACATTCATATCCAAATAGTGAATCGGGGATAGTTTATTGCTTTTCCCGGAGGGAATGTGAACAGGTCTGCATCCATACTTCTTCTCTGTCATGTCAAAATTTTCTTTCTTCACTTACTGATTTCAATCTGAAAAAGGAATTATGTTTGTAGTATGTCTTAGTAAGTTAGTATGTGATGGGGCTTTTTGGTTAGCTCATTATGTTTTACTAATCCACAAAATTTCTTGTTCAGGTCAAGTATTTATGGTATCACCGTGTCAAAATATTACCGAGTAAATGATGACTACTGAAAGGAACATGGTCTCCTGTCAAATATTAATCTATTACATAATTAAAATCAAAAACTTGGTTTTGGTTTCACTCAATATTTGATTATATAATTTCCTTATTAAATCATTTTCTTAATTAAATTAGTTTCCTAATTAAATTATAATTCCTTAACACTTAACACTTGAACTCTTAACATATCATATGATTTAATCAAATACTTAGTTCCACACCTTCCTTATTAAATTAGTTTCTAACTAAACCATGATTCATTAACACTTATAATATTTAGACATCATACGTGTTAATTATATTAGTTTTAACGGTGAATTTCTTTACTAAATTAGTGTCTTACGAAATTAAATTTCATTAGAACTTGAAATCTTATCAAATTATATTGTTTAATTATATCTATATTAGTGGTGAATTTAGTTAATAATTGTTTTTCTTACTAATTGGTGTCATAACTAAATTAAAGTTCTATTAAATTTGAATCCCAAAGTTCTATTCTTAGAGTGTCAATATAATTAAATCCTAATATATAATTTCATTTTTAATCGAACTAAAACTTTAACTATATAATAATTATCTTCTTAGTTTTTTAATAAATCGACACTACATTAGATTGATTATATTCAGTGATCTAAAAATTGTTAGGTGGACTTAGGCGGCAGAGGTGGCGCCTATGTGTTTTTCTAGGCGGACTAGGCATTTTCTTAGGGGCTCTCTCATTTATATGTTTTTCTATTGTACATACTCGTTGTAGTATACAAAACATATTATCGTAGATTTTTAAAACACTAATTATATTAATATTTGAGTGAAGATACCTACGCTACATAGTTCAATTAATTACTCTAATAAAAATTTAATAATTCAATAATGATATTGTCAAAGTTATAACGTAATATATTTACAAATTGAATATCTTAATAATTAATTGAAAAAAATCTGCACAAATAAAGCTCGTGCTTTGCACAGGATGTGTTAGCTTGTAAAGACTCAATTAATCAGTTCCAAATTTTATAACCATCAATGCTGTAAAATAAGAGTGAGGGTAAGCAATGAAGAGGGATGCTTCATCCTTGTGAGGAAACACACACACACACACACCATCTACAAGCCAAGGTCCAAAAGCCTGCTACGACACAAAAGACAGAATTACCAGTAAAACTTTTAAATCCTAACAATCCTCAATAATTCTAATACTATAACAGTGGAATCAAATTTTACCCTAAATCTAATTTCATAATTTATGAACCATGATCGTTGAAGAATGCTAAGTGTGTTTGACATACATCCCACTCTCATGTCAATCAGTTTTCCCTTCTGTAAATTTGTTCAAATAGATATGGGTAATTGTCTTAATAGAATCTAAAGCCAGCACTAGCAAAGATAAATTCAGAGTTGAACTTTATTTTTAGTTGGTATTTTTCTCTCTGGCTATACAACATATATGTCCCGTGTAATATTCCGAATCCTTGTAAGACTCGTAATGTAATCTTATATGATTATATGATTAATAAAGGATGTTTTGGTGATTGAAATTATGTGTTATGTGATTAAATGTGTGGTTTCATTATAAGTATAGAATTGTTTTGTAAAACTTAACTAAGAAATCACTATTCATAAAAACACGAAATCAACTTTGGAAGATTCAATAATTTGAAATTCGGCTAACCGGATTAGTTAGGAAAGCTAACTAATGAGCAAACTGGATGCTAACTATATGGTAAACCAAGTTTGGAGTAACCAAACTAAGTGGGATCCGGTTAGGGTGTAGAGAAAGTAGGGATATTTTGGCCATTATGAAATTATGTAATACTTGCAAGCTTGTAAGTATTGATACTTGCTTTGAAGAGTTAGTCACCAAATTGAGTTTTGCTAGCTCTTGGTGTGTTGTCAAGCAATGAAAGGGGAGATGTGGCTTATTAGTTATTTGCTTTAGTGTTGTCAAGCAATGAAAGGATAGATGTGGTTTATTAGTTATTTGCTTGAGTGTTGTCAAGTGAAAGGTGAGATATGGCTTTTGGGTTGCTAGTGTCAAGCTTGGTAGGCCATTGGTCTTGTTGGTCACTTGTGAGTGGCTTAGCTTTTGTTCTTGTGAGTGGCTTAGCTTTTGTTCTTGTTCATTTGTTCATTTGGCTTAGCTTTTGGTCAGTTTGATTGGTTGTGGTGTGATGACCATTATACCCTAAGTCTTGGTTTCTTATAAATAAGACTCTCATGCCATGCTAGTTAGCCTTCAAACAATTCACAATAATCATAAGAGAGAATCATAGTAGATCAATCGCTAATTAAGGAGTTTAAAGTTTGGCATAATCAAGTTTTCGAAAAGCTTGCAACTCCAAGAGGTAATTTATGACTTGTTGTAGTCCTATTAATTAATCGTTCTTATATTCGAAATCATGTAATATTGCATGCTAATCATAATTTGTATGTTAACAAGTAGCAAGTCATATGTTCATGATAAGCTAGCTTAAGTAAATGTCCTAATATGGGACAGTAAAACATGATTATGCATGTTAGTATGTTTATGTTGTAAAACTTGATAAAACTAGCTACCTAAATTACTTCATTAGACAAACTAATTAAATGAGATAAAGCATGATATGAATGTTAACATTAAAATCAAACATAGTAAGTAATTAAGTATTGAAATAAAATTCATACTCTAATCAAGTAATAAGAGTAAAGTCATGTTTATGACTAATTGTATGTTGACCTAATGAATAATATAGGCTATATGAAAGATGAAAAATTAGCGTAAACATAGAAGATGCTATCAGACAAGTTTTCTAACTCATTCGATTTATGTACTTACGCAAAGTGCAACGATGTGATTTAAATTGTTGAATTTCATTTAATTCTTTCTTTGAATTATGAAGTTCATTATATATTGTGAAATGATTTATTGAGAAGAGTTATTTTTAATTCGGTTTAACTCGAGTATTGAGCTATTCCTTTCAGAATAATTATTGATGAGATATTGAATTGTTATAATTCTTTATTTGAGTTGAGTTTATTGTGCCAAATCAAATTGTTTTGGAGCGGAATCTGTAGGTTAGTAATTGAAATGAACAACCCTTATTCATGGGGGAATTTATGATGTGTCGGGTAACCGACTCCTATATTGTTGAAAACGAAAGTTGTCAGTATAGAAGGTGTTATGCATAACATAGGATATTATTAGGTTGATCCCCTTATAATATCTACCGAGACTTCTAAGTCTTTATGACTGACGAAATTGATGAACAGTTCTTGGTTTAACAACCCTTAGTCTACTATTATGAACAATTGTTGATATCTTTTGTTAAGCTATTCATCCCTTTGAATCAGAGAAGTGTGAGTTCTCTTATGTGTTATGTGTTAGACTTGCTGAGCTATCTTATGCTCATTCTTGCAAATATGTTTCATTTGCAGTTAAGGAAGTATTATCAGAAGAGTCTAGCAGTAGAACGGAAAAGTTAAAGAGTAGATAATTGGTCTTCTTTTTTTGTAATAGAACATAAAGTTGTAATAATTTTGGAGATTTGATTAAAAGAGTTGAGAATTATTATAAAAATGTATAGTGTTACATTTAATCTAGTAGATGTAGAAGTCATTTAACTATGCTAAATTAACAGTATTGACAATGTTTAGAAAGTTCTGTCGAGGAAAGGGATTGTCTAATTGAGCACCGCTTTAACGGAAAGTTTCCTCTTTCTTGGGAACTGACTGGTTGCTAATATTGAAAGTCTAGGATAGATAAATGGTGATGAAGTTGAGAAGAAGAGTTTAGTGTTGGATTGACGTTATGGAATACTCAAGAGGAAGTAGGGTTGGAGGAGTTAGATATTTAATACATTAGAATAAGTTGTAATTTTTATAACTTCGAGATGTAACCGAAAATTGTAAAGTTTACGATTTTGAAATAAAGAGTATGATGTTAAGTTTTTAATAAACGAGTTTTTACCAAATATAATATTAGTGAATATTAAAGAAAGATGTTGCGATTGGAGGTAAAGAATTGATGTAATGTATGTAATAGAATAGTTAAACCAATAGAATTATTGGTATATTTAATAAATGAAGTTGTATTGTCAGCACCAAATCAGAGGTTGAAGGAGACCCAAATTTGGGGGTGTGACATCCCGCATATCATATTATGATAACTACTTTTACAGAGGATTATAATATTTGGTGAAATTGACCTTGTGCCTCTGAGACTGTATTGCGAAGATCTGTCACCAAGAACTTCATGATTCTGTGCCCACAGAATATATGTATTGTATAGCAAAAATCTCATTAGTGAGTGTTTTCATTATACTGGCATTAAAATTAATTAGCCAAAAAATTGTCAAAAATAAGATCTACTTTTCCCGTCTCTCCTTGCAATTTGATTCCTCCTGTCCACAGCATCATGTAACAATCCCCCTCTTGAAAGTTTTGAGTATCCTTTTTGCTGGTTCAATTTCGTATGTCACTCCAGTGCTTGCGAAGCCCTTTAACTAATCCTTTTTAAACCTCTTTTCAACATTGCACGTCCTACTGGCAGCCATTGTGCTTCTTATATTGTTAAGAAATGTAGGTTGCCACGGAATTGCGTGAGAGAGGAATATCAGCTGATCGTTATCATGCAGATATGGATGTAAATGCTCGTGAGAAAGTTCATATGAGGTAAACTCGTTAATGTTGTGATTCCAGTAGTACATCTGTATATGTTGGAGTCCTTTTTTGTTATCTATTCTATATTCCTCCTTTACTAGGGCTCTTATGTGCGTCACTTCATGGTTTCATGCTCTTCAATGGTTTCTGCTCACTTGTACTCGTCTATTTTACAAAATAAACTGAATGAGTAAATTTACTAATTACTTGTGTCCCTTTTCGTACGTTACTTCCTAGAAAACTATATTGTATTCAAGTTAAAGGGAAATGAATCAGATTGTCAAAATGTGTGTTAGAAATACTAATAAATGGAAATTATAATAAATTAAATATACTGAATTCTATATGCTTTCTCACACTTTAAAGCAGTTGTCTGTATAGTTACTAAAACTTTACTTTCAGATGAATTGGAAGAATCTAATAATTAAATTTAGGTTTTGAGGTGTCCCAATCATCTAAAATGTTTTCAATTTGTGCGTCATGTTCTTTCAGAGTTTCTTTATTAGTGACTTATTTATTATTTCAAATTATACCATACAGTCCACCTATTAAGAATGGAAAACGTGTTGGATTATTGAATTTCCCATATTCTTCTGTACATTTAATCAACATTTGATGACAATGTTTAAGTGATTCGAAAAAATATAGGTATATTTAGTTTTCTTATCTGAGCACAGTTATAACTTTTGACAGTGGAGGCTTAGGAAAAAATATATGGCAAAACTAATGAATTGACACGTTTTACTTAATACACTACCGAACTTTTAATTTTTCAAATTACCCCATTGAACTAATTATTATTTTTAAATTGGATCATTTTGTTAACTTTGGCTCACGGCTGTTAATTATTTTCCTCTATTATCCAACGTGGAGGTGAAATAAAATAGGAAAAAAATGACATGGCCACGTGTATTACTCCACCACCCACCTCAGCTCACCAATTCAAATCAATTCATGTTTTCTTCCAAATGATTCACCTCATCTTATCTTATTAGTCTATTAATGCATCAAACCCTGGAAATATTTCTCCGACAACGATGCTGACGGAGAGATCCGATGCAACTGTCGACCCAACGCCGTTGCTGATCAACGCTGTCACATACTAGATCTTCCGTAGCCACCACTTCATCCGTCGGCCGTCGAGCCTCGGTGGCGCTGCGCGGTTCCTGCGCCGAGCCAACAACCGACGAATGTTGTTGGAGCCATCGATGCGAGTCCACGAGTCGGCCGCACAGCAGATCGAGTAGCGGCAGAGCGATTGGGCATACTCGCGACCGATTGTGATTCTGTAATGACCGAGAAATTCGGATTTATTGTAAAATAATTTTATTTAATTAAATAATGAATAAAATTATAATATATGTTATTATTACGTGTTAGTAAGATGAGGGTTGTTCTATAACCTAAAATTATTGAAATGTAGTAGTATTTTGACTACGTGAAGGAATTATAGTGTTTGAATTTCCAAGACGAAAATAAAAGCTTTCCGAGAAATTTTTCGAAAAATACTGTTCACGGGTTTCTGCTTGGGAATTATTTTTGAACTTCAGAGAAATACGTAACGATAGAATAATAAGGGAGGATGAATTATGTAATAATAATTCAAGTATGGCAAACACTGTTTTTCGCCTGCGTACTAAATTTGAGAACGTTAGTGAAAGTAAAGCGTTAATGAATAAAAGATGATCGTATGATACATAAGTATTGTACAAGGTAATGAATACGAGTATGATACGAGGTATTATACGAGTATGTATGAATGATTGTATGTCATATACGATAAATAAGTATACGAGTTAGAATACGAGAAGAATACGTAAACTATACGTTATAAGGCTTTAAGCCAAATGTATTGGACTTGTAGGATTTGATAGGAATTATACAAGCCCAAGTGTAGGAATTGTTAGAGTCCAATGGTAAGTATTATTAAGGCCCAAATGTTTGTTAAATGCAAGCCCAAAGAATAAGTTAAGTTAATTAAACCTAAAGCCCAAATTAAGAACCGGATCCGTGGATGGATCTAATAGGTAAGAATGACCCATAGGGCAACCCATGTGGGCCCCATGATCACATGGTATGATCTTGGTGAGCAAGCAAAGGATAAGTTGTGTGGTTAGCAAGGAATGAATAGTAAGGAGGTTAATTAAGGAGGTAGGATGGCTTAATGACCAAACTACCCTAATCTAGGATTTCCTATAAATAGAAGGAGTGCTAGATCATTTGTTACTTGTTATTTCACCAACAACTTATAAATGCTTATTTGTTAGAGAGAAAAAGTTAGAAAAACTAGACTTTGTTAGTTCAAGAAGCAAGAAGTAAGAACAAGGAAGAACCAAGTGATCATCAAAGGTAATGATCCTAGACTATTAATCTTCCATCTCTTCAATTGCAGGTTGATAGAGAAGTGTTGATTGGTAGAACATGTATGCTAAGAAGTGATGAGAATGACTAATCAAAGGACTTAAACCTTAATAAGCCATGAACAAGAAATTCATATTTAAGTTATGGACCAAGGAAGAACATGTAAGAACTTATCATGTGTATAAGTTATTGGAATATGTTTGGTTAGGATATTAGTATGATGTAATGAATCCATTTGAAACAATGTAAAAATTTTAAGTAACGACGTTATGGCGGAATTCACGAGTTTAGACGATAATCGTCGAAATCGTGAAATTCTCGAAATGAAAGTCAAATTTTGACATTGAACTCGGAAACGTTGGTTTTCGATGGAGATTAGTCTCAATTTGTGAGTCCGGGAAGTTCACTAAGTAAACAAACTGTCCAAACTATCTGGTGCACAGAGCTGGCGCCGCAGCGCCAACCAAGGCTCAAAAGGTGGCGCCGCAGCGCCAGGTCCGGCCATTAGTTACTGTAGTTTCGCGCGCAGCGTGAGACTTATAAAGGGAAGCTGGCGCCAGCACTAGACAAGGCACAGAAATGAAAGCTTATGAAGATAGAAAGGAATTGGTTAATTAGTAATGAACTGAAACGTAAAGTAACATTGTTTAAGATGTTATAAACCTTAAGTAGTACAACTAAAGGTTGAAGAAAGAGTACTCGAACGTGAATGTAAAACATTACGATAAACCGTAACCAATGTTAAACAAATCTAATGAACGATTAGATTGAGAAGGGTAAGATACGTTAGAAAGCATACATGTCTGACTTTGACCTAACGTGGTATGTTACATGATTATGTATTGTAGAGACCTTAAAGAATCAAAGAGAATTTGTATTGACTGTAGAAGACGCCAAAGGCAAGTATTCTGATCCTTGTCTGAATTCTTTGGACAAGCTTTGTAATTCATGTACCTTACGCATGAATTGATGTATGATGAATTCGAAGTCAATTCCTTCGGCTAGACTTAAGATGTTTTATGGATTTCTTATAATCTATTGAAATGTTATCAAAGTTAAGTTTTGCCAAACTATTTTGGTACGGTTTTCAAAGGAAGGCTGAGTATGCATAAACAAATGTTTTGTCGTCAAACGACAGACACGTGAGGTTGCCAAAACTTAAATGTATACATACGTTTAAAGAAAGTAGTGTTGTACAACATAGAATATTATAGGCTGATCACCTAGACGTGCTCGTAAGTAATGCCGGACTTGCGGACTTGGTGCCGGGTTGTCCTTTTTAAAGAAAGTATGGAATGCTCATGGTCTTGAACCAAACTTTATGAATGTTGTTCATGATGAAGTGTTTTGAAGGAAAAGAAGTGCTATTTTGAATTATCAATAGTACTTCATAACTATTGTTCAGTTATTGAAGATATACGATTCCTATGTTTCAAACATATTGTTTAAATGGAATTGTCATACTTGCTGAGCTAGTTATGTTCACTCTTGCTTAAACCATGTGGATGTAGCTAAGACCGAACGGACCGGAGGATCCGGTAAAGATAAAGGGAAGGCTAAGGCGAACCTATAGATTACCTTTGTAATAGTATAGGTGAATGTTATTATTTGATATTATAACAAGAACACATGTAATGGTTATAAAGAACCTGGAGAATGGTAATATTGTTTGGAATATATATAAGACATATTCGTTCTTTTGAGGCATTTCAATTGAATGTACGTGTGAACTGTAGCACCGTGTAGCACCATATGTCGGGTTGGAAGATACCCGAATTTGGGAGCGTCACAGATTCTCGACCTCGTTTGGAATTTCGCCTCTGCTCTCCTTTGACCTCAAAATGTCTTTCTTTTTTCATTCCTTTAGACCTTAAATGATTATCACTCGCCATTAACGATGCTCTGTATTTGCTTCAGGTTCGTCTTATTAATCTATATGGGTATCGTGATTTTATTTCTCTTGGGATTCCCGATTTGGCTTTTAGGGTTAGCTTTCATATGGGATTCTAGATTTTTTTTACTCTTAGAATTGTTAGAGGCGATGGACTGTTTTGGTGTTGATTGTTGATGCTTTGATCGAGTTGGGTGTATCTCCTTTAATTTAAATTAAAGGTTTCTCTTTGATCGTCTTTAGTTTGTCAATTTTTGTGCTAATTAGGCCATCTCTTACTGCTTATTTTTGAATTTTGCAAATTCAGAATTAGGATTTATTGGTATTTGTGTTTGTAGATGTGGGTTTATAAAACCCTTTGATGTAATTGTGTTATTCACTCTGAATTTTCAATCTTTCCTCAAAATCTCACCATGAATCCAAAGCTTGATTTCCTTTAAAATCACAAAATCCGACTATGAATTTGGTTAGAAATTAAAAGTAACTTTTCATGAATTTTTTGGTGATGGTCGTTTGGAATTTGGCGTTCGTGTTGGTGTTGATTGTTGTGTTTATGAGCCGGAAGGAGAAGTCGGCTAGTCCGTTGAGGCTTTGGATTGTTGGGTATTGTTGTTATGGTGTGCATTTCTGTGGAGTATAAGCAGAGGTATTATCAATTGAGGTTTGAGGCGGATGAGAGATTGGAGGCGGCGGAGGGAAGGGGTGGTGGTGGAGTAATCCACGTCTGATAGGGCCGTGTCATTTTCTTGTTTTTTTTTTCTTTTCTTTTTCACGTCCACGTCAGATAATAGCTGAAAGGATTTAACAGTTGTGAGTCTAGAGTTAACAGAATAACCCAATTTAAAAATAATAATTAGTTCAATGGGTTAATTTGAAAAATTAAAAGTTCGGTAGTGTATGAAGTAAAATTTGCCAACTACAGTGACTAAATCATTAGTTTGTCAAAAATATATTGAACAATTAGTACTCATGCTTCCGAAGCTAACTATTGTTTCAGCTTATATATTTCTTTAAGATAATCACTTAAAGACAAAAATTCTGGGGACAAGTCTTGGGTTGTTCAAGTATGTCAGGTAAGAAAAAGGGAGAGGAACAAAAAGACGTTGCTGAAGAAACTAAATTGAAGGGTGAAAATTAGTCATTTGAGGGTGTTTATGATTTCAAATTGTTGACATTGACATTCCTGGTAGCTTGGGGGTGGGAGAACAGACACGATAGAAATAAAAGAAGAAAGAACAAAGGAGATTTTGCAAAGAGCAATAAATGAAGAAATTTGGAAGTGTGTCCGGAGTATTGATTCTCTGCCTCAGTTATGAAAAGTAATTTGCATCTATATTATTAATTTATAAAGACCCAACATTATATTGATGACAAATAAAGTGAAAAAGAAATTTTTGATACATTTCAATGGAGGAAGACGAAAAGAGTTGTGTTGATGAAAGCACGTGTCTAAAAGAGAATGAAAAAAATATATTTTAGAGATTACTTGGGAGAATAAAGAAGAAAAATGAGACAACAAAAGTGACGAATTTGAAAAGAATTATTTAAAGAGGTAACAGGAGAAAAAAAGGAGTAAAAGATAAATGAAGAAACTAAAGAAATTGTAAAAGTAGTTGAAGAATATTTCAATGGGTTAAATGCAAAGTCGACCACTGAACTTTTCTGATATTTGGGTATTGAGCCCCTTTCTTTCGGTCAACGCAAACTGAGCCCCTTTCTATTCAAAAATTTGGATTTTGAACCCCCAGGCGCCACATGTGCGTTGACCTGCTGATGTGGCACACGTGGCGCCTACGTGGTACATCTGACGCGACATTTTATATTTTAATTTGACACGTGGCAGATTTGATGTGGCTTCTTTATAATTTTTTTCAAAAAGTTGTCTCTCCCTAGGTTTGAACTCATAACCTCAAAGTGTAAAACTTTAGCCATCTAACCACTAGAGCACCACAAGTTAGCTATTAATATTTTGGAAGAACTAATCTTTATATCAAAACATTTCATTTCCCCCACAAAAAATTAAAATACTACACGGTTACTACAATTTTGCTAGCTTTTATATGGGTACTACAATAACAATAACAATAACAATAACAATAATACCCTGTTCATGTAATATAAACATAATTCAGAATTTAAAAAAGAAAAGAAAAGAAAAAAGATTTAATTATTTTAATGTTGAATGAAATCCAACTACTTAACTTACTGCAAAGAAGCAACAAGCAAGTTGAAGAAATGATTTCATCTTCCAAGATTCCAAATCTCTTTCCAGGAACAATGCTACTACTTCTAATTGTAACTTGGCCATGAAACACATCCAAGCAGACAATGATAAATATTATTATTATTATTGTTATTGTTATTATTATTATTATTATTATTATTATTATTATTACTATTATTATTATTGTTATTGTTATTGTTATTACTATTATTATTATTATTATTATTATTATTATTATTATTATTATTATTATTATTATTACTATTATTACTATTATTATTATTATTATTATTATTATTATTAGCACTATTATTATTGTTGTTGTTATTGTTATTGTTATTGTTATTTTTATTGTTATTATTATTATTGTTATTATTATTATTATTATTACTATTAGTACTATTATTATTATTAGTACTGTTATTATTATTATTATTATTATTATTATTATTATTATTATTATTGTTATTGTTATTTTTAATATTATTATTATTGTTATTATTATTATTATTACTATTATTATTATTATAATAATTATTATTGTTATTGTTAATGAAACTTTATTTGAAGAAAACAGTTCCCATATAAAAGCTAGCAAAATTGTAGTAACCGTGTAGTATTTTAATTTTTTTTAGGGGAAATGAAATGTTTTGATATAAAGAGTAGTCCTTGCAAAATATTAATAGCTAACTTGTGGTGCTCTAGTGGTTAGATGACTAAAGTTTTACACTTGAGGCTGTGAGTTCAAACCTAGGGAGAGACAAATTTTTGGAAAAAATTCTAAAGAAGCCACATCAAATCTGCCACGTGTCAAATTAAAATATAAAATGCTGCGTCAGATGTGCCACGTAGGCACCACGTATGCCACATCAGCAGGTCAACACACATGTGGCGCCTGGGGGTTCAAAATCCAAATTTTTGAATAGAAAGGGGCTCAGTTTGCGTTGACCGGAAGAAAGGGGCTCAATACTCAAATATCAGAAAAGTTCAGTGGTCGACTTTGCATTTAACCCATATTTCAATAGAATTGAGCTTGACAAGATTGAGAAAGTAGAAGAAGAGATTGTTAACGAAGACTACTAAGTACAAAATTTCAGGTATGATTTCAATATTCACTATGGAAATAGTAATTTTATTGGCAAAAAACACCTTTACCCCTCTGTGGTCGTCGATTTGTAAGCAATTGGCCAGTAAACTTTAAAAGTATGCAATTGAACCACTGTGCTTTCTAAAAATGATAATTCAGGCCATTCCGTCTAATTTCTTGGACGCCAAATATTTTCAGACGTGACATTGAAAAAAAAATTAAAAAATCATTATTTTCTGATGTGGCAACACAAAACTGTAAGCATTGAGTCACTGTACTTTAAAAAAATGTAATTGACCCACTAAACTTTTTTAAAAAATTTAATTAGGTCATTCATTGGACGGACGCCAAATACTATGAAAAATATTAAAATCTATTAATAACTAAACATAAAAAAAAATAAAAAAAATAGAACCAAATCAAAATCAAAATAAGAGTGAAGAGGGGTGGTTTTCTGCACTTCTGATGTGGATTTATTGGGTTTATATTATATTAAATTTTAGATTTTAGGGTTTTTGAGGTGGAAGATAATTTGGGTCTATTGGGAGTAGTTTTGCTTCAATCTTCTAACTTTTTTCTTAAATGTTCAGATATAAATAAGTTGGATATATGAACATTTTTTCCTAAATATTTAAACAACTTTTGACTAAGATATGGCATCATAATTCTTCAGTAATTCTATCAACACAATTATTCACATACACTGCAATCATAACATTCCATGAAACCAAACTCTCATTAGCATGGTTTATGAACATATCATTCACAGCCATGACATTGTTACGTGATGTGTTAGTTAGAGCAGGCAAGAGGCTAGCCATTGTACCAGAATCGGGTTCGACGCCAAATGTTTGCTTATCCCTGCAAACTTCCAATGCATCATCAAATCGTCCATTTTGTGCATACCCAACAACAAATGAGTTCCAAGAAACCACATCTCTATTAGGCATTTCATCAAGCACCCTGCAGACTTCCACCAAATAACCACATTTGCCATACATGGAGATCAACCCATTCCCTATAAAGAGATTCAAATCAAGGCCCACTTTAACAACTGAAGCATGAATCTGCAAACCGACCCATAAACTAGCAGAGCCAGAGCAGGCTTTTAAAACACAAGGGTACGTATAATGGTCAGGAAAAATGCTATGGGTGGCCATGTTTTTATATACAACAAGAGCATCTTGGTAAAAATGGTTGTTCACGTAGCTTCTGATCATGACATTGAAAAAGACAACATTTTTATCCAGCATTTCATCAATTATGTGGCGGGTGATTCCTGGCTGGCCGAATGCAGAATAATCTCTCATCAATTTGAACCCAATGGATGAGTTTGAGGTGAGATTTTGCTGTAAGATGATCTTAGAATGGATTTTCTTTAAGGCTGTAATATTTGCGCATTCGTCTAAGATATGTCAACACAATTCTTCAGTGAGGACTGTATCAACTTTTGACTTGTACATGATAACAATACCTGAACTCTATATGTACTAGGACTCTTCATTAAACTTCTTCCTAAATATGTCACTTTCTCACCAATCCAAAGAAACCCTAATTGTGGGTTCATTGGGCTATTGGCACAACCAAAAAGAAGGTTTAGAAAAGGGTTGGTTCGAAGTCCACTGTCCACCACAACATATGGCATCTCCTTGAACCTTACTGCCGCTAAACCTCCACTTAAACCTGATTTTACCCACCAGTCCACCACCTTCCTCCAAGTTCCAATCACCAAATCACAACCGTCATTATTCGTGCCATGGCCGCCGCTACCCACGACGGAGGTGGAGGGATTGAAAAGGCCCTCCACCGCCTGAAATCAACGGAGCCACCACTCTACCTCTCCCCTTCACCTGACCTTTCTCAATCCGCTCGTTCAGCCTCCCAATACTTATTATCCCTCCTCAGACCCTTCACTCCCAAATCACCTTTCAGTACCCTCCTCACTCAAGGATTTGATGCCGAGCAGATTTGACAACAAATCGACCTCCAATCCCAGCCCTTGATCTCCAGTCTCCGCCGAGAAGTAAAGAATTTCGAGAAGAATCCAGAAGAAATCAGAAAGCTCTTAGATTTTGAGAAGAGTAAGGGTTTAGGTTTTGGGAGAGAAATTGTAGGTGTGGAGGAGAGAGAAAGTGAGGGTTGATCCGACTAAGCATTTACATGTCATTTTTTTTATTTTTAATCTACTTTTGAATTGCCACGTGTGTAATAAATAGATGTCCGTCCAAGAAATTGGACGGAATGGTCTGAATTTTCATTTTTAGAAAGCACAGTGGTCCAATTGCATATTTTTAAAGTTCAGTGGCCAATTGCTTACAAGTCGACAACCACAAGGGGACAAATGTTTTTTGCCTAATTTTATTTGATGGAGTCGAAGATAATTTAGTAGTCTTCCAAAGTTGAAAACTTTGATCATAGAAGGATGATTAAAATACAATTTGCACCTTAAAATTGGTAGGGTTGTTGAGTTGTGTACCCCAATGTTTAAAATGTATCCAAATTCTAAGTGCACCCGAAAGTTCTTTTTGAAGTTTTAACTTGAAGTTTGTTTAGCAGAAAAGAACTTTGGGGTCCGCTTTGGCCGTTTAAAGCCTTGGAAGAGTGCATTTTGATTAGGAGAAAAGAACTTCGGGAGTTATTTTGGTTAGTTAAAGCCTCAGAGAGTGCATTTTGCTTAGCGGAAAAGAACCTTGGGGTGCATTTAGATACGATTTAAACATTGGGATGTAAATCTCAACAACTTTACAAACTTTGGTGGTGCAAATTGTATTTTAAAAGATATTTTGTGAAGATGTATCTTGATTTCATGAATTTCTGATGAAGTTTGAGAAAATATTATGTTTGTCAAGAATAATGGTTAAGGATTTGGACTTTGAATTTTGTGAAAGACATTGAATGTATCACCATGGAGAAATATTTTGATCTACACGAGCTTGTTAAAGTTAAAAATGAAAAAGCATTTGACGAAATTCAAGAAGCATGATAAGTTCGAGAAGTTTGAAAACAAGATCAGGAAGAACAAATGGAAACTCCAAGCACGTGTGAAGAAGAATTTTGGAGGCGCAAAAGTAAAGAAAATAAAGAAATTTCTGACGAAAATCGCAAAAAATGATCCAAGTGTTTCAATGTGTTAATGATTGAAAAATAATTTGTGCCTTGTAGACAACGGAGATGACTTGAAGAATTCTTTTGATTGAAGGCATCAAAAGATTTTTAAGTAGACCCCTTAATTTTGACATTTTCACATTTTATGCACCAAAGTTTAAGAGGGGTGTTGAAAATATAAACTTGATTTATAAGTTTAGTATTGTGTTCCATGAAAAATATAAATAATAAGGCATGTGGATAGATGTGGTGTTAGGTTCACAGTACATATATGTATCTAAAAGTTTCTTTGGACATGTTTATAGTCTTTAGATTCATAATTCTTATACATGAATTTTGGTCAATTAGTGATTATTTGAGTTACCGTAGAAATGTTATACGAGTCTTATAAATTGTTTATAATTGAGTTATTTTTTGTAACAGGAATCAAAGTATTCTTGAGTGTCATCTCTTACATATATCCACTTCCTCTCCATTTTAATATCCTCTCCTCAAATTTCCATCAGAAAGTACACTTTCCTATTGTGGTCTAACAATCCCTGCTGTCCACTTAATCCAAGGAGCTAGGCAAGACATGTACCACCTAGATTTAGTTGGGCACCTAGGCCCCTGCCTAGGCAAATCAGACCTCTATTGCATCGATTTAATAAAGTCTGAAATTTTACAATACTTGAAACAAATTTGTTAAGTATTAAAAGATTTTTTTTTATTTTGGTATTTTTTTTCATGTAAACTTTTAAAATATTACATCCACTATATGCTTTTTTTAGTATAGCAAGTATATAAAATGCAAAAATAAATAAGTGAAACTGCCTAAGAAAATGTAACGCCCCGAAATCCGGTCTAACTCACTGTGATGGCAGTGTAGATGAGACGGGAACTTGTTTGTTGGTTGTTTGTGGGAAACCACTCGGAGTACCATATGGACTACTAGCAGAGACGCAATGTGTGCCGAGTCCTAGAGAAGTTATAAGAAGAAGATAAGAATGTAAATCATCAAAGATAATGATCGTATAAGTAAGACATCTCCGTATGTCATGAAGCCGTAGACCGGTAATGAAAGTTGGTCGCGTAAACTTAGGTTGCACGAACGCGAACCCTAAGAAGTAAAGTTAAGTAAACCAATGCGTAAGTCAAGTATATGACTAATTGGTGTTTATGTTTTCTCCTTATGTGTTATATAGGAATTGGAATGAGCAGTTCAGCGTAAGCTGTAGCTGTGCGTAAGGCAAGTTTTCTAACTTCATTCATATTCTAAATGAATGCTAGTTTCTTAAACTTCTCAGATGTTGAACTTGAGAAGTCTTGTGTATGTGCAAATGTGCGATATTTGTACAAGGTGGTAGTTTGTATGAGGCCTTTGCCACCATTTGAACACTTCGGTGTTTCTATGAGATGAACTGTTCTGTGATTAAACTGTTCAATAAGAAAATGCTATGTTTATACGTGATCCGTTATTGTTAGGTCTGTGCTAACGATTCTAGCCCGACAGAATGTGTATGAAAAAGGTAGAAGAATGAAAGTATTTCAAAGTGAAAGTGAATATTGTTTTAAAATGATATGAATCGATATTATTCCTTTTATTCAAGCTGCTTCATAACCTTTGTTTGGTTATCGAAGTTCTAAAGGAATATTTGAATTCTTGAAGTTGTTTGTTCAACTGTTATGACTTGCTGGGCAATTGAATGCTCACACTTGCTTTAAATGAAAAACATTTTCAGCGAACGATGTTAGAAGAGGATCCCGTAAAGATCAAGCTGACGGTATCCAAATGAAGTGCCATTCAGAATGTGAATGAGCGAGAAGATCAAGTGAAGATTTGTAATGTAGAAAGATGAAATTGAACTATAGACTAGTTTCATGAACTGTTATGTATCCTTGGTGGCGGATAAAAGTCACTCTTGTAAGATGAAATGAATAGTGTATTTATCATTATTTGTAATGAAAGAGATTATAAAGTTTTTAGAACCTGAGTTTTGAGAATGTATGTTGTTATATTTCAGTATATAATGATGTATGTTGGATGAATGATGTACTCGTGACGTACGGAATCTGGGTGTGAAGATGAACCGGATTTCGGGGCGTTACAGAATATGCCTAGTTCGCTTAGGAAAACGCTTTTTTGCAAAAAACACACGAGCACTAGTCTTATTATTCTGTCAACACATAACAAACGTCCGGTGATGGTGTGTTCTCTTAGATCGTAGTATAGATCAATAATTTTCAATCTTGTACAACTAAAGTCCCAAAAGAGCTTCGACTTTGGAAAGTGGTACCTATGTGTTTTTTTTGATAAAAGAACATTACTTTATTGATCAGAAGAGAAAATTACAACACATGACGAGAACAGAAGTGCTCCCAAAAGAAAATAAAGAAATCAAAAATGAGAAAAACTTAATATTAATGAAGCACCGCCTGCTAATCTCTTTGAAGATCATATAAAGAAATTCCTCCAAAAGCTCCCTTTGCATGAGCCCAAAGAGAAGCAAAAAAGATATTTTATTCCAAAGTAACTCAATATTTTTACTTCGATCGCAAAAATTTCTAGCATTTCTCTCAATCCAAATCCCCACAAAATAGCAAAACAAGCACATCTCCAAAGGATCCCCTTATTGCTTGTATGACCAAAATCCTTGAATTTGCATATTAAAGATCTTCCACTGAAGAGGGACATCTCCAACTTTCCCCCATCACACTAAATAAACAACACCACAACTGCCAAGCTATTGAACAATGAAGAAACAAATGAGAATGAGACTCACTTTTCTTCAAACACATTACACACACATCTAGGGATAAAGATTTGTAAGGTCTTTGCCTTTATATTATTAGTATTAAGCCGACCAAGAGTTAAAGACTACGTAAAAGCCTTAATTTTTGAGGGAGCCTTTACTTTCCAAATATAAGAGGCTAGAGGAAAAGATGAACCGGATGATAACCCAATAAGTAAGTGAGAAAGAACGACACGAGAAGATTCCCGAAGAATCAAAACACCAAACACGCCTATTCAAGGACCGAGAAAAGGAAGTTGAATTAAGAAGTTTAATAAATAAAGAGAATTCTTTCGTCTCCCTGTCATTTAAACTACGTAAAAAATGAAAATCCTAAGAAATTGAATCTCCCAACCAAGTATAGAAGTTAGAAATAAGAGAGTTATGCTCGTATGATGCCAAAGAGAGTCGGGTTCCAAAGGAAAGCGCCATAGCCAACCCATAAAAACTTGCACATAATACATTCAAGAGATTTTGCTACCCCTACTGGGACCTTAAATAACGAGAGATAATAAAGAGGAATACTCGCTAAACAAGCTTGAATAAGAGTAATCCTCCCACCCAAAGAGAAGTAAACACCTTTCCAACAATCAAGCTTCTTACCCACTCGCCTACATGATCCCAAAAAGACTGAGATCTCGGGTTACCACCTAAAGGGACTCCTAAATAAGTCATTGGTAAGGACTCAACTTCACACCCAACTAGTGAAGCATAAGAAACAAGAACATTATCCTCCATAAGAAACAAGAACATTCTCCTCCATATTAATACCCAGTGAGACTATAGTTTGAAAGATTCATCTTCATACCCGATATAGACTAAAAAATTTGAAGGAGCGATAAGACATTCTTAAAACTTACAACACCTTCAGCGAGGAAAAGAATGTATCATCCGCAAATTGAAGATGAGAAGCTCTAGCTTCATCTCTATCAACTACGCATCCATTAACAAGACCCTCCATCTCGCTTTTCCGAATCATCCTACTCAAAACATCCACCACAAGAGTAAAGAGAAATGGAGAATGCGGATCCCTGTCTAAGACCTCCAGATGCCTTGAACCAAGATAGTAGCCAATTGGAATTGAGCTGGTATGATAGACTGAATGAGGAAAAGGATATAGCTTTTACATGAAACGGTAGTGTTTGGCTCCGTAATATAGTTACGTTTGTTTGAGGAGGATATCTGAACAAAATATAGCAAGTTAAGTAAACGAGTATTGGTGCCAAGCCTCCACCCTCGAGGACGCATGAGTAGGGGAATTGGGGAAGTGGAAATGGTTTTGGAAGTAATCCTTGTGACTTTAAGTAAATATATTTAGAACACTCGAATTTGAACAAAAACAAACATAACATTTACTTACTAGACTAATACATTAAAAAGCTTAGATATCTAAAACAAAAACATCGTGACTTAAAAATGCATTTCATATATAAATTAACAAAACATGTTCATGAATCCACTGTTACACTTGGCACATAGTGTTAAATCATCTGATAATTCTCCTCTTTCCTTTCTTTTTAAAGTAGTCCCTGAAAAATGTATAAAGGGTTGAGCTTCACAAGTCCAGTAGAGAGTACTTTTACAACTTTAAATCAAGGAATAATGCAACCACAAGCAAAACCCTTCAAATATTGAAACTAAACTTCGTTGCAACATAATTAGCTTCAAATAAACTTTCTTTATCTTTATCATCTTTCTTTATCATAAGCATTTCAACAAGAAAATAAACTATGTACATCTCAACAACATTGATAGCCTGATTTTGCAAGGGACCGTCCATAGTAACATCCTTATTTTGGCCTGTAATCAATCACTATTAACCTCCTTTTTTGGCTAGGAACCAACCATTTTCATGAGGATCTGTCCCGAAGTCAACTCGAGGGAAACCATATCCTAATTTTGTCTGGGAACCAACCTTTTCCGTTCCAACTTCTACTACACAGTCAACCTTCAATGCATTATCACTTTGTTACCACTCTCACCTTCCAAACCATAAATGATGCTTGATCAAACATATAACATTCAGCCTTTCATCACGTAAGGATTAGTAGATACAGTATTAGGCATATCTTTAGATGTTTATATTATAGTTTCTCTTTGCGGTATGCCCCCGTGCCATTATGTTTATTTTTTTAATATATTTGCAATCTAGCGAAAAAAGAGTCTCTAATTAGTTTACTTTATACAGGTGGAGCAATAGCAAGTTGCAGGTCATTGTTGGTACGGTATGTCTACTTGATTTGCCATTCTTCTGATTGCATTGATGCTATTTTACCAAGTTGAGACTCAAAATATTTCTTACAGGTGGCTTTTGGTATGGGAATTAACAAACCAGATGGTTAGTGTTCATTGTTAACCTGGATTTCATTTTCAAGACATTGCTTTTCATTTGGCATTAAATAGTCAGGTCTGATGAGAATTTGTATTCCCAATATAATGTTTTTATGCAGCTGAAGTTGTTTTGTTTGGGACATTTTAGTCTTGACTAATCATGAGAATGCCCCCAATACATACTATAAGAATATAATGCGCTTGTTTGGTTAGAGGGCGTTTGATGCATTTATTGCTTTTGGTGCTTTTGGAAATTCAAACGCACTCTAAAATCTTGTTTGCCTACAGAAGCGTCTTATTTCAGGCGCAACTTATTTAACTTGTAAATGTAGCTTTTGGGGCTCTAATGCACCGCACCAAAATTGGTGCGGTGAGTTTGGAATTCCAAACACACCAAACTCTACCACTGAAAAAGAAGCAAATGCTAGTAACCAAACAAACCTATTTTTCTTTTCCAGTTGCTGTTGTCTCTTTCTTGAATTGCTAGTGCTCTCCATTTTAGTATCCTTTGACTTCCATCTTTCAAAAGGATATGGTTCGGTCTAAATTTTTAAGTAATTAATTTGGGCTCTGGTCTTACAAAAGCTGAAAACTAATGATCTTCATCAGGGGCTACCCCATAAAGTTCTATCTACAAATATCTGTTTTATGCGTAAGCAGAAAAATGGGGCTCTGTTTTTTGCATTATCCTTTTAATTGTATTCCTGAAACTCTATTTTTGGAGTGTCGGGGGAGGAGTGAGTTTGTCCGGGCTCGGGAAAGATTTATTGCTTAGTCAGTTCTAGATTTGGGAGGGAGGAAGGATACTAAGATGCTTTGGAAGATGGGAATTGTTACATATTTTATGTGTAATGTATAGTTAATGAGTTAATAAATTAAATCAATGTAATACATGGTAGTGTATTAAATGATATAAATATATATCATTATCTAAGAAATTAATTAAATTTAATAATTATGTTATGTTACATGTATTAAATGTAACAGGTGCAATGGCTTAACGTATGATATTTATCAAGTGGAAGTGTATTTAATATGAAATGAAGGTCCAATATATGATATATATATATATATATATATATATATATATATATATTGGTACCAAGTCAATGAACTAAATTAATATCGAATAATGGTTAGGTATATTAAATAAATATATTTAATATATGAATAAATTGCTTGGAAGACAATTTATGGAAGGAACACTGAAATTGAATTTAATTGTACAATATAAATTGTATAAATTGAATGAGTTATTTAAAATAATTAATGAAGGAAATATTAATTATTTAAATTATTGATTCGTTACACTAAAAGTGTTCATTTTAATTATGAATTTATTTAATTTCATTGCGTAATTATATTAATGTATATTTTCCACATTTTTATTTATATGGGAAAACACTTTCTGAAATAGCTCTATTCGTGAATGTGCTTCATCTCAAAGCACTGTTCTGCCAAACGCACAGCAAGTGATTTTCAGTTATGCTGGACTTGGATAGAGTCTCATACTTTAGGCCCTGAACTAAGCATGTGCCAAGATTGAGCCATGCCTCTCTTGGCCCAAACAATCCTATATATTGTACGGTGTTCTGCAAAACTCGAAGTGGATTTAGATTAATGCTCCCTCCATCTCTTCCTCTCACTCTCTTCTTCTTTCCTCTCCTCTCCTCTCCTTCACCCTCTCCCTCTCTCTCTTTCTCTCTTTTTCTCTTTCCTTATGTCTCAGTCATGAACACAAACAAAGGCACATGCACATGCAGATACTTGATTTTTATCTACATACATACATACATAAATAAAAGCTAAAATATAAACAATGTAAAACAAAATAAAATGAATTGGGTGAAGAGAGAAAAAGCAGTGCACCATAGAAGAACTAATAATCATTATTTTTATTAATATTGTTGTTATTAATCTTGCTTTTCTCCGTAGGAAATGATGTTTGGTCGTTCACGCCAATGTCCTAAAACTCTACTCACTTGGTCCATAATACAAAACAAAAGTATTGAAAGCTGAAAATCCAACTTTCAGTTAGACTTTGAATAACTAATTAAACCGTTCGAGAAGGTGTTAGCATGCATGGCCTGTACCGTTGGAAAGCTATAAAATAATATTCTTTAACTAGAAAAAGAACGGTGAATGATTTGGATGCTTCGAGAGAATTAGTTTATTACTAGTGGTGCAGAGAGGACATATTATACGAATTTGACCATGTATCTAGTTTTTATGGGGCGTCTGGAGTTTTTAGGCATCCTGTTAGAGTAATCTTTTTGGTTAGTCAAATAGTTTTTAATAATTAGAATTCCTATCCTTAGAAGGATGTACCTAAAAATCTATAAATGCCTAAATCACGTACTAGCAAGTTAGTTAATTTTGTTTGACTGAAATTATTATTTAGACTTTGACTTTAAAGGAGATAGCTTTCTTCTCTTGATCCCTTGGGTAGATTCCTTCAGTTGGTGAGTTTCATCTCTTATCCTGTGGGTTATGGATTCGCATTGGTGGCAGGTTGCTCTTATCCGTAGAGTAGCGAGCTAAAACCCTTTGGTTCTTTGCTTTTCACCCTTCCAATTTTCACCTTCAGAAAATTCTGCAAATCAGTTTTGATTATATAGAACATTAGAAATAATAAGTTTGGTAAATTCTACAACTGAAATGACTTGAAGGATCATAAGCTTTTGTTACTCTTCCTTTCGGCTCGTTCTCTTGAGTTTCTAAGTTTCATATCTGATTCCGCTGTTCCACATTAGTTTGATTTACCATGAAGAAGCTATTTTTATAAAATCTTATATTCTTGCGTGAAATGCAACCTCTTTAATGAGCTGAAGTGCATATTTGATGCCATTCCTATTCGGATTACCTGTTTTACAAACTATTTGCATATTTGATATTGTTTATGTTAAGTAATAGTTCCCTTTAGTCAGGTTTGTCATCCATCACACCCTCAGCAAATCAATGGAGACATATTACCAGGTTTTCATTCGATGTCCTATTACGCATACTTTTGTACTTCATAGTCTGTCTCTATCTGACTTCTCTGGTTCCAGGAAAGTGGTCGAGCTGGACGAGATGGACTTCCTTCTGAATGTCTACTGTATTTCAGGCCTGCTGATGCTCCCAGGCAGGTAAAAGGTCCTTTTTTATGTTGAGGTCGCAAGTCTGTCTATGATTAGGAGTCTAGGTGGTGTTGAAGCTGGCTCATTCATGCTAGTCATCTTAGAGCTTTTGTTTGGAAAATCATGTCTTATATTAATCTCTATATAGTTATATTAATAGCTTGGTACGATACTTCTAACTCAGAGCTCGATGGTTTTCTATGAGAATTCTGGATTACAAAATCTCTATGACATAATACGGTATTGTCAGGTGTGATTCCTTATCCAATTTATCAAATCACAGTTTCCATTATTTAAAATCTTAATGTTTTTCCATTGTGCACTCTGTCTTGGGCAGCCCATCTTAACTTTATGGATTGATGTGAAATACTAACCCTATATGCATAAGAGCATTATAAGAGCTTTCACGCAAGAGATTTAGATAGGCCAGAGTTATTTCTCTGTATCTCACTCTTTCTATTGAAATATAATTGTGAGAATATTAAATTGCAAGAAAAGAATTTTGGAGAAGAAGTCAATGCTCGAGTAAAAAAAGCTGTTTAACATAATGGGATGAAAATGCCCTTAATGGGATGGGCAAACCAGCTGGCTCCCTTGAGGATGGTTGGCTGCCCAAATCATTGAGACCTCTCTCCCTGATGATATCAAATGTCAATGTTGAGCTGTCTTTTTTTTTTTTTGTAGTTAAACATTTACTAATGTGCTCAATCAAATGTATTATTGGATTAGCATGTTTAAATGACCATCAAGCTGGATTGCTTGTTTAGTTTAATTGATTCAGTGTCTATATGTTTTAAGTAAGACTTCACAAACTATCACTTTCCACCAGTCACTAAATACTCCTTTTAGGCAGACAACCATGAGCAATTGCCTATAACCAGCAGTTCTGGTCCTGGTTAAAGAATTGAAAGGGGATTCTAGGAAAATTCTTGAGGCATGATTATGGGGATTTCAGGATAATTCTAGAGGCATATTTATGGGGATGCTAGGATAATTCTAGAGGCATAATTATGGGCATTCCAAGATAATTATAGAGGCATGATTATGGGAATTTCATTGATTTAATTTCCATATGTAGCTGCAGCTCTTTGTATATATAGAGAGCTATCCTTTGTTCATTTCAAACAAGATAATAAACAACATTCTCTTTTTTTCCTCTTTATAATTCAAAAGAATATTCCATTCCCTAGGGTCTGCAGACTTCAAGTCATCCCAAGTTCTTCGTAAGTTGATAATTTGCAAATGGAAAAGGTTTTGTTGTGGATACTTAAATCTCTTTTCATGGCAGTCTAAAAGAGAGTGCCGCCGAAGTGCTTTCTTCCGACATTTTGCGGAGCCATTGCAAGACTGTAATGGTAGTAGTTGTGTTAGTTTGTTTTGCCATTCCTTTTTTTTTCTTTTTTCGATTTACTGTGGTAGCTCAGGAAATTTTAAACTCATTTCATACATTTGTATGCTGTTTCAGAGATGTGTGACAACTGTTCCTTTTCAAGTGAGGTCAAGGAAATGGATGCATCTGGTATATTCTTGGACTTTACCACAAATTAGTTTATTTGTTTGTATTCTAGTTATTAATTTGCTAATCTTTGAGAACTGGAATTTGCGTCTTAATTGGGGTTTTATTTGGAATATTATCCTTTAAAATTATGTATTCTGATAGCTAAAATGTTTGTTTGCCCCGGGACAGGATTCCCTAAATCGCTAGCCCCTTGAACATGCGCTAAAAAACAAGACGAAGAAAAGTTGTAAAAAGAGGTAGGTAAACTTGGCAACATAAATATAGGGCTTCTCAATAATGAACTTAATTGATCAAGCTCCTTCAAAATTTAATTTACTCATACTCACTAAAAGAAGATTTATTTTTCCCCAATTTTTCTTGTTTCTTTATTTTTTTTTGCTCAGGCACATAGATTATGTAGCCAACTTTGATGGCATCTGCTTTCTTCTTTAGGTCAATAGAAATATAGGCGATCATAGATTCAAGAGGTGGTATGGAATCTATGGATTATAGAAGAGCATTTAGGTCTTCACTTGATGAAAGAGAGATAAGTAAAAGGGAGAAAGTAACTGAATGGTAACCACAATATTGGAGTGTCTAATGATGTGGAACGAGTGGAAATTGCAAGCGATGATTTACTATTTATTTTGTATCATTATTTAGAGATAAATAAATTGTAATTAGGTTATTAGTTAGATAATAGTTATATTATTTTATTTGTAGTAGATAATTATTTGGAATTTCATTATTAATTAGGGTTTATGTTCTATAATTGGTGTATTTAATCGTTGAAATCAGTTTGCTTAATATATTAATTTGAGTTAGGGTTGTGTCGTCGACTCATTTTGGCCTTTGACCATTCTCCTATTTTTCTCCTTTCTTTCCATTTACCCCTTTTATGTCCCTTCCAAACCTTTTCATACATACCAAACCTTGTTCATCTAATTGATGTCAGAGTTCAAGAACGACACCATTAGATTTCAAAAACACTGTGTGTGTGTGTGTATATATATATATATATATATATATATATATGTACATACGTACATATATATTGTAGGACTGAGAAATGTAGACTACAACTTAATCAACAAAGTGAAAAAGATTAACTAATAAAAGATGTTTCATTAATCATTACAAACGTTAAGTACAATACAATAATATCCTACGCCATTACACTTCCCTTGCGATCGGGTTCTTTGATTGATCGGATGAGGTGAGAATTCCACAAAGGCATGCGAGACTTGGTGGAGTGATGGACGAGGGAAGAGATCATAGGCGGACTCCTCAAGGCAACATGGGCAGAACCCTTGGTGTTAGGGCCGTTTGTGTGTGGGCTTGGTTATGCTTGAGGACGTAGCTCTGTGAGGGCTAATTCCTTGGTGATGATCTTGAGGCTCGTAGAGACTAAGTGTGGAAAATTAACTCCGTTAAGGCCAAGTCCTTGAAGGTGAATCTTGAGGCTCTTGGAGACTAAGTATGGGGACATAGCTCCATGGAGGCTTTCCTTGCAGGTGAATCTTGAGGCTTATGGAGACTAAGTATGGGGAATGAGCTCCATGGAGGCTAAATCCTTGAAGGTGAATCTTGAGGCTGGTGGAGACTAAGTGTGGAACTTAGCCAACCAAGACAACAAGGGTGTATCTCTTGGTGCTAGCAACTTGGTGTTTATGGATTATTGAGAGAGTGATTCTAGATAGAGAAGCTCTCAATTCTTTTAAATTTCTCAAAAGTTTTTCAATCTACTTTCAAATGAGGGGGGTATTTATAGGCTTCATGGGGGGGGGGCATGTGTCGTGCACATCAGCTGTCACTTATAAACTGTGACTACAATATTAGTCTAGGTGCAAATGTTGTCTTTTCGGAGTCCGTTTCGCCCTACGTCTCCATCCGCTAGTCCAAAACCTTATCAAATCCCACTTCTAGACGACCTCTCTAACTCTCTACCGGAGTTTAGAGAGGTGATCCGTCTGCCCAAAGTAGCTATTTTTAACAGTAATTCTTCATATTGGCTCGATCGGAGTCGTAAAGGATCGGTGTTCTCGGGATGACATCATCGTTGTTTTTGGTGATGTTGCCCATGACATCATTATCCTAGCAAGGAACATAATTCTTGAAGCTCTAGTATGCACATTGTGCTCATGTTGCCAATTGGTGGCTTGAAAGCTTGAGTTGTTGCTTGATTTCCTCACTTCGAGTCTACTTGCGTACTTCGGGCCTACTTGTGTACTTCGGGCCTACGTGCCCAGTTGGGGCCTACTTTTAGGATGTGAATCTTCCTTCTTTTCTTTTTTTTTCCTTTATGTAGAGCCTTGTCTTGCTCTTTCATTGAAATCTCTTTAGTTGAAAATACTTTGGAAATTTTGACCAAGTGTTGAAGCTGTTGGTGACTGAAGGAGCCGCCCACGTAAAAAAAATGCATGAAGATGGATTTGGTTTTTGAAACAGATCGGAACTTTGTGTCCAAATTTTGCCATGGCTTAGGATACATCATCGCAGCCGCCGCCATCCCCACTGCTGTCGTCATCCCGCACCCTTACTTTCATCTCCCTGTTCGTTCTTTTTTTTTCTTTCTTTGTCTTGATCTTTGTTCTTCATGAGTTTTAGATCTGGATCTAAGTTTGCATCTTAACATTGATTTACAGATTGATAATTTTGAACCCTATATTTTTATTTTAAAATTTTAATAAATTATATATCTTCTTGTTAATTGGATGGGTTATGGGTAGATTGTGGGTTATGGGAGTTTATTATTTTAATTGGGATAAAATTGCCATGTTCAAATGTATGCTTTAAATTGAAAAAATTATGCCACGTCAAGTGCTATGTCCATGTTCTGTTAAAAATTTAATGCCCAATATGGAATTTGAGATTTTTGTAAGTAAATTAAAGTTTAGTTAGTTGAGTGTAAGAAAAAAAAAGTATAATTAGGTATTTGTAAGTTGACATAAAGTATAGTAAAGAAAAAAAATTAACCCATATGTATGTATATATGTACATATATGTATATGTATCTACATATGTACATATATAATTTGATTTGGACTCGGGATTTCACATAGGTTGTTACACATAGTACTAGAGCAGACTCTTAGAAGTTTGGGTTTTGTCATCCGATCGGGTTTGCCGAAAATGGGGACATGAATGCGGTTAGTATTAACCTACAATGGATAGAAGACTGGAGGAGGGACATGAAGGCCGTTGGTATTATCGCACAATGGCTAGAGAGATAAAGATTTGGGCTATGTGTGGCTATGTATTCGAGTCTGACGTGGATGACAGACCCAGCCCACATTGACATAGGCGGGATAATCTTATATGTATATAAAGACTCAAGTTACTACTGATAGTGCTTTCAGTCATGACCTTTTGGGCGAGCCAATATTGGGTTAAGATGACCAAATAAGATACCATTGAGCTAGTCGATGTTATAATTTTATTTGGATGTTACTATTGTCCAAAGTCAGTCCCCATTATCATAGTAACAAATAATTACATTAATAACCAAATATTTCTCTCCAAATAACAATACAAAATTAAGAATAAATTTCTTTATTTTCCTATTCTGTATGGCATCACTTCTTCAGGGAATTTTATTCAAATGTACCTTACGAGGATGACCCCATATTTACCAGTGTCGTCTGATCATGTTACAAGGTTTGAGTTTGGTTTGTTTATAACATTGGAATTTCATTATTTTAGTCCGTTTGATTATAATTCTTGATCCATAACGAGATAAAACTAATTAAGAAATAACAGTGTGGCATGTCTTAGCGCTTGACTAATTACCGATCAGTTTTTTTTTTGTCATTATTGTCTAAACAATGGCTTCTCTATGACTCTACTTTCTTTATGTTTAACAGCGCTCTTGCTTATGTTCCATAAACTACTTCCACCGTAGCTGTCATTTCTTTTATGTCAGTTTTCATATTAGTGAATATACAGTTTTAGACTTGTTAAAAAAATTAAAGTTAGTTATATGTAAGCTGTTAATTCAAGGATCCCATGACTAAGCTAACCTTTCTCTCCAAGACATTGCTAATTATAGAATCTCATCAGATGAAATCTGTACTTGAGATTACCGAAAAGCTCTTACCTTTCTATTTTTACCTTTAAAAATACGAAGAAGAGAAGCTTGAAAGTTAATTTGAATAACCTGCATACTTACAGGGGGAATGGTTTTCAGGTCATGCAAAAGTTATGCTATCCCTGCTGCAAGATATTCAAGAGAATGACCAGAGACTAACAATGTTGCAACTAGTGGACAAGATGAAAGTTAAGAACAAGGGAGCTGGTAAGTTGTCTGGATTGACTATATTTGACTTATTCGAAGAAAAGTCGGTTTCCTCCTTGGAAATGAGTCTAAAGTTTTCTTGAAGTTACACTTATTGCACAGTTTTGGAGCACATTGTTGTATTTAATTTCTTATCGTAGGGTTGGTAGACCAGGAATTAACCAAATGAATTAGCTTAGTTAAAATCTTCTGAAAATATTTTGCAAAATTGCTATGGAAATGTTACTCTCCAAGTTGAAGGCTAAATCTATTGTAAATAAATGAAAAGGAAGACGCGTACATAGTTGTAATGGCGTTGCCTAAGCGTCTCCTAGGTGACGACTAGGTATCCTAGCGTTGGAGAAGGGTAAGGCAACGCCTTAGACGCCGAAGCTCACATTGGTAGCGGGCCCAAGTTAAGTGATCAAGTCATTTTTTACCATGACCCATCATAACCCATGGACTTTTCCAATTACTTAAGTAACTCAACCTATGACCTTAACCTAACCAATGACCCTACTCTTTTGAATGAGAGTAATGCTCGTGAAGGAGACGGAAATGACTTCGTAATTGATGATTTTGCTTGAGCTGTGACTAGAAATAGAGTAAAGAGTGGAAACTTTTTTATAGGGTTAGTTATTATGTTTTGGATTTTAGTGTATATAAAATTTTATTGTGCAATATACTTTTGAAATAAAATAAATAATGTATAAATTGCACATTGTTAACGACTTGTCGTCATAAGGATGCCATGGGCCCATGGCGGGCGCTTTATCGCCTAGGCGTCCTGACGGTCAACTACCGTTGTGTCCCGCCTTGGCGCCGTGACAACTATGGACGCATAAGATAATTGCTTTTGAGTAAAGACTCCATATTTATGAAGGATCTTGCTCGAGTTAGTAGACCAGCAACGTTTGGATACTGCCTCAACAGTAGCTAGTAGTAGGTGCTTATGTTAGTTACTTCATATGTTAGTTAATTAAGTGTATAATTGTCTTGGTAATAGGAGAGTGAGCTAGTTACAAGTTTGAGAACTCCAGAATCAGGTAGGGATGTTGAATGTTGATATTGTGAATCTCATTTCCTGTCTAATAGAAATTCTCTCTCTAAAATCTGGCTCTCTGTATCTTTATGCGAAGCCTACTTTCTCTCTCTAAATTCTTAATCCCTAATAATTATCCTAATCTCTGAATTCTATGTAATTCTGTTCTAAATCTCATGTCACAACCATCAGGTTGTAACTACGGTATAACTATAGCAGTGTCTTGGTGTGAACTGTTAATGATTAGCTTCATGCTGTGTTCTCTAATGCTTCTTCAAATCCATCATAATCTGTTCTAATTCATTCATTAAAGTATCACTGGAGTATACAGGCATACAGCAACAAATTCAAGCACGAGTAAGCTGAATCGAGGTGAGAAAAAACTGTAGAAATAAAAAATTTCTTCAACCAAAATTGAAAATTACGTGAAACTCATCATCTCTGACTAATCTTCAACCCTCAAATTCAACTCAAATTTCATATCAGTTGTTTCCAACAGTTTTCTAAGATCAAATCTAGCATTAGGATTTTACTACAATGCACACAGACGAAGAGTGAAAGATTCTGCAAATGAAAGCAGAAAAGAACAAACTCTTTTCTACCCGGTTTATATGGTGAACCTTCAACTTCATCAACTTTGAGGTGTACTTGCTCAAATCTTGTTGAAATTTATCAGTCAGTCTCGCATTCATCAATTTTCTTTACAGTCGGTGTGATTCAATTTCAATTTCAAGAAATTTTCTTGTTCCCAGCAATTTTTGCCACATCACCAATTCAATTTTGATTGCTATCCAAACATAGGTTCTGATTGTTTATATACTTTGGATAACACAATACGAACCTCACAATCAGTTTGTTTATCTGAACTCAGATCTAATACTCCTTTGAATGATGTTTTGTAAGTATTCACTATTCTTCAGCCCTTGCAATTTTTGAGCTCTGCTATGTTCACAACTTAAATATGAGCATTAACACAATGTTAAGCCATCATTAGCTTGGTCTAATTTGTTTGAAGCCTTGAGCCGCTTTTTTAAGCTCATTTACTCAGTAGGATAGTAAGTTTGAATGCTAATTGTGCTTAATTTGATTCAGTGACGAACCTAGGCAGGGCCGGGGACGCCCATGGCTTGTTCTGATTTTACAACAATTTTAATTATACCCTTACTCTTTTTGCTAAATTTTATTTATAATCCTATCAAATTTACTGGTATATAAACATTCCATCCGTTCTAAATATAAGATTAATTTTGATACTTTTGAAAAGTAAGGTTGATATATTTTTAATAATATAACTCTTGTTATTAGTAGTACTTTTTAGTTAGTTTACAAATTTTATAGTTATTTGTGTTAAATTAATTGAATTCATTTCAATTTTAAATTTTAAAATATCTCATTTATTTAAGAAGTCAAAATTAATTCTATATTTTAATGTGTGATATTCAACAATCAAAATGTAAATAAAAGAAAGACTAAATGACACTTTTATCCCTCCCAAGTCTGAATGTCAAAGTCGTCCCTAAAGTTTTTTTTTCTTCAATTAGGTCCTTAAAGTGGCAAATTGGTGTCAATTTTGTTCCTTTTCCCAATTTTTACCTAAATCCTCCCAAAGTTTGACTCGAATGATTTTAAGTGAGGATTGTGGTGGATTGTGGGTGAGGTCGGGAGTGGGGGAATTGATGATGATGAACATGGGATTTGATGGTTAATTGGTGTTGAAATTAATGGTGAATTGGCGATGAAGACGGCAGGGGATGGCAATTGAATTTGAGAGAGATCGAATTGGTGATGACCAGGGGGAGGGGAAATTGAATTTGAAAGGGTTTGATGGAGATGATAAACAGGGGAAATATTTTGTTTAATGTGTTATATTTAAGCATTAATTAAAAAAATTTAATATATGTTTTATGAATTTTTTTACTCATTTCTCACCTGAAAATATATATTCTAATTTTTTATTTTTTAAATAATAAATAATTTTCAAAGTTTAGTTATTTTTTTTGGATTAGTATAGTATATATTTTTAAAATTTGAGTTTGTGTTTGTATTTTAATAATATATATGTAATATATCTAAAAATTGGAAAATACAAGTTTGCCCTTTAAAAATGGGTCAGGTCGGACTTGGGTCGGACTTAGGTGAAAATTGGCAAAAGGAACAGAATTGACACCAATTTGCCATTTTAAGGACCCAATTGACGAAAATAAACTTTAGGGACCAGTTTGAAATTCGGTGGCAATTTGGAGGGACAAAAATGTCAATTAGCCTAAAAGAAATTATGAGGTACAATAAATACCTTTTCTAGTTTTTTGCATGTTTACAAACAAAACAAATTAATATATTAATACTGTACGTTTTTTATAAATATTTGGCCCCTCCCGATATGAATTGCTGGTTCCGCCCCCCTGATTTGATTCAACTCCAAAGCTACTGAACTGTTCTTGGAGCTTGATTTCATAGTTGTATGTAACTATTCTAATTTCTACTCATTTACTAAAACAAAAAGAAAAAGGGAAAAAAGAAAGCAAAGGAAAAAAAATTCTAGTGTAGGCACTAATTTGATCATATTCTTGCGCGTGGGGATTTTTTTATGAATCCCCATAAATTATCTTTCAAGGAAAATACCCTGAAACTTCCCAAACATGGACGAAAGCATGTCTTTTGCTTTTACAAAAGCTGCACTAAGCCTCATTGGGTTACCGGGTTCCTTCATCCAGGTTGGTTTGATAAAAAGAAATTGGGGAGATATGCAATGCTGAACCACGATGGTTCATTAAAGCCTAAGGCTATAATTTTGAACATATATACCTTAAAATAAAAATTTTGGAGTGATAATATTTCTAATAATGTATACTAGAAAGTTTAGAGTCTAGACAATTCTCTAATAGAATACACACAAACATTAAGAAATAAGAATTATTAGGAACTACTAATAATTTCGGAATTACAAGTTGTATGCCCCAGGAAAGAGAAAGTAAAATGCTAATCACAACTATAACACTGCTGAGTTGCTTGGTAGTTTCTATTTGTGTGAGTTGTGTAACTATACAAGCAACTTTTGAGAGAACTGGAACATTAATATTTATAATGAGAGTCCATGCAATTTTTCTTGGAAAGTGTTGAGAAAGAGAGAAGGAAAGATATTTTCTATTATATTATATAATATATAATAGAGAGCCTTTATATAGGCTTAGAGTTGCTGTAGATTTGGAAAGTAAATCAATCATCCCTTATTTATACAGTCCCCCTAATCATGCAACATAATATATCCTAGAATCCTTCTAGAATATCTACCAACACATCCCCTCAAGTCAATGTTCGAAAAAGCTAAAATCGGTACGAGGCGTTTTTCTCTGGGCTATGCGAGGCGTAAGCCTTGAGGCGGAGCGAGGCGGAAGCCTTGATTTAAAGACATAAAAGTCCCCAAAAAATTATGAAAAAATACTAATAAAATCATAAAATAATTCATCATTACAATTAAGGTCATAGGAGACATAAATAAACGTCATAGTAATGTATAATTACAAAACATCAAAATAACATAATATCATCAAGTACTTATATAGTGATCATCCATCACTATGTAAGTAATGTATCATTTGTATCAAGCGGCTTGAATAATGGATCAAATCCTAGATCATCATCCCCATCACCATCATTACTATCATCACTAAGAGGATCCTCCATGGAATCATCATCGTATCTAATTGCTCTGTCATCCTCCTCATTGTCAGTGCTAATATCCTCAAACTCAGCTTCTTCATCAACCAATTGCAATCCCTTCCCTTTATCTATAAATAAACAAGTGAATATATATTTAATCGAAATGAATATATTTTTTTAAAGAACATTTTAAAGGCAACTTAAGTAATGACACTAACCTTTTGACATAGTTTTTGATGGCAAAGTGTTTCTCTTTCTCTTTTGACTTCCTTGTTTACTACTTGTTCCCCGAGTCCCTTGCCCTCCAAGTGTAATCTCCCTCGTCTCTTCTCCCCCAACTGTCTTCTCATTCCCACGAGTCCTTTCACCCTCCTCCATATCATCATTCCCAGAAGTCTGTCCCGATATATTTTCATCATTTTCCCCCGCAATCCACTCACTATCAGATGGCACATTTTCAACAACCAATGGATCTTCTTCTTCCGTTAATGTCTTTTTCTTGATATGCCGATCTTTCAATTTTTTATTATACATAATGTAAGCCAATGAGTTAAGCCTGGATGCAGAAAGTCGATTCCTTCTCTTTGTATGTATCTATATTACAAGTAATTTAGCATTAGTGATAATGTCAGATCTCATAAAATCTTAATAAATGATTTATATGATTATATCTAATAAATACCTGACTGAAAGTACTCCAATTACGCTCACACCCCGACGATGAGCAAGTTAAACTCAGAATCTTCACTGCAAAGTTTCTTAATTCTGGAGCTTCATCTCCATATGCGATCCACCAATCAGCTGGATCAATATTAAAACATATGTCAATCTCACTGGTACACGTTTAATCAAAATGAAAGCATAACCAAACTTTAATCAACGGTACTTACCGGGAGCACGTTTCTTACACGTGTTTCTGGCATTTGTGTAGCCAAATAAGCCTTGCCTCAATCGGAATGCATCCAATTGCAAATCAGCTTTCTTTCTTTCCACAACATCAGGAATAAGCTTGTCCATACATGAGTACAATCCCACTTTAACTTCCGCATTGGCATAAAAATTATCTTCATATTGAAACTGAGGATTCAAATAATATGCAGCAGCGTGCAAATGCCGATGTAACTGATTATCCCACTTAGCATCTATTATGCTCCATATCTCTTTATAGGCCCCCTCCTCATTATCGAGATGTTTTGCAATCTCTTCTTTTGCATTGTCCATGGCACCATATAAAAATCCCATTCCCGGCACCTTCTCTGAATCTGCCATCCTCAATACACCTACTAGAGGTTTTGTGGTCTTAATTGCATATCCCACGCTACCCCAAAAATTCCTATCACTCAGTATGATTTTTCTCGCCTCCTTACCTTCAGATTTTTTTGCCCAAGCACAATTTGCCCACTCCCTAGATGTAAACATAGCCTCCAAAGGCTGTCTCAAACTATGCATACTCTGCAAAGTTAAATAAGCAGTGGCAAATCTAGTGGCGGCTGGCCGAACAAGGTCTTTATTAGTGTTTGCCCTCATCAATGCCAAGACCCATCCATGATTATATATGAAGTTGCTTACCTACATAATGAATAAAAATAATAATAATTCAAGTATTCATTGAATAAAAAAATTAGATCCAAATAATAATAATAGTAATTACCTTCTTTGCCTTTGTCAAAGCATTTTTATGTTGAGGCAACTCTCCAAGCTTCTCAAGCATCAAATCAATGCAATGCGCGGCACACGGTGTCCACCACATACGTGGCCTCTTCTCCATTAACATCCTTCCCGCCGCCTTATAATTTGATGCATTATCCGTGACTACTTGAATGACAAGGTCTTCTCCCACTTCCTCAACAACCTCATCAAGTAGTTTAAACATCAAAGCAGCATCTTTAATTGCATCAGATGCATCAACAGATTTCAAAAATACAGTTCCATGGGGGTTGTTTACAAGAAAATTTATTAGCTGTCTTCCCCTAATATCTTTCCAACCATCCGATAAGATTGACACCCCCGTATGTGCCCAAGTCTTTTTTACCTCCTCAACAAAGGCCTTTGTAGTCTTCTCTTCCTCCTTCAATATCCAAGAGCTAAGCTCGTATGGGGTAGGGGGTTTCAAAGCACGACCATAGTTCCCAATACATCGACACATATTTATAAATGAAGGACTATCAGCAACATTGAAGGGAATCCCGTTTTCAAAGAAGAATCGACCTATATCAAGACAAACTGCATTACGAGCCTCCTTTGAAAATACGGTACGCCTTGTAGTAGCATCATCATCACCAGCATCAACATCCACAACAAATCTGTCCATGGGTCCTCGAACTCCCCTCTCAGAGGCACTACCCACACTTGAACCTCCCATTCCCAAGGATGGATGACTACCATAATAAGACCCGCTTTGTACTTTTTCAGCTTCATCTCTTTGTCTTTCCTCTTTGGAGTCCATATTTTTTTTCATATATGAAGCAAGCTCTTCCTTCACTTCGCTTGGTACTTTTTTGCAAGCCTCGACGTTACTATGATTTCCCACAAGATGATTTTTTAACCTTGTAATCCCTCCTTTGCAAATTTTCTTACAAAAATTGCATTCTACATATAAATGAGCTTTATTAACTCCAGGGGCTGCGGTGCCATATTTCCATGCAGGATCTTTCTTACCCATAATCTTAATTCACTGTAAGTCTGTAACAAAAAAACCAAATATATGAATACAATATATGTTAAATATATGTTACTCACAGAATATATAACAGAACTTTGTTAATATATCATATATGTTATTTTGTTAATACTTAATATATAACAGAACTTAAAAAACCATAATAGGAATTTAAAATATTAACAGAACTTAAAAAAAACCTTAACAGAAATTAAATTTTTTTAACAGAAATTAAATTTGTTTAACAGAAATTAAATTAAATTTGTTTAACAGAAATTAAATTAAAACTATAACAGAAATTAAATTAAAACTATAACAGAAATTAAATTTGATTAACAGAAATTAAATTTTTTTAACATAAATTAAATTTGTTTAACAGAAATTAAATTAAATTTGTTTAACAGAAATTAAATTAAAACTATAACAGAAATTAAATTAAAACTATAACAGAAATTAATTTTGATTAACAGAAATTAAAATTTTTTAACAGAAATTAAATTAAAACTATAACAGAAATTAAATTTGATTAACAGAAATTAAATTTGTTTAACAGAAATTAAATTAAATTTGTTTAACAGAAATTAAATTAAAACTATAACAGAAATTAAATTAAAACTATAACAGAAATTAAATTTGATTAACATAAATTAAAATTTTTTAACAGAAATTAAAAAACCTTAACAAAAATTAAAAAAGTTTAATAGAAATTAAAGAAAAAGAAAACCAAATAAGATATAGAAAAAGAAAACAGTCGAACACCGAATAAGATGAAGAAAAAGAAACAGTCGATCACAGAACAGGAGAAGAAAACAGTCGATCGAGAAGAGGAGAAGAAAGAGGAGACGCGACTCAGAGTCGCAAAGACAGTCGCGCAGAGGAGAGGCGAAGTCGATCTCGAAGAGGAGAAGAAAGAGGAGAAGAAAGAGGAGAAGAGAAGAAGATACGATCGACGAGGAGAAGAAAGAGGAGACGAGAAGAAAAATACCTGTTCAAGTCGCGCAGAGGATGAGAGGAGAGCAGTCGAAGATACCTTTTCAAGTAAGCCCAAATGAATTTTTGCATCAAATCTGTGTTTTAGGGTTTTTTTTAAGTCAATTTGAGGCGCACGCCTCGCGCCGCCTTGAGGCGCGACGCCACGAGGCTTAAGCCTCAGCCGAAAAAGGCCCAAGCCTCACCCATTCCAGAAAATGCGCACGCCTCGCAAGAACTTTCTCCCGCCTCGCAACAAGGCGCGCCTCGAGGCGCACGCCTCGAGCGCTATTTCGAACCTTGCCTCAAGTTAGGGCATGTATATCAATTATGCATAGCTTATTACAAATATATGTAATTCTTGTAGATCCTAATGTTTTGGTAAACACATCAGCAAGTTGGTCGCCAGTCTTGACATGACTTGTGAATATAATTCCTTGTATCTTTTCACGAACAAAGTGACAGTCAACTTCAATGTGTTTAGTTCTTTGATGAAACACCAGATTAGAAGCAATATGAAGAGCTGCCTTATTATCGCACCCGTAGTTGTTAAGTCGTCGCCTAGGCGACGCCTAGTCGGCAAGTCGGTACAGAAGAGACAAGGCGGGAGAACGACTTGGACGTTGACGGAAAGGCGAGCGCCTAGACAAAAAAGGCGTCGACTTGGGCAGTTCGGCGACGACTAGGACGCCTAACCTGTTGATCAATCGACTTGGGCTCAGACAAAAAAACTGAACTGCGTTTTTTAAGAAACGATGTCGCATGAAGATAAAAAATATAAACTAACCCTACAATTCGATCGATCGACTGAACTCAGACAGAGGCGAGAGGCGAGAGCTACTGACAGAGGGGAGAGACGAGAGGCGACAGCGAAGAAGAAACTGACCGAGAGGAGAGGCGAGACTGATAGACAGACAGAGGCGAGAGCCACGAGACCGAGAGGCGAGACTGAGAGGCGAGAAGTAACGCACGGCGGTCGGCAGGTATGGCTTTCCTCTTTCCCTTTTCTCCTTTTCCTCTTTTCCTCTTTTCCTCTTTTTTACTTGATAGCTGATACACAATTCCTCTTTTTTTTAAGCCTCCTGCCTGTACTGTACTGCCTTGATAGTTGATACCTGCTTGGCTTTTTTTTTTTACCTTACCAGTTATTTTTTTTTAATCAGTATTATATATTTATATATGTATAATTATAATATATATATTTATATATATATAATTATAATATTACATATATATATATAATTAGAATATTAGATATACTTGTTTGGCTGGATACTTCAATTCTTCAACTGTATACTTGTTTGGGTTTTTTTCTTCTTTCTAATCATTCATTTTAGTTTTAGCAAGTACATATGAATTATAATGCATGTTAGTAGTTACTGACTTATTGCTATAAATTATATGTAAATTAGTACTACTATTAATTATAATGCATAACTGTTAATAATAATTTTGACCTTAACTACTATTATTTTGAACTATTATTAGTTATTACTTATTACTACTATTATTTTGGGTGCATTATGAGATTGTGAATTCTTCTTGAATTTTATATTATATTATGTTTGTCTTAAATTTTTTTATTTGATTGTATTGTGTAGATAGTAAAATGGCGGAAAGTTCGGGGGCCGACAATTATGATATAACGAAGGACCCTAAAAGAAAAGCTAAATCGAACGATCCGGGTTGGAAATATGGATATTGGCCGGATTTAAGTAATAAGGATGTCGTGCAATGTACACTTTGTGGGAAGAAATGTCATTCGGGGATCAAAAGGCTCAAACAACATCTAGCCGGAAATTATGGAGATGTAGCTAAGTGTCCCAAAACAACAAAAAAAATTATGAGGGAGATGCAAGCGGCTTTGAATAGTAAAAAGAGGAACAAGCCACTTGAGCTAGATAATGATGATGATGATGTAGTAGAAGTGCAAGAAGAACAATCATCTGCTCGTCCAAGCATGACTTCCAATACTTATTCTAACACTATCCCAAGTTCTGGGACAACTTCTAAAAGGAAGAATACTGTATTTCAATTCCAAGTTCCACAACCAAAAGCTAAGACGGTTGAAGCACTTCTAAGGAAGACTCCCGAAGAAGTTGTAGAGGAGAGACATAGCAAGCGTTTGAGCCAAACGAGTATTGAAAGTCGGTTGAGGACACCAGAGGAAAAGGAGAGAGTCCAAATGCACGTTGCTGATTTTTTCTACGAATGTGGCATACCATTCAATGCTGCATATTCAAGGAGATTTGAAGTAATGGTCGAGTCCATAGGGCAATATGGGTTAGGTTTCAAGCCTCTAACGTATCACGAGTTGAGGGTTCCTTTACTTGAGAAGGCAAAGAAGAAAATCGATGACTTAAAGAAAAAACATAAAGTTGCTTGGAAGGAATACGGCTGCTCACTCATGTCGGATGGTTGGACAGATAAGAGGGGAAGACACTTATTGAATTTTCTTGTTAATAGTCCGGAGGGGACTTATTTCATGGGTTCTGTTGATGCCTCCAGTCAGTCTCAAGATGCCACAATGTTGGCAAATCTACTTGATAGCAAGATCGAGGAAATTGGCCCCGAGTATGTTGTTCAGGTGGTCACAGACAATGCTTCTAATTACAAGGCAGTGGGGCATATACTAATGGAGAGGAGACCTACACTGTTTTGCACACCTTGCGCCGCTCACTGCCTTGACCTTATGTTAGAGGACATAAGCAAGTTGAAGCAATTTCAGCCCACAATCACAAATGCAAGGAGAATTACAAAATTCATTTATAGACATGGTCGTCTACTCAGTGCGATGAGGGAGAAACGAATGGGAGGGATCTTGTGAGACCCGCAGTTACTAGATTTGCTACAGCTTTCCTCACCTTGCAGAGTTTGTACAAGAATAAAGATGCATTGAGACATTTGTTCATCAGCGAGGATTGGTCAAAATCAAAGTTGTCGGCTACTGAAGCGGGGAAGAAAGTATGTGATACTGTTATTTCAACAACATTTTGGCATACTGTTGAGGATTGCATTAGGGCGTCACAGCCACTTCTTATAGTCTTGAGGATTGTTGATAGTGATGAGAAGCCTGCTATGCCTGAAGTTATTGCTGCGATGGAATGCGCAAAGAAAAAAATCAAAGATGCATTTGATAACAAACAAAGACTGTATAAGATGGTGATTGAAATTGTTGAGCGGCGATGGGAAAATCAAATGGAACAAAAATTATATGGGGCTGCGTTGTTTCTCAATCCAGAAAAGTACTTTGATATCAAAGAGGAACGTCGGGTGTTTGCTAATGCTTTACGAGATGACTTCAATGACGTTCTTGCAAAGATGGTGCCCGAGTTAGATTTGCTAGACAAGATAAGCAATCTAGCCGACAACTATGATGCTTCTCGCGATACTTTTGCAAGAGAAATGGTGATTAGGCAACGAAAAATAAAGAATCCTCGTACGTATATTAAAATATATATAATAAGATATATTTTGATGATGATTTATATACATTCTTCATTTCCTCCCTTTAAAAATATTTATATTTCTTTTAAATGTTTGCTAGTTGATTGGTGGAATGCTTTTAGAGCGCGAGCTATTGAGCTATCCTCATTTGCAAAAAGAATTATAGGCCTATGTTCTTCTTCTTCCGGTTGTGAGCGCAATTGGAGTACATTTGAGTTTGTAAGTACTTTCTATTGTTAGTTCAAATTTCAAAAGGAATAAATCATTCACTATTATTAAAATTTTATCATTAATATTATTATTTTTTGTTCTATTTATTTTAGATTCATACGAAGAAGAGGAATAGATTGGAACACAAACGATTGAGTGACTTGGTGTATCTCCAATACAATCGAAAGATTGACTCAAGGTTCCAAAAGAGGCGTGAACTTGGCAATAATTTTGATCCATTAGTCATTGATGACTTTGAATGGGGTAATGAATGGATCGATAATGATGCCGATGTTGTTTATCCCGGGGGATCTTACATGGAATGATGTGGATCGAGCAACCGGTGCATCCAACACGCTTGAGGGTCGCAATCTTTCAAGGAATGCTCGTGCTAATACTAGTAATAATCTAGTGACATACTCTCGACGTGGTGGTGGTTCAACTTCAAGGGAATCAAGGTTGATAGATTCCAACTCCGATAATGAAGTTGATGAAGAAGAGAGAATTCCAAATGATGATGAAGATGTGGAGGATGATTTTGGAGAAAGACCACCACCTACGCCTTTGAATGAGAGTAGTTCTCGTGGAAGAGATGGAGATGACCTTTTTTATGATGATTTTGATTGAATGATGTTTTTAGACTAGTGTAGAGAGTCTAAATATTATTTTGGCTTGCTATGGTGGTGTTTTATTAGTTATTAGACTACATAGTTGTGATGGTTGGTTACAACTCTATTTTCTATGTGGTGTTTGTTGAATTCTTCAACTCTTTTACTAATTTTTAATATAAAGTGAGTTGTTTTTGGATTGTTATTGATAAGTATTATGATAATTATGCCTTTAATGTTATTCCATAATGTTATGTTTTGAGTTTTAATGTATATAAAATTTTATTGCCAATATACTTGTTAAGTAAAATAAATAACATATAAATTTCACATTGTAAACAACTTGTCGCCTTACGGACGCCATGGCGGTCGCCTTGTCGCCTAGGCGTCCAGGCAGTCGGCTACCGCCATGACTCGCCGTGGCGCCGTAACAACTATGATCGCACCAAAGTTGCATAGGTACCAACTTGTTGAATCATATGAAGAGCTGCTCTATATTTTGATTCCGCACTGAACGTAGACACAACAATTTGCTTCTTACTCTTCCATGCCACGAGATTTCCTCCCACAAATACATAATACCCCGTAGTAGATCTCTTGTTTAATGGAGACCATGCCCAATCTGCATCCGAGAATCCTTCCCCTCTATTATGTCCATAATCACAAAATACTAATCCACGACCTCCCTTTAGATACTTCAATATCCTTAGAATTGCATCCCAATATAAGGATCTTGGAGAAGATAAAAACTAACTAGGCTAACAAGGCATTATATGGTTGTGTGGTTGTAAGGTAATTAAGTTTGTCCACAAGTCTCCGATACCTATCTGGATTTTCCAAGAGGTCTCCTGTTGTTAACTTCTGACTAGTATCCATGGGTGTATTAGTTGGTCGACATCCTAATAAGCCATTCTCCAACAAAATCTAACGTATACTTTCTCTGGGACAAGAATATACCCTTGCTTGATGGAGCCAATTCAATCCCCAAAAACTATCATAGCTTTCCCAAATCTTTAGTGTCAAACTTTTGCATAAGGAAAGACTTTAAGGTACTAATACCTTCTCTGTCATCCCCTGTAATTACAATATCATCGCATACACAACTAGTAAGATTCGCTCCACTGAAATCTCCCGATGAAATATCAAATAATCACTAGCACACTTTGATAGACCAAACTTAAGAACCAACTCTGTAAATCTGCCAAACCATGCTCGTCAAGACTGTTTCCTTCTTGAACCGCACACCCCACATCGCTTCTTGAACCGGTGGTGTATTGGTCCTTGAATCGTTCTATATACTTGTTTATTTTAATTATTTCTCCATATTTTATATATTTCATAGTATTATTATTTTTATGTAGTATTATATATATAATCAGAGTCACCCAACAAATATATTTTAATTATTTTTTACTTTTACATATCAAAAGTTAATTTATGAATATTTTTATATATAGTTGATATGATTAAAATTATAACAATGTTATTGAAATTTTAATTGAACATACATTCTTATATTACTTGTTAATATTTCTTTGAGTTATTTTAGTGAATGTTATAATAATGTGTGCTGTAAAAATATTAAACTAATTTAGTAAATATTAAATCAAACGATATTAGTAATTTGGACTGGTGAAAGTCGGTGCGGTTCAAAATATAAACCAACCTGTACGATTTTGGAATAGAAAAATCTTGGAGCAGTGCGGTTCTGGTTCAAGATTTTTTAAGACCGATACAGTTCAAAATCACTGAAATACGGGAATTACACCACACCATTGCCATCCCTATTTCCGATCCTGGAGCCCTTAACATTATCAATCATGCCAGACTCTCCACCTCTAAGGTGATGGTTTTTTCGGTGGGGGTTTTCACAAAGATCATTTGTTTCCCTCGATTCCGAGACAACCCAGATTTTCAGAAATTATTAAATAAGAATTTAATAAATAAAATTCTTATTATGAGATGTATATATTTTGAATTATGTGGTTTGGTGGGAATAAATTAAATATATATGAGATTTAATAGTTGATTAAAGAAAGTGAAGAGAATTAGTTATGTAAAGGAATATGGTGGAAAAAGAAATTAACTGAATAAATATTTGTTAATTTAAATTAAGTTGAAAATTATATTATGGAATAATATAATTTGATTATTATGCCTTATTTGTAATTAGTGTTCTAAAAGTCGCTAGTCGGTCCCATGTCGGTTGGCTACCGACTAGCGATTAGGGGATTAATCGGAGATTGATCGGCTAGTCGGTTTTTCAATTTTTTTTTAAAAAATATATATTCTCCTTCCTCCATAAGTTTTGAATAAGTAGAATAACATAAGTAACACAAATCATCAAATAAAAACATTGAAACTAAGTAAAACCAAATAGTTCGACGCTCTAAGTTCAAAACATGAAAACAAATTAACCAAATGAAACTAAGTAGCACAAAATCAATAGTAAATCACTCCTCCTATTCTCCATATCCCTCCAAGACTTGCTCTCCATCGGACTCAAACTCATAATTCTCATCTTCCTCTTTGTTGTCATCATTTTCTGACACAAACCCGTCTTCATCTAGTTCTCGCACATTTCTACCACTTCTTCTACGTAGAAGGACCTCATCTGCTCCCATAGTTTCCCCAACCATATCCCATGTAAGTCCCGAACCCGGCTCAACTTCATCGTCACCACCTTCAACAATCCATCCTTGTGCATTTGTTGCTTCACTAGTAATTAAGACATCCTTCTCCTTTACCCTTCTTTTCTTATTGACAAGTTTGGCATTGAATTAGACATACACTAGGTTGTTCAACCTTGTTGCATCAAGTCTATTCCTTTTCTTCGTATGTATCTATACATTAAAGAAAATTCTCAAGTTAATAATTCTAATACCCTTATTAAAAAACTACAACATATAATAAAAAGAGGGAATATGTACTTACTCCCTCAAAAGTGCTCCAATTTCTCTCACACCCGGATGAACTCGAAGTCAAAGAGAGAATTCTAATGGCCATTTTTTTCAAGTTGGGTGTATGATTGCCATAGTTAGACCACCATCCAACTAATCATGAAAGAAGCACAATTCAATGAGTAATTTAGTACTAACTATAAGTTACTTGATTGGGAAAAAAAAATTAAGTTACTAACTAAGAAAAGAAAACTAGAAAAGTAATTACTAAGTTATCCGGATCATAAGTGTCATTGTTCTCCTCACATCCCTTTGCGGCCAATGGTCTACCAAATTCACCCTCTTTGTTCTTGTACTTCAACAACTCTTTATTGATAACCTTATTTTGAACTTCAAAATCATCGGGGAAGAAAGATTCAACACAAGTAAAAACACCATCCATCATAATTGGATCATCTTTCATGGTAGGATCCTTGAAGAGGTAAAATAGATTCAAAAAGTAAGCCGTCAAATGCAACGGACTATCAAGCCGACCTAAGCTTTTTGTGTCAATGACTTGTAGTATTGGCCGGTAGTTACCCTCATTTTGTTTGTATGCCTCTTTGATATCTTCTTTCGCTTTCTTGAGCTCTCCATACACAAAGCTCATTGAGGGCATCCAATCCCCATCAACAAGACGAAGAACCATCACTAATGGAGCAAACACTTTCAAGCAAAGAGTTACACTATTCCAAAACGCCGTACTCATCACCGTAGCAAATGCGGCTTTCCCCTTTGCGGTCTTCACCCATGGAAGAGCTCCCCATTCATTGGTAGTACACATCATCTTCAACTATTGTTTCTTCTCCATCATACTTTGCATTGTCAAGAAGGCGGTTGCAAATCTAGTAACACCCGTCCTCACTATGTCTCTTTTTTGTATGTTTTCTCATCAATTCCAATGTTCTATGATGACCATAAATAAATATAGTGAACTTCTTTGCCCTTTCAATAGTGTCTTTTGAACTTTTGTTGCTTTCCAATCCCTTCAAGCATGAGGTTTATTGTGTGGGTTGCACATGAGGTCCAAAACATGTGTGGTCTCTTGGCCTTCAACAATGTCGCCGCTGCCATATTATTAGAGGCATTGCCCGTGACTACTTGGATTACATTTTGCTCCCCAACTTCATCAATGCACTTGTCAACATAGCCAAATATGTATTCAGCCGTGTACGACACCTCCGAATCTTACTTGGAAGAAAGAAAACAAGTCCCAGTCTTACAATTAACACATAAATTCATGATGATTCTTCTTTTTCGGTTGGTCCAAGCATCGGTCCTGATAGAGCATCCCGTTGAAGTCCACTCTTCTTGTTTCTTGAGTGATTGTTTGGTTCTCTCCACCTCCTCCTTCAACAACGGCTCCCTTAATTGGTATTGAATTGGGGGTTGAAAGCCTTGGCCAAATATACCCATCGCCTCAACAAAGCGTTTAAAGCTATCATTGTCAATAGCATGAAATGGAATACCGGCTTCGTACATCCATCGAGCCAAGTACCTATTCACATCGTGAGTTCTCTCTTTCCAAAGTGCATCATTCATGTTTTGTTGTCGCATCTTCTTACTTGCACTCAAATCCGGATTGATGGCCCTTGCATATCTATCCATGGGACCAAGATAATGGGGCCTCTTCCTTGACCCTAAAACTTCAACTTCTTCGTCTTCATTTCCTTCTGGAATTGCCTCCACTTCCGCTTCCGCTCTAACATTCACGTCATCTATCCTCTTGTCTCTCTTTTTAGTTGCTGCCTTGTCAAGTGCCATCTTACATTTTTCTTTATCTTCCTTGGTTGACTTGGGGCATGATGCCATGATGCTACATTTTCGTTGATATTTGCTATATGTTGTTTCAATCTATAAACTCCTCCACCATACTCTTTGTCACACAATTTGTATTTCCAACGATCCTTGTTGTTAGGATTTACAAGGATGCCATATTCCCATCTAATATTATCTGAAGCTCTTTTTAATACTGAACACTCAGAAGTATTAGAGGCTGCCGAAGACAAAGATGGTGATTGAGCCATTGATAGTGATATTATACCTATGCATAAAAATATAAAATCAGTCATCTCTCCAAACCCCATAGTCAGATTTTAATAATTTAATTTATAACTGAAGTTGAAAATTTTAAAATTTAAAATGAAATATTGCAATTAACTAAAAAAATTAACTAAAAATTAACTAATTTAATTTATCCAACCTTTTTTTTAATGCCCATTAAGGAACTAATTAACTAAAACCAAAAAAAAAAATCAGTATTTGTATTTGTAACTGTTAAGCCTTATATCAGTATGCTTATAAGTTATAAGCCTTATATCAGTATTTGTAAACTGTTTAAAAAAAAATAGAGAAACCGAGAGAGACGAGCCGGAAAGAACTACCTGAGTAGCAGTCGACGTCTAAGAAGGAGAGCAGGCGAGCAGTAGTCGGCGTCGTCGGAGAAGGAGAGCAATCGGCGTCGTCAAAGAAGGAGAGCAGTCGGCGTCGTCTTGAAGAAGGAGAGAAGTCGTCGTCGGAGAGCAGTCGGCGTCGTCGGAGAGCAGTAGTCGTTCGATCTATTGATGTTGCCGAAGAAGAAGCAGCAGAGCAGTCGGCAGAGGGAGGTAGGGATTAAAAGTTATAAACAAAATCTATAAATTACACTATGGCCCTAAACATTTCACATGTTCTGTTTTTACCCTGATATGTTCCGATTTGCCCCGACGTTACCGACTAATCGTCGACTTGATCCCGACTAAGTCGGCCAACGACTAAATCAACTAACTAGGGCCTGGTCGACTCGGCGAGCCTCCGACCCCGACCTAGTCGCCGACTAGTCGGCCGACTAGGCCGACTTTTAGAACACTGTTTTTAATGGAATTATTATGAATTAAATTTCATAAATAATAAGAGTAATTCACTTAATTTAAATAGTGAATTAATGTCAATGTTCTAAAAGGTGGGAGGCGGACGGTCGGGGGGGCCTAGGCGGTATTTTTTATTTTAAGACAATTTTAATATTTTATCTTATATTATTCTAACAAAACAATAATATTAAGCAAAATAATCTATAATAAAGATAATAATTAAATTATAGAATTAGTAGTAATTGCACTTAAGTAGTAAGATATATATCCATTGCTTGAAATAATTAAAGTATAGAATTAGTGTTACTAGTAAGTAGTATCTTGATATCTTCATATATATAATTATATACGTACTTCTTCTATCTCAAAAATTTAAATAAATGTTATTTTTAAAAATTAGTGTGAAGTTTATTAAACGAGACATTTGATATTATTAATTATGAAATTATTTTAATTTGTGTAATTTTCAAAATTGAGGACTTAAAGAAAATGACAAATACCATATACTAAGTATGACCAACATATCTTTGACGTATTAGTTTTATTCATAAAAAAATTGGTATTAAATAATAAAATTTAAAATTTTAAGAATTCAATTCAATATTAAAACTTAAGAAACTAAAATTAAATTTAAGAATTATATTGAATTAAACTAAATATTATAAATGTATTACTCCCTCCGTCCCAAATTATCTGCTTTTCTAGAGTTCCACACACATACCAATATATGTGATAAATATACTAAAATGCCCTTATGTATTGACTTTTTTATTTTCTGTGCATAAATCCTTATTGGTGGGAATATGAAAAGATGCTTAAAAAGAGGAGAGGCATGAATGAGAATAATGACTATCATTAATTAGGGTAAAAGGGCAAACTTGAAAAACAAAAGAAAAATATGCATTGAAATATTGAAAAAGCAGATAGTATGTGACAAATTTTTTTTGCTAAAACAGGAGATAATTTGGGACGGAGGGAGTATCATTTATATAATTTCAAGTTGGTACAAGTTCAAAAAATTGCAACTATAATAAAATTATCCATTTTGACTTGATCTTGTTCACTTCTTGTTGTGATTTGATATGCTACAACTTGCATTAAGAATATGGTAAATCATTAGAAAAATAAATATATCAAGATCTGGTTTTGGTAGTAATTTCAAAAAAAAAATCTCCGCTTAGGCCCCGCCTAGCGCCTAGGCGCCGCCTAGGCCGATTTTTAGAACACTGATTAACGTAAATATATTTGTTTTAATAAAATGTGAAAGCAATGTGTTACATATAAATGTAATATGTTAATGTATTACGATTATGAATTTCGTATATGGTAAAAATATGGGAAAAAGCACATTTAACCCACTGTGGTTGTAGTGTTTTAAGCAATTAGCCACTGTGCTTTTAAAATATTCAATTAGCCCACTATACTTTTTAAAAATGTTCAATCAAGCAATTCCGTCCAATTTTGCTCACGGACGTTAAAAAATTGGGGGGAAAAAACACATTTACCCCACTGTGCTTTTAAAATATTCAATTAGCTCACTGTACTTTTTAAAAATATTTAATCAAGCAATTCCGTCCAATTCAGCAATTCTTTCCTCTCCAATTTTTTAACATCAATAGATCTGAGCATTGAAAAGTTGTATTGATTTTCAAGTGTTATGTTAAAGGTAAGTTCTTCTCTCATAATCAAATCAACTATTATGAAAATTTGTAAACTTTCGTATATATAATGTTTTCTTCCTTTTTGTAAGTTGTAAAATTTTTAATTTAATCCTAAATATAACATCTTTTTCGGCTTAAATATGTAAGTTATTTGTTATGTAATATATTTATATAGTGAGATTTCAAGAACTTTGAAAAGTAATAATCATCTAATTCTAAAACAACAATCGAACAGGTGCTGCAGCTGCACTACCTTCTTTTCTCTGTCCAAATAACATTGGATTAGTTAATGTTCTTTTTCGGCTATATTAAGATTATTTAAAGCACATTAATTTAAAAGTTACTCAATCAAAATATTTTTATTTATAAGCATTAAAATGTGCTATACTTATACGTACCTGTTCTGTGCTCTGTGGTGGTGTGGTGATCATGTAGTAATTTAATACAGATGGTCAGTCACATTGAAATGTGCTATTATTAAGTAATCATAATTGGTAGGACTCATGCATATATAAATGTAGAAATTAAAATTAACGTTTTTTCCCTCCTACTTACCTTCTCAATAGTAAAAATAATTTATTAAATTATTCCATCAAAATATTTATTAGCATTGTAGAAACATACCAAATATTCATTGAAAGAAATTTCAAAGAATTCGCTTACTAGATTAGAACCATGAAATTACACTAGTAAGACACATCATTTGTATTTTATTTTTTAAAGCCACATAGGAAAGTTGACCCAATTTTTAAACGTTCGTGAGCAAAATTGGATGAAATTGCTTGATTGAACATTTTTAAAAAGTACAGTGGGCTAATTGAATATTTTAAAAACACAGTGGGGTAAAGGTGCTTTTCCCCCCAATTTTTTAACGTCCGTGAGCAAAAATTGGACGGAATTGCTTGATTGAACATTTTTTAAAAGTACAGTGGGCTAATTGAATATTTTAAAAGCACAGTGGCTAATTGCTTAAAACACTACAACCACAGTGGGGTAAATGTGCTTTTTCCCGTTAAAATATTTATGGAATAAAATAAATGTTTGACGGGAATTGTTATGAGATAATTTATTTAAAGTGTGATAATATTGATGGAATGGGAAATATTCTAATTTAATTAAATAATTAAATTAGAGGATTAATGATTTGTTAAATAAAATTAGAGTTATATTGGTTAAGTAATTTAATCAAATAAAGTGTGACATTTGTGAACCATATGATAAGGGGGATTATTAAAATAAATTAGTAAGAGGTGGTTTGGGTTCTAGCCAAATATGACCTAGAGACCCTTTGTATTTGCAACTGCCGTGACTCTTTGTATTGGTAATTGGCTAAGCCACGTTTAAGTTGAGCTTCAGTTTATGTTTACGCGATAATCCTAAGGCTAATAGTTAGAATACAGAGAAGAAGAGAGGAAGAGAGAAATTGAGAGGAGGAGAAGAAGAAATTCTATGTGAAGGTTTGAGAATCAAAGAAAAACAAGAAGATTGTTCGAGTTTTCTAGCTAATCAAAGTTAATAATCTAGTTTTAAACTCTAGTTGTGTTTTCTTAAAATTAATTCACTGTAATTGAGTTTTGATGATGAATTTCTTGAGATGTTGTATATATATGTTTATTGGTATGAATAATCTGTTATATGTAATCTATAATTGGTTTTGGGTTATCAAAATCTTGAAAAATATAATAAAGAAGATGAATTGAAGTTCTTGATGAAATATATATGTTGTGGTTTGTATTGGAATAAAAATTGGCCATGAGTCCATGTTGTAGACTTTAAATTGGTGATGGATTAGGATAGTACTCGAGAAGACGAAAACAATGGAAATTAAACGGACTGATTTGGTGGATTAACGAATTCGTGGTGTTTGATTACGCTAAGGATGTCTACAAATGAAGAAATAGTAAGAACTTGGTTTTAAATCCTTTAAATTTGGTTGTTATAGTTATTTATGTTGTTAAAATCATGTTAAGCATGTTTGGTGTTGATTCTATGAAGTTTATAACTTCTGGGTATGTCTAAATTATTGTTGAAGTGAAGAAATTGGAGTTTTGGGGGTTTGGTTCACACAGGTGAAGAATTGCAGAAACTGAATCTATGAAGCGGTGCTGTCGCACCGAGTAACGCTGCCGCGACGTGATGAAGGCCAAAAGTGGCTCAGCCGCGCCAGTTGCAGTTTAAGCCCAGTAATGAGCTTTTAAATGTACAACTTGGGGGATGTTAATTCAACCTATTATAACGAATGTAATGAAGCTTTGGATATTATATGTAATATGATATAATACTAAACCTTAGTAAACCTTAACTACTTGTTAAAAAACTAAGTGTGGGTTAAGAGATGGAGAATTATAGAACATAACTTGAAGGTTTATGTAGTGAAGGCTAATGAACCTTATTCACAAATGACGATGAGATAGGAAGTCTAATGAACTATAATGACTTCACCGAATGATAAGCGTTAGTTTAAAGAGAGGTATGAAGAAAGATAAGTTGAAGGTGGTTTAAATCAACTATAATTAATTTCATTGAACATTAATCTCTCAATACAGAGTCTTGGCAAACCCTAAACACTTAAATGAATGTTAAGTGTCGAGGAAACGGAAGTGTGATAAGAAGTGAAAGAAAGATTAATGAAAACAAATAAAGTGGACAATGAGGAGCCTTAACGCAACTTAAACACATAATTGAACATTTTGTATCGAAGAAAGGGAAGGATTATGGATTGTAAAGTAAAGTTTACATAACCAACTACTAAGTGTTGCTATGTGATTAATAGTTGATATGCATGATTATATAATTGTGTAGAAATGCATGAAGTGCAGATAGCTATAAACAATTAAATAGGTAAGCTATACTTGTAATCAACAAGCCAGTTAAGTCTTTCAGTTCCTATTTGCTATGTGAACTTGATATTTGATTGATTTAAAACTGTATAACAAAGAGCATGATGTATTACATTTGTAGTAAATATGAATATTAAAGTCGATCTATGACTATGCTAATTGAGTAGAGGATGCTGATTGAGTAAGGAACTCAGTCTTATACTTGTTATGTGAGATGCAACATGTATGAAATGTTTAATCAAATGATTATGATGTATAATCTGAGTATGATATTATGTGCTACGTGATGCATGAAAACTGTTAGTTTTGCTGGGCTGTCGAGCTCATTCGTGCAAAATAACCATTTTTGCAAGTTAAGCATTAAAGGTAATGCTATGTGCTACTTGAATAACATGGATCAGATGTAATGCTTGAAGATTAAGTATTTTAGCTAAAGTTATTATTTTTTAAAAACCATGTTTAAGGTTCTGAAAATGTACTTAATGGTTTATGATGTTTAATTAATGTTGAGTTGTAAACTTTGAGATATCCAATGTATAAAGGATATTGAATTGAGATATAAAACTAAACTATATATGTTAACTCTGATAAAGCGAATCATAAATAAGTATGATTCTAAGTTATGTAAATGATAAATGTTGTGATTTAGGGTGACAAATGAAGAAGACAAAAAAGTTTAATTATTCCGCATTTTATTAATTGTAGTATCGAATAATGATATAAAGTTAGAATAAATATGTATTGATAACGACCGAGGTTAAGAGTTTATTTATTGAAATTTTGGGGTCGTTACAGATTCCGTGAACCTAAGCAGAAGATGAAGGGTCGATTCCTTCTGAATGTTATAGTCGGTTGTTTTCGGGCAAAGATCAGCCACTTGTAGAAGAAACCCAATAACCAAAAAAGAAGAGAGAAAAAAAATTGAAGCTTTATTTTTTATTTTTTTAATTATCTTATGTGGCAGCCAAAATTTTCATTTCCTTTTATTTTAATTTCTTATTTTATTTAACACTGCCACGTGGACAATAATTAATGTCCGTTTAATTAGTTTGACGGAATGACCCAATTAAAAATTTTCAATTAGTTTAACAAGGCAATTGCATAAATTAAAATTTAGTGAACTATTGCACAAAGGTGATTAAGTATAGTGAGGTAACTGCTAGTTTTGCCTGATTTGAACTTATGAATCTCATTAGAGAATTATAGTGGATTATCAAAAGTAAAAACCATGACCTAATGGGTCCACAACTGAGATAATATTACTTGCTGTTTTTAGTTACAACATTTAGGTTTTATACTTGTTAACACCAAGATATTTCCTCACGTCCCAATCACGTAAGACGCGTCCGATATCCTGCACAATTCAACAAGTCAACACCCAAAGCTTGACGGCTTGACCGTCGGGGGATAACTCCGGCGTGAGAGTCAATACAGGCGATCACAAGGTTAAGAATGGAGGATAAAATATCTAGTGCTTGAGAGATAATAATTTGGTTAAGTGTTGTTACCTTTAGATTATGTGATCCTCGCCCCATATACTCCAACCCCGGTTTACCGTGCCACCCACTACTGTCTGGCATAGTCTCCCACTCATGATCATCTCAGCCGAAAGCGTGCAGCTCACCCACTACATTCTGTCACTGTTTGCTACTGCCGGTCGACTGAGTCCCATCCTCATGAATGCATAGCAGAGATAACAGTCAACTGTTATCTTTTGTAATGATGGCCGGTCAAAGTTGATAAATATATATTATTTGCTTAATGGATCAGCCCAAATGAGAGGCCCAATACATTTAAGGCATAATGAATATAACACAAGGGAGGAGCCCAATAGGTCTGGCCCAATAGTGAAAGTATCACGGCCCAACATTGCCCCCCTGTCTTTTGTTAAACAGGATGTTTAATGGAAGACTGTAAATAAAATAGGTCCATGATGAAAGGAATTGTAATAAATCAAAAGGGGCTAAGAGAAATCTCACCGAGGCCCAACTGATAAGCACCAGCCACTAATTCAAATAAAACCGGAGGCCCAATCGATGAAAACTCACTCCGATTAAAGTATTAGACCCAAAGTCAGACGCTACCTCTTCCTCTCCTACATCATTACCTCCAATTAATGCGCCGTCCTCGGTTTTCGTAAAAATTTGAAAAGACCACCTACTATAAAAGCTACTATTCATTCACTTAAATCGGTTCCCTGCTATTTCGAATTCACAAGAGCTATTGCCCTTTCCTTCTCCCAAATTTCTTTCTTTCTCTCTGCAATTAATCAAAAATGGCGTCCCAGAGCTCTGACCAAGGTTCTCCCCTTAGAGTATCTCCCATTACCACCGTTCCTCCTAACCCAAGCCCTAACAAAGAGGCTTCGAGTTCCAATCCCCAAACTGATACTCCGAGTAAGAAGAATTTGCTTTCGAAACCACTTCCTAGCCCCTCCGACTTCTTCGCGAGCAAAGAACAGTACCCCCACGCCAACACTCCTTCAACGGTCACTGAGATCGAATTACGCAAAATTAAGACTCGTTATCAGATTCCTGATACCCATCAGGTAAGGGCTCCGGGGTCTAATGAACGAATGTACCAACGTCCGGCAGGTTGGATGGCGATTCCGGTAACACTGCTGGAAAAGGGGGTCAGATTTCCTCTGCATGTCTTCTAAATTACCCTGCTAGGGTTTGTCGGCGTTGGGTTCGCGCAACTGGTGCCGAACTCCTATATTCACATCCTCGCCTTTATTGCCTTCTGCCACGAAGTGGGCGTTGAACCCACTCTCGACTTCTTCTTTACCGTATACAAAATCGGCCAGTCTCGAGAAAGAGGGTTTAAGGCTCTGAGTAAAGTAGCATCGAAGCCAGGTGAGAAGTTCGAGAGACGATCTTTAATCAATACCCCTTCTAGCAACCGAGGATGGCATAAAGGATGGTTCTACATCGAGGGACCAAAAATTGCTTCTTTGCCAATCTGGTCCATTCAAGAAAAAGTCTCTACAAATTTCGGTGATATTCCCGAAGAACGAATAAATGAAATGATAGAGCTCTTTGAGAACTTCCCCAAAGAAGAATGGCATTACGGACTCCTTACCAAACAAGCATGGTTGTACGACCATAACTGTAAGTCTTCGAACTGTCTACTGTATAACTTGTTGAATCTTCTTTGATAAACTGTTCTGAATTGTGGTTTTTCATTTTTTGTAGTATCTTTGATCAAACCAACGTCAATCGACCGAAAAGATTTGGAAAAATTTCTATCGGGCGCCTCCTCGCAGACAGAAGATGACATACCAATTGAAGAACCTTCAACCTCCGAACCTCAGGAGACTGAAGCCCCACCCCGAGAATCTACTCCAACCGAAGACTCCAATCAACCTCAGATGAAGAAAAGAGCTATCCGAAATCCCCGAGTAAACCCTTTACCCCCCTTCGAATCAACTCCACCTCCTGTCTTTGATTCAAGCCTTCTCGATCTACCCATGAATGAAAGATCACGAGTAATTCGCATTAAGAAGAGAAAGAAGGTGGTAACTCCCTTAACCGAAGAGAAACTCAGGGTACCTCGGTCCAGAGTCAGTCAACCCCCCGTGATTCCAATTGAGATCATCGAGCCAGATGTCGAAATTGAGGATCAGGATGAGTCTATCCCTCCATTCTCTCGGAAGAAGAAACAACCTTCAAATAACCAACCGAGTTCAACATCTGTACCATCACCAGTACGTGGACCCATCCCTGCTCGGTCCCCATCTCCTGAAAACATTTACACTGAAACATCACCGCCTCCCGAACGACCCATACCTTCTACTTTGAAGCCTTCTTCTCAAGAGTTTCAGAATGAAGCCATGGCGTCACCAACGCTGTGGCCTTATTTCAATGCCAACTTCCCCTTCCATCTATACGATGCCTTTGTTCGGGACACTGACGACCATCGGTTCGACAACAGCTCCATCTGGGATTTAATCGAGGAAGGCATGAGTTACCATGCTAAGGTAAATTGTTGTTTATCTGCTTATTTGAAATTACGTACATTTCTTGAAAATTAACTGATTGTCTTTGAACATTTGTAGGCGAATGCTGTCTTCGGGAGACTTCTTCCCCGATATAAAGAAAATGAAGCTGAAGAAGACGCTGCTCGGAGAGAGAACGCTATCCTGAACACGGCCTTGGTCAAAGAGAGAGGCCAAAACGGAGATCTCCTCCATACCAATAAGGGTCTTCGGAAAGAACTGGCTTAGATAAAAGAGGATCTTAAAACGACCAAGGCCAGTTAGCAAGCTATGACTAGTATGAATGCTGATTTTATCCATACAAATGAAGTTTTGAAGAATAAGAATGTAGAGCTGGTTACCGCGAATTCGAGCCTGGCGAAGCAGATCGATGAAGTCCAGACTAAGGCCAAGGCTGACAAGGAAAAATACTATTCTAGACGCCGCAAGCTTCAGAGTAAGTTGCAAGCCCTAGAGGAGCTAGGTCCACCTCTAACCGAAGAGTTACGTCAACAGATCCGAGATGATTACCGAAAATCAGCTGAGCTGAACATGGAAATCATCAAGATGCATACTGAAGGTTATGAGTTGTGCCGAAGCAAATGTAAAGAAAAGCTCGCGGGGGCTAAGCTCGACCCAAGTATCCTGGACTTCTCTGAAGAGGAAGACGATGCCTGAAGATGACCTTCCTTTCCTTTAGCTTATAGGACTTATGTAATTGCTTCTGTCTTTTTGTTTTTCCTGTAATCAATCAATATATTAATGAAATATTGGTTTTGTTCCTTATGACTCCTTTACAATTACTTTCTGTCAATATATAGCAATCAACTTGAAAAATGTACAAGCTCCTTGTGAACTTAACTTAAATTGTTAATTAACGATTAGGCAAGTCATATAACAGATAAGATCAAGTTAAGTAAGGAAGCAATCCGAACTCAACACTTAGACAAATTTAGGTAATAAAGTAAATGAATACTTATTCGTTACCGAAGTGTGAGGTAGATCTGCTTCATAGGGAATTTGTTTACCACGAAGGGCTTAACAAAGCCACAGGATTCCATCGACCAAATAGGTTACCATCGAATGGTCAACGAGTCCACTCAAACCTTCTTACACCGATGACATTTGCCTACCACGAAGGGTCTGACAAATTCATAAGGACCACCTGCCAATAAAGCTACCATCGAATGGTCAGCGAGTCCACCCGAATCTCCTTACACCGATGACATTTGCCTACCACGAAGGGCCTGACAAATTCATAACGACCACCTGCCAATAAGGCTACCATCGAATAGTCAGCGAGTCCACCCGAACCTCCTTACACCGATGAAGTGAACAGTAACGAACATAAGACTTGTCGAGAAAAAAGGATCTTTTATTGATGATGACTCAAACATTTATAGACTTCCGGTATACTGACACTGTATCTACTGAAAGTACCGAAGCCTGTCAGCATGCCAAGTATTCTTGATTTTTGATCCGTTTAATGCCCTCAACCGATAAGTCCCTGGATTTGGTACTTCAATAACTTCATACGGTCCTTCCCAGTTCGGCATCAGCTTTCCCAAGTTCTGAGGCGTAGATGCTTCGACTTCTCTGAGAACAAAATCTCCCACTTCAAATCTGCGAAGCTTTACCACCTTATTATAATGCTTAGCCACTCTTCGTTGATAGGCCAGGCCGCCAATCTGATCAAAGTTGTTTCTCTAACTTCTTCTAGCAAATCTAGATTGACCTTCAACCCTTCTTCGTTATAAATCTCTTTGAATTGACCGACCCGAATACTTGGAGATCCAATTCCAATTGGGACTAAGACATCAGTACCATAGGCCAGTCTAAAAGGTGAATCTCCTGTTGTAGTCATCGGTGTAGTCCGATAAGCCCATAACACGCTGAGCAGCTCCTCTGGTCATCTTCCTTTAGCTTCATCCAGTCTACACTTGATCCCATTCAGTAACGTTCTGTTGGTCACTTCGACCTGCCCGTTCGACTGCGGATGAGCTATTGAAGTCTTTCTGTGCTGAATCCCCAATTCCTTCAAAAATGTTTCAAATTTCGATTCCACAAACTGGCGTCCGTTGTCCGATATCACCACTTTAGAAATTCCGAAACGAAACACTACCGACTCCATGAACTTTAAACATTCTTGTTCCGTTATCTATCTAAGTGGCTTCGCCTCTACCCATTTGATCATATAATCGATGACAACTATAACAAAACTGACCTGACCTTTAGCATTCGGCAATGGACCCAGTATATCAACCCCCCAGACAGCAAAGGGTATAGGAGATAAAATTGAGTATAGCTCTTCTGGTGGCTGATGTGGGATCGGACTGTTGAGTTGACACTTATCGCACCTCTTGACGTACTCCGTAGCTTCCTTGAAGATGGTAGGCCAGTAGTATCCCTGACGAAGTACTTTGTAGGCTAATGACTTAGTAGCCATATGGTCGCCACAGATGCCTTCGTGAACTTCCCAAAGGGCATAATCAGCTTCGGACGGAGTTAAACATTTCAGCAATGGAGACGAAAAGGCCCTTCGAAAAAGATCCCCATCTATCAGAACGAAGTTAGCACTTGTATTTGATTTTCTTGGCTAACATCTGATCCGAAGGTAAGACGTCATCTGCCAGATACTCCAGATATGGAGTCAACCAGCAGTTGGAGCGATCAATACACATTACCAATTCATGTTGAACACTAGGATGTTGCAAAATTTCTAAGTAAACGGACCCATCAAAAATGTTATCATCCGTAGTGGCCAGCTTTGAGAGTGCATCGGCAATAGAATTATCATTACGCTCGACTCCTTGGAACTCATATGACTGGAAATACTGAAGCCGATCTTTCAATTCTGCCAAGTACTTGATCATTCTCTGACCTCGAGCTTCGTATTCCCCTGAGATTTGCTTGACGACCAACTGAGAATCACTGAAGATCACAAGGTTAACAATGGAGGATAAAATATCTAGTGCTTGAGAGAGATAATAATTTGGTTAAGTGTTGTTACCTTTAGATTATGTGATCCTCTCCCCATATACTCCAAGCCCGGTTTACCGTGCCACCCACTACCGTCTGGCACAGTCTCCCACTCATGATCATCTCAGCCGAAAGCGTGCAGCTCACCCACTACATTCTGTCACTGTTTGCTACCGCCGGTCGACCGAGTCCCATCCTCATTAATGCATAGCAGAGATAACAGTCAACTGTTATCTTTTGTAATGATGACCGATCAAAGTTGATAAATATATATTATTTGCTTAATGGATCAGCCCAAATGAGAGGCCCAATACATTTAAGGCATAATGAATATAACACAAGGGAGGAGCCCAGTAGGTCTGGCCCAATAGTGAAAGTATCACGGCCCAACACTTGTCATTAATTTTTTGTCTATATATGGTATTACGTATGTTTGGGACTACTACGTATTGTGGGGCAACTTGTTCTTAGTACTTACCACAGAATTTTCCTCTGTTGGCATGAATCAGGTCCTGAGCTAAAGAAAGATGAATTAGAGCAACTTGTGATTCAGCTTATACTAGACCGTGTATTGGTAAGCAACTTGATCATCTCATATTGGATCGACTGCATATTCTTGTAATACTTAATCATGTTAGCAATAACTGCATATTCTAAAACTTAAGAATACAAGTTCATAGTATCCTAATTGCCAGTGGAAGACAGCTACATTATTGCTAGGATACAAAATTTGCGTACCTTTACTGTGCATTTATTATTTATATTTCAATACAAAATGAATTCATGTTTTTCTGTTAGTTATTCATGGATCAGGTGGTTAAATGAGTTGCATACCCAGACTAGGAAAACGTACTGTTAGTCTGAAGAACTTTAGTTACCCCTTATATTTCTGAAAAATATTACTTAAATACACTTTAAACCTTAAAGTTTTTCACCTTTTACGCTTCAAACCTTAATGTTTTTAACTTTAAGACATTAAACATTAATGTCTCTATATTTCTATAGAAGAAAACCTTTTGGCTACCAAATTGAACATTTTTTTACTGGAATAAGTCACGTGACTCAAAATAAAAGGGTAACTAAGTCTTTTAAGGGCATATATCGTCTCCTTGTTTTTCTTTTTTATCACACACTAATCATGTGAGTACAATGTTTTGTGCTTCCAAATGTAGGGTAAAATGCAAAGTCGACCACTGAACTTTAGTGGTTTTTGGGTATTGAGCCCTTTTCTTTTGGTCAACGCAAATTGAGCCCCTTTCTATTAAAAAATTTGGACTTCAGATCGATATCGAATGAGATTTGAATGTGGCGCCTGGGGCTCGAAGTCCAAATTTTTTAATAGAAAGGGGCTCAATTTGTGTTGACCAAAAGAAAAAGGCTCAATACCCAAAAATCACTAAAGTTCAGTGGTCGACTTTGCATTTTACCCTCCAAATATATAGAAGATGTTCAATCAATCTAGAAAATTAAGTTTTTAAGGGTATATATTGTTTCTATTGACTTTATTTTTTTTCTTCATCACACACTAATCACGTGCGTATATTTTTCTGTGTTTTCAAATATATTTTGGATTGAAATTATCCAAAATACCTCTAATTCGGATCAATTATTACTCGTCGGCGGCCAAAAGGTTCAATTTATAGTGATTTAAAGACATTAAGGTTTAATGTCTTTAAGTTAAAACATTGGGGTTTAAGTTGTAAAAAGTAAAAAATTTAAAGGTTTAAAGTGTATTTAAGCCGATAAAGATTGATTTTTTTTAATGATGGGTAACACGTTCAAGCCATTAAAGACAGAAGATCGACTCAAGAACAAATTACATTATGAGCTCCATTGGTAGCTCTTAATTCAGAAAATGCTAGTGTGCTAAGCCAAAACTAATATTGCATATACCTTGTTTTCAACTATTTTGTTTAAGATCCAAATATTCTCTCTGTTTTTCCCTATTTACCTCAACACCAAAATCAAGTACAAGACAATATGGTGGTACATATGGGAAACTGCCAAGTCTGTAAAAACTATGAAGCATTTCAATAGGTTGTGGTTCTTCTTTTAAGCAACCAAACTTCACTTCCCAGGCATGTACTCCAGTTATTCTTTTAATAGAGAATATTTAACATATAATTTCTGTCTTTGCTCTTTTTTGACTCGTTAGATGCACCCATAATTATTTTGCTTCCTCACTTATA